>NC_069405.1:19525572-19653072 GCF_026875155.1 Cherax quadricarinatus | reverse complement strand
CTTCAGAGTGGGTAGGGGATGTGTAGATCAAGTGTTTGCATTGAAGCATTTATGTGAACAGTATTTAGATAAAGGTAGGTAAGTTTTTATTGCATTTATGGATTTAGAAAAGGCATATGATAGAATGGATAGAGGAGCAATGTGGCAGATGTTGCAAGTATATGGAATAGGTGGTAAGTTACTAAATGCTGTAAAGAGCTTTTATGAGGATAGTAAGGCTCAGGTTAGGGTGTGTAGAAGAGAGGGAGAATACTTCTTGGTAAAAGTAGGTCTTAGACAGGGATGTGTAATGTCACCATGGTTGTTTAATATATTTATAGATGGAGTTGTAAAAGAAGTAAATGCTAGGGTGTTCGGGAGAGGGGTGGGATTAAATTATGGGGAATCAAATTCAAAATGGGAATTGACACAGTTACTTTTTGCTGATGATACTGTGCTTATGGGGGATTCTAAAGAAAAATTGCAAAGGTTAGTGGATGAGTTTGAGAATGTGTGTAAAGGTAGAAAGTTGAAAGTGAACATAGAAAAGAGTAAGGTGATGAGGGTATCAAATGATTTAGATAAAGAAAAATTGGTTATCAAATTGGGGAGGAGGAGTATGGAAGAAGTGAATGTTTTCAGATACTTGGGAGTTGACGTGTCGGCGGATGGATTTATGAAGGATGAGGTTAATCATAGAATTGATGAGGGAAAAAAGGTGAGTGATGCATTGAGGTATATGTGGAGTCAAAAAACTTTATTTATGGAGGCAAAGAAGGGAATGTATGAAAGTATAGTAGTACCAACACTCTTATATGGATGTGAAGCTTGGGTGGTAAATGCAGCAGCGAGGAGACAGTTGGAGGCAGTGGAGGTGTCCTGTCTAAGGGCAATGTGTGGTGTAAATATTATGCAAAAAATTCAGAGTGTGGAAATTAGGAAAAGGTGTGGAGTTAATAAAAGCATTAGTCAGAGGGCAGAAGAGGGGTTGTTGAGGTGGTTTGGTCATTTAGAGAGAATGGATCAAAGTAGAATGACATGGAAAGCATATAAATCTATAGGGGAAGGAAGGCGGGGTAGGGGTCGTCCTCGAAAGGGTTGGAAAGAGGGGGTAAAGGAGGTTTTGTGGGCGAGGGGCTTGGACTTCCAGCAAGCGTGTTAGATAGGAGTGAATGGAGACGAATGATACTTGGGACCTGACGATCTGTTGGAGTGTGAGCAGGGTAATATTTAGTGAAGGGATTCAGGGAAACCGGTTATTTTCATATAGTCGGACTTGAGTCCTGGAAATGGGAAGTACAATCCCTGCACTTTAAAGGAGGGGTTTGGGATATTGGCAGTTTGGAGGGATATGTTGTGTATCTTTATACATATATGCTTCTAAACTGTTGTATTCTGAGCACCTCTGCAAAAGCAGTGATAATGTGTGAGTGTGGTGAAAGTGTTGAATGATGATGAAAGTATTTTCTTTTTGGGGATTTTCTTTCTTTTTTTGGGTCACCCTGCCTCGGTGGGAGACGGCCGACTTGTTGAAAAATATATATATATATATATATATATATATATCTCCATGGGGAAGTGGAACAGAATTCTTCCTCCGTAAGCCATGCGTGTTGTAAGAGGCGACTAAAATGCCGGGAGCAAGGGGCTAGTAACCTCTTCTCCTGTATATATTACTAAATGTAAAAGGAGAAACTTTCGTTTTTCCTTTTGGGCCACCCCGCCTCGGTGGGATACGGCTGGTGTGTTGAAAGAAAGAATATATATATATATATATATATATATATATATATATATATATATATATATATATATATATATATACACACACACACACACACACACACACACAGACGTACACACACACCCACGTGTGCGTGTGTGTGTGTGTGTATATATATATAGTGGACTGTCACCTAACGATATTAATTGGTACCCGAGAACGAATATCGTTAGGCAAGTTTTTTAGCGTTAGCCGAGGCAAAATGTTAGTGTTAAAATGCATCGTTAGGCGAGGGTCCACTGTATGTATATATATATATACAGTGGACCCCCGCATAACGATTACCTCCGAATGCGACCAATTATGTTAGTGTATTTATGTAAGTGCGTTTGTACGTGTATGTTTGGGGGTCTGAAATGGACTAATCTACTTCACAATATTCCTTATGGGAATAAATTCGGTCAGTACTGGCACCTGAACATACTTATGGAGTGAAAAAATATCGTTAACCGGGGGTCCACTGTATATATATATATATATATATATATATATATATATATATGTGTGTGTGTGTGTGTGTGTGTGTGTGTGTGTGTGTGTGTGTGTGTGTGTGTGTGTGTGTGTGTGTGTGTGTGTATACATAGTTGCTGAGACTACTTTCAGAAGTGCCGCATCCATTTTTTCAGTTGACTTCTTCATGGTTATACAGTACATATATATATTTTTGCGGTTTTTATGGAGCCTATTTTACCCTAACCTAAAACAAAAAATATAAATATGCACTGGAAGTATTCAGAGATCAAGATGGGTAATGCATAAAACAACTAACAGTGTAAGATGAGGATGGGTTGTGGGCAGCAGCTAGTATAATATTAAAGACGCACAAAAAGATTTTTTATTACCTCTATATTGATTATCATCTTTCATTTGTGTAGTGGTGTATAGACTAGTCTTGTAGATTGCTTTCATTTATTCTTGCCTGTCTTGCATAAAGCAGATAACATTTAATGTCCATTCACTGAATTGGATATGGTGTTTATTCTTTGCAATGTTTTAAATATCCACTCTTGACTTTATCCCATCCACCAAGTCTTTCAGAACACCTTCAGCTCTTTTCCAAACAATTTTTCTGCTTCCAACTGTATGAATATTGTAGACTTATTTTATCAGTCATCCAAGTAACAGAAAGAGCAATATGTATGTGTATAAATTCATTGTGTATGAGTTGATTTTATTGTGTAGGTGAACATAGCTAATCATGTTTATAGGAAATAACATTACTTGTGCTCTACCTGGCCTATCTTGTGACTAAAGAAAGAAAGGCTGGATGTAGAAGAAAAAGTGTTTTAAATTACTGTATAATGCAGGAAATGATGTCTGCTGCTGGTTTGAAATTATAATTACTGTTCTATAGTGTTCAAGGTGTTTAAAGAAGTTTCATCCAAAAGATGTTAAAAACAGTCTGTCTTGGTTAACTTAGTGTTTGCAAGTGGCAGAGCTGTGCAGGTCTTATGATGTAAGTTTTTTGATGATCTAATATTTCATTAAAATGCTTTAGTTTTCATTTTACATTTAGAAGTATCTGGTTGAGCAAATTCACTTCAGACTAACTCTTGATATTTGTTGTTGCTTCAGTTTTTTTTTTTTTTTTTTAAATATTTCATTGATACCATACATTTAATTTTTTTTTTGCAACAAACTGACTGTATCCCATTGAGGCAGGGTGACCTAAAAAGAAAAACATAAGGTTTCCTTTTTAAATTAAGTAATTTATACAGGAGAAGGGGTTAATTTTTAGTCACCTCTTATGACATGCATGGCTTACAGAGGAAGGACTTTTCCACTTCCCCACAGGGGAACATTTCAGAATTACACACAGTAATTTCATTTTCTCCATAAACTTATTCAGTAAGTTTTATTTCCTTGTACATGAGGCAGATATTTGAGGGAATGAAAGTGGTAGAGAGAAAGTGTACACAAGAGGTGGGATGCAGTTGTGTGAACATGTTAACATGGGAAGCAGGTTAGCATATTATCTATGCTCTGTTTAAAAAAATAATTAACTTTTTTATCTCATTGTTTGCCCTTAAAGATAAATTATGTGAAGGAATGGGTAGACACTTACTGTAGTCGGTATCAAGGTTGGGATTAAGCCTAGTCATCTTGGGCAGGCACTTGACACTTTGTATAATGTGAGGCATGAGTATTATCTTACCAGAAGGGGTTAATTGTTTATTCTGAGCAGCATTTATTTAATGTGTAGGTTAGTGGTGCAAATGAACCCACTTGGGGAAGATAAATGGAAAATGGGATGTTTCAGTGTACATCTGAAGCCTTCTTCAGCATGTACAGAATACTTACTATCTTATGCTTTGTTTTTCCCATGTGAGTTTTTGTCATTGTAGGAAAAATTAAAAGAAAGATCGGTGTGTTATAGATGCAGTGAAGCACCACATTCTCTCTACCCCTGATTGGTGTGTGTAGAAAATTTTGAAACGAGTGAATGTAAATAACTCTAGTGATCACCACGAGGGAGTTAGCTAAAGTCATAAGAATTCAGCAACCAAATTTGTTGGGAAGGTTTAAGATGGCCATAACTAATAATTATGTTGCAGTTGTGGCTTTCACAAATTTCGCAGTAAATCTGGTCAGAGAATTCTTATGACTGTGTAGCTCAGTGACCACTGCAGTGAGTTTATACTCCCGGAGTCCAGCCATGGGCCATAAGTTAAAATTTGTATTCACTTCATTGAACATGAATAACAAATTTAAGCACAGTTATAGTTCTTAATCTTTACTCTTACTCTAATTTTTTTCTCTCTTTTTTTTTTTCTACAGTTTAGTTTCCTTTATGAGAATACTTGTCAAAGTAGCAAATATATTTTTCACCTATTGGTATTTCTGAGTGCAAGTGTATTGCAGTAACCTCTTTTATGGACAAGCGAGGGTGGAGGTTGCTTGTATTGCTGAAGACTTGCAAATTAAATCTTGTAGGATATCAAATTTCCAATTATACCAGGATTGTTTGATTCTTCTCTATCTCAACCTTTTGTGAATTTGAAGACATGCTGAGAAAGAGCTTTCATGAAAATGGTCTCCAAGACACCAGTCAAGTAAATATCATTCACAACTAACCTACTAAGTGAAATAAAAAAAGATAATGTTGTGAACTCAGATTAAATCATAATAAATGACTGTCAACAAATAAAGGTGGTGTGAACTCATATTAAGTGGCAATAAATGACTGTCATTGTCTAAAGATGATGATGTGGTCATCCTGAGCCATTATCAAGATGCAAGTGTGAATTGCTGCAACAAAAGCAGGGTAATTATGGACCCTTCAGGTGTGAGAATGGAAGTCATTACAAGGCACATTGAGAAACATGAAATGTTTTCAAGGTTTACCTGGAGAGGGTTTCAGGGGTCATTTGGAGCCATTTCCTATATTAATATTTAGCTAACAGTATTTGTAAAAAATTTTATACAAGAAACAATGCTGTGTTACTGCAGAAATTTCACTGATAAAAGTATGATATGTTAGGTGAAATTAATCAGTTGTAAAATATAAATATTATGGTTTATTTAAAGTGTCTTTCCATCTTCTGAAATTGGAAGATTAGGTAATGACAATAATGGGAAGGTGATCTTTTTGGTAATATTTCTCATATTATTATTATAATCCGAAAGAAGCGCTGAACCTACAAGAGTCATACCACACAGTTCTCGTAGTTATGCATTAACCTTCATTTATCATTACTGTGTTTTATATGACATCATATTAATTTAGTTATTTTTTCTTTTAAGTTTTTATTATGGGATTTTTTTAAAATGTAACAGTAAAACACAGCATTTTATGCTTTGTATCTGCCACTTGAATAATTGTAATATAATTTTTTTTCACAAACATTAAGGCAAAATTTTTGTTGATAGTCTTCTGGTACTGAAAATTCTGAAGAGAGAATTACAGTGCAAATCACGATTAGTTAGTGGCTTCAAAGATAACACTAAGAAGTAGACCCAGGCTTATCTGAAGAGGGTGGAAGAGAGAAGGGAGGTAAAGGTACACCTGGTGTGAAGTATAGGGATGGGTATCTGCTGTGGGAGGGGATGGGGAAGGTACACCTGGTGTAAGGTATAGGGATGGGTGTCTACTAGCGAAGGGGATGAGGAAGGTACACCTGGTATAACGTATAGGGTTGGGTGTCTACTGGGGGAGGGGATGGGGAAGGTACACCTGGTGTAAGATATAGGGATGGGTGTCTACTGGGGAAGGGGATGATGAAGGTACACCTGGTATAATGTATAGGGTTGGGTGTCTACTGGGGGAGGGGATAGGGAAGGGTTTGTCATCCCTTGTCCTGGATTAGAAAAATATTATTGATGGCAAGCTTTGAGCTTGCTTATTCCTCTTGCCTCTCAGGAAAATAGGGTCTTGAGAAAGTGATGCAGCCAGTGACACAGCCAGGATTTAAGCCTAGGGGGCTTAAAAGGGAACTTCAGTCTAGGAGGGTCTTAAAAACTATAAGATACTGAAAAAAAAAGTTTTTTAAAAGCATGTTTTTTAACATGTGAAATTACTAAAGTGTTACTCTTTTGTGGTCATTTATTAATATAGTGAAAATTAACATTAATTTGAAAAATAATAAGTTTTGCATCTGAGGACTTTCTACTTCCTTTAGCCATGGGTTTCAAGATAGCTGAGTGTCAAAGAATTTATTCTATCAACAGGATCTCCAACCTCACTTCACCTAATTTTTTTGTGTAGATTCTTAGAGGACACTTTATTTCACTCCTGGGGTTTAACGCTTTCTTTGATTATAATAATAATTTCACTCCTGGTCAGACACTGCAGACCCTAGAGATCATCATTGGTTGTGCACTACACAGCATATCAAGAAAGATGTTAAACCGTATTTGGTATCACATCTTGTGAACACCTGTGTGAACTTTGTAATGGCCATCATACTCAGAATTAAATTTACTAATAAATGTGATTCTCCAAGGGTTGCATCACTTCTGAAGATCCTGTAGAACCATATACATGGGTGAGACAGATATTGCTATAGAGTACTGAATTATGCATAGATGAAACTGCTTGAAGGACCCATTTGTCTTCCTGGTGCAAAATCTATTATATGCAATATTGTAATTAATATTATAATCGTAACCCAAGCGCTAAACCTGTAAGGGTCATACAGTGCTGCAGGGTAGGGTGCTAAAAGGTATAATATGCCTGATCAAAGCTCAGTGAGGGTGAAGAGTATAACAGAGGTAGAGTTAGTAAGGGCGGTGAGGAGTGCTAAAGGAAGTATAATCAAAGTTGGTGTAATAAAGCTGTTGCTGACAAAAAATCATAGAGGGAGTCTGTGTCAAAGGTGGGAATGCTGCCCCTATGAATATAGAAGTAAGAGACTTTGGAGTGACAGGAGTGTGTGACATTGGAGGATCTTGAATTGTCCATAGAGGTTTGATAGTAGGAATTACATGTCTCAAGAAGAAAAGATTAAATTAACACTGAAGAAGTACACAGCACAGTCTGCTAAACTGTATTTTATTGAATAAATAGTTTAAGTGTAGACTTAAATGTTTATACTTCTTGAGGAGTGACTGATAAGTCTGATCATTATTTAGTGACACAGTAGGTAGGGTAAGACGAAGGTGAAGTACAAGAAGAATTATGTCGCTATAAAAGAGAAGCCAAAGTGAATGAATTAAAAAAGGAGGTAGTGAATGATATGAGGAACTAATGGAAGGAACAGTGTGTCAAGTGTAAGTAGTGAGGAGAATTGTCAGAGATACAGTATTTAAGAGTGTATACAAGTGTGTATAGCAAAGGTTTCTGGTATCAAGATGATGGTTGCAGAAGGCAACCATCAATAAGGGAGAAAAAATTAAAAACTGAAAGTTTTTCACAGTTTTAAGAATGGTATAAGGGTAATGAAGAATATGAAAAAGAAGAGAGAAGTTATGAGAGTTAAGGAGTGCAAGAGAAGCAAAAATAAATGAACATGACAGTGACTATCAGCATATTTTGTTTAGAATATGAGTTCTGGAGAAAGATAACTAGTGGGAAAAACCCAGGCAGCAAATGGCCTTGTTAATATGAGTAAAATTAGTGATATGATAAATAACGAGAGAGATGCATTAGAGAAATACAGAGGTAATAATTTGAAAGTTGAGTGAAGGCAAAATAGAGGTGAAGATTACATGCCTGGGGCAGGGAAGATTGATTGGATGGGAAAGCCAGTAGTGAGTATGAAGGAAGTGGGTCATTGTTGATGCTCTATTATATTTACAAAACACTAGAAACTTGTGGTCATTCAGCACTTTGAACATATTCAGTTTCTAATATATAACAAATTTACACTCAGTACCAACTTGCTACTGTTGTGATCAGTTCATTCTCACAGTACAGCCTCTCCTCACTTAGTGACGTACTCGTTTACTGATGACTCGACTTACAACGGGCTCTCTGACCAGGATGCATACCTAAATAATGTACATTAGAGCTGATTTCCTCTATTCTGTTTGCTACAATATACAATACACTACTGTATAAACATTTAAAAAATACCAGAAATGTTATAAATGGTGCAGAGGTGACATTAAAATATCAAAGATGGTTGACACAAACCCACTACCATTATAGTATGCTCCTCACTTAACGACAAATTCATTTACCAACCTGGTCTTAGGAATGGAACTCTGTTGTTAAGTGAGGAGAGGCTGTATATAAATCATAATCACAACACGGCTAAAACTATTCAGAATTTTATTTTCACAAACCACAATCTATGTCCATAAAACATTCCATCTTGTTGGCCAGAAGAGTGAGCATATTTAGACATAAGGGGGAAATAGCCGCACCATTTACACTGAAAGAGATGGAGGGTTATCAGGGAAGTGGCACCCCTCCTAGAGAAGTCATCCCCTACCAGTGGAAATGGGTGAAGCAATGGTATAGCTGCAAGAATAGATGTAATTAAGATTCAAATGTGTGACAGCAAGTTGTAAAAAAGATTCTGAACAGTTTTATTTTTATTTTATTAACACATCGGCCGATTCTCACCAAAGCAGGGTGGCCCGAAAAAGAAAAACTTTCATCATCATTCACTCCATCACTGTCTTGCCAGAGGGGTGCTTTACACTACAGTTTATAAAACTGCAACATTAACACCCCTCCTTCAGAGTGCAGACACTGTACTTCCCATCTCCAGGACTCAAGTCCGGCCTGCCAGTTTCCCTGAATCCCTTCATAAATGTTACTTTGCTCACACTCCAACAGCATGTCAAGTATTCATTTATTGTAAGATGTATTTAAAAGAACAGAAGGAAACTAAGAATTCGCAGAGAGCATGTAAAGTTCCTTAGTATAAGTGGAAAATGGGCGAGAGTAAGACTTGTACAGTAATAAGTACGAAGCGTATAGTGTGTGTGGCAGGATGATCAGAAAAAGTGAATGAGAAAAAAAGTTTGATTGCAAATGAACAAGGGAAAATTAGGAATTGAAGGTGATGTGTGAATCAAGTGTTTGCATTGAAGCATATAAGTGAGGTGTCACAGTACTTGGATCAGGTAAAGAAGCTGCTGCTTTGTCCTATATAGAATATCTCTTGATAAGAGGAATACTTTCTATACAATCACATGAAAGGCAGATTTCTTATTAGCAAACTTAATTACCTGTTTTGTCTCACAAGATGAATTTTTATACCAATTCTCAGCTGGTACACTTTAAAGTTGCAACAACTTTTGTGACATCAGGCATTTCAAGTCTTAATCATTTTCATTGGTAACTGATGTGGAATACCACAATATGATGTCATGCCCATATGATATCACCTATTTTTACTTAATTCTCTCTGAGGATAGCATAGGTTCTTCAGCTCAGGAACATGGTTTCAAATCTATGGACCTTCTCAAGCTTTCTTAGATGTTCAAGATGTGCTTTCCAATCTGACACTATATCCCAGTGTTAGTAAGTGGTGTATGCTAAAAAAAAAAAGAAAAAAAAAAGTCCTCGTTAAGATTTCTGAAGGCTGTTCTTAAATATTTGCTAATTTTGCATATACATACTGTTGGTATCGTCATGTTTTGTAAGCTTGCTGCAGTGGGGGTTGATTTTATGTCCACTCTAAGGTATCAGTCAAGGATTTTGCAGTGCATGTCAAACCTGACATGTTCCTTGAAATGAATGTCAGTAGAAAAATATCAGTCACTTACCCAAGGCTGTCAAATATAAATGTAAGAACATAAGAATGGAGGAACACTGCAGCAGACCTACTGGCCCATACTTGGCAGGTCCTCCTCAAATCCAACCCCTTTCCTCCCCCCACTCAAACCTTTGTCAAACCTATTATCAAAGCCAGCCAAAGTGTAAACTTGAATAACCCTACCAACACATGCTCTGTAAGTCCTGTGCTAATCCATCCATCTTATGCATCTACCGAACCTCTCTTGAAAGCTACCTAACATGTTAGCTTCATTGATCCTACTTGACAGTTTGTTCCACTCTTGATCCACTCCAATGTCAATGTGATCCAGTTAATGGTCCCAGTTAGACTGAAATGTCATAAGTTTCATTCTCCTATGTGCTGGTTATTTGTGTACTTATCCAGTCATGGTACTACACCTTCATATTTGTTAGGTTTTTCTTGGTTGCATAAACTCGCTGATGTATGAGCAAGTGCTCTTTCAGAATGATATACAGTACATATATAAAGTCAGTCCTTGAGTATAAAGCCCCACTTTGAAACCTTCACCTAGCCAGGTATATAAACAAGATTGAGAGTTGAATTTTGCCACCGAATTTGTAACCGAACTGAGGTGTGTTTTGAGGAAGGCCCATGTGCACTAGATCTCACTGGAAAAAATTATGACAAAAATATACAGGGTAGACAAGAACAGTCAGCAGCCAATTCTCACATCATGATGAGGGTACATATTTTTGCCAGACATGTTGCACCTATTTTTTCATTTGCTTATTTGTGATAAACAAATTTTTATAGGTATGTGTAACTCTAAGCTAAAATAAATATCTTTAAACAGGACACATTCAGAAATTACCAGTGGCAATGGTTAATGTATAAGAAAACTATGGAGGAACTAGGATGACAACTTAGTACACAAGCGAGTCACATTCAGATTGATTTATTCAACACAAGGATAGTGAAGGTGTGAAACAAGCTACTTAATAATATAGAAGATGCTGACTCTGTATCTATAACATTCAGAAGTAAAGTACATGTAATAGTTAAGTCACATCAGTCCATGGAATATTAAAAGACAGGCACTTAAAGTTTTTCTGTGTACTTTCATCCAAGGCTTAAGGAATTTGTTCATAGTAGTACAGTTGTATTAAAGTTATCTCAAAATGTGGGATATACATGAAGTATGGATTACTCAGTGCACTGCCACTGAGAATATACTTTGATTATCTGTACACTGATGTTGGTGTACAGGTGAATTGCATCCTTTATAATCCGTATGCAGCTAATAAGCTATAACCTTAACCTAAAAGCTATTAACTTAAAAATTGAAGGCAGACTGTCACATTTTACCTCACTGCACAGATTTAAACTGAGCTGGAGAATAAATGCAGGTAAAATCCTGCCACACTTGCTGTAAAGCAATTAAAAATCTTTGTCCATGGTTCTTTCTG
Source organism: Cherax quadricarinatus (assembly GCF_026875155.1). Taxonomy (NCBI): domain Eukaryota; kingdom Metazoa; phylum Arthropoda; class Malacostraca; order Decapoda; family Parastacidae; genus Cherax; species Cherax quadricarinatus. The sequence goes on along the minus strand of NC_069405.1, from coordinate 19,641,712 downwards.
TCATTTATTCTTTCCAATTTGTTTAAAGTATAGTGTAGAACCAAGGTTGAAATGTTGTTAAGAGTTGTTGGGATGGGGAGGGTCCTTAGTGTTGCACTGTTAATGTTACTCATCAGAATTTTAGGTAATATTTTTTGTTTTCTTTACCATTGTCACTAGTAGTAAAATGAATGACATTATTGGTTTAGCACAAGATTAGCTATATAATTTGTTTCAGACCAGAAATGGTAATACTATATAAAAATTGCAAACTAAAACAAATATAATGTTGATGTTGAGTAAAGTCACTGGTTCATGCTTTTGTAGTATATTTCTGAGCAAGTAGTCCAGCCATTTCCTGCCTTGTGAGGTGTGAGCAGATTACCACACCTGTGTGTTGTGTCCTTGTGAGGTGTGAGTAGATAACCACACCTGTGTGTTGTGTCCTTGTGAGGTGTGAGCAGATGGTGATCATATGAGTATTGCATCCTCACTACCCTGTGAGATGTGAGCAGATCACATGAGTGTTGAATCCTCACTACCCTGTGAGGTGTGAGCAGATGATGACTGGAGTGTTGTGCCCTCACTGGCATGGAACACTTTTCTTGTACAGCTTAATTGTAAATAGGATATTTAGTTTGTAATAATGTTGCACATTATTTACTTTTATAAGCACTACAGATTATTAATGTTTTATTGAGTTGAAAGATAAAGAACTTGGAGATGAGTTTGTTATGCTTTAGGGCACACCATTATAAAATATCATGTTTATATACAAAAATGTCATATTTACAGCCAATATACAGAACTTGCCAAATGTGTGGTGTGATTGTTGGTGTACAATGTTGTATATATGTGTTAACGTACAGATCTTGTGGGGCTGAGTCCCACTGCACGCAGCAGTGTAGTCGAGTGTTGGTTGTGCACATTAGCTGGTGCCCCAGGGGTAAATATTGTTCTATATTAGCCTCAGTTATATAGATTCATCTGGAGCCATAAAGTTTGGATCTCAATATTATATGTAAAAATTGGTCTAGTTCAGTATTATGATCATTGATATATTGTTAGGAAATCAGATGATACACCGTATTTTCCGGCATATGAAGTGCACGAGTGTCGGCTGTTTGCTGGCATGATGTTTCCAAGCAGCTGTAATGTAACGTTAGCAAACAACTGCTAAAGTGTAACCCAAAGCCTACCCATGGCCCTGACCTTGAGCATATAAGGTTCAGGATGATTTTCCAAGACTTTTTTGTGGGGGAAAAAAAAAGCATGCCTTATATGCCAGAAAATACAGTAATCAGGAAACTTCTTTGGTTTCAATAATGAATGAGTCATCTCCCTGAACATCTGCAGTGCTTTATTGGACTGTATTGACCCCTTTGGCATCCTGCATTTAGTTTGCACCTTGCACATGTTGCATACAAGTTTGACACTGGTTTAATTGTTAAATCTTGGGAAAATGTATTTGTGAGTAAACTTCAGTATCTGTTTTCACTGACAATAGATATAAGCTAATGATGTTCTTGAAGTGGTCAAGTGTCCCAGAGTGTTATTCTCGTGTCTGTATCCTGTAACCACAAGTTGAATTGCTTTGGTACACATTAAAATAGAAAATAGGAGTTATGAGTAGTATGTACACAGATTAGTGCTACTATCTGCTGAAAGCCACTAAGCTGTTTTTATGAAGACAATCATGTAAAATCTGATACAATTTCTGTATGGTTTATTGTTACATGCAATATTTACATCATGTACTAGACTTTCCTAAGATTTATGTGCATTATTATAAAACAGGTCTTGTTTCAACTCTTATGTTTAAGTCAGCTTTATTACATAAATTCTAAAAATTTAGTAACATATAAATATATTTTGGGAAGTGTAAAAGTGTTGAGGTATCTGTTCCTTGTATGTTTTATTTGCATTGAAAAAATTCATAACTAATCAACACTTAGAGACAAACTTTTTGAGAGCAATTCAGTCTGTTCAGAACCATTATCAAGTTGTGACTTTATAATGGTCCATTATGGAATGAAACTTTGTCTAAACAATTATCTCCAATTTGTTAGTTGTGAACTGTTCCAGCCACGATATTGTGACTTTTTCTACACGAACTTTCAGTGTGACGTATCAGCAGTACATGCTAGCAAGGCATGGGAAATAGGTAACTAGCTATAGTATAGTCTTGCGACAGGCGCTTCCATATGCATTTTCCTAGTAAAAACTTGTAATATGAAATATAACAAGTTTCAAGGTTAATGTAGGACCATAGGAATCTATTATCATATTGATCAAAGTACAGTTTAATGGCTGAACATTCTTGTATAGATTTTTTTATTATGTTTAGTGTTTTGGCCTCAACAGGTTGATATAATATTGTCTTTAAAATTTTTCTGATCAGGGTTTATACAGTACACTGACAGGTGTAAATCTTTCTGTATATATAACCTGAGAGCCACATCCCTATTTCAGGGATTAACATTTGTGGTGTTAGGAACAGGTTAACTGCATCCTTAATTACCTACATTCAGTCAAAAGGCTTATATCCTAACAAACTAAGCTATAAAAGTTTGGAAGTTGAATACAAAAAAAATTGTAGTAAGGAAAATGAACAATGATTGATGAGGGAGGTGTGTGAGAAGAATAGTATGCATACTCAAGAATAAGCATTTAGCATGCTACTGTACTTGTGTAAACTTCAAATAATTGGTCTGTTTTCCCATATATGTATAAAAGCTTAATATTTCATAGATGTATCCAAATAAACTAAATGTTTTTTACTGTAATATCATATTATTGTACAGGTGCTTGTTGTTCAATCAGCTTTTGAGGTGCAGTTTAAATATGATGAGTATTGAGAATTGGGTGAAATAATGCCAATTGCAACACTGTGGTATCATAATGTATTATTGCTAACTGCAACACTGTCATATCTTTGTTAATTGGAACTTCTACACCGAAATATCTTTGTTAATTGGAACAATATTGCATCACTGTAGTGCTACCTTGTAGCCAAAATCATGGATAGATTTTTTGTAATTTTGAGAAATGTTTTTCAATAACTGTAATTATTGTTGTTATTATTACTACAGTATTATTATAACCGTATTAATATTTTTTATATTCTTAAAATTATTAAAGTAAATGCTTAATTTAATGGGCTAATACAGGGAGCAGGTGGCTGGTAATGCAAATAGTGTAGTTTGAGAAAAGATTCTTTGTTGCCATGATTGTAACAATAACAGACAATTCTGTAACCAACAGATTGTTAGTTGTTTCCAAATCAAATGAGCGGATTTTGTTCTGTATTTCTAAAGTCTTGTAAACCGAGGATTTACGGTATGCTTGAAAATTACTCTGAATATTTTTATACTAAATCAAATATTACTTGAAATGAGAGAAAACTATTAGAATTATTTTTTCTTCAAATAAAAAGCAACCTGTGTTTTGGTAACCAGCTGAGAGGATGAAGTACAAGTAGATGGAATGTAAATATTTTCCTGTGTAGTCTTGTGAATTACTTGGGAGATAATGTCTGTAATATTGTGATAGTATAGGCAACACCGGGGGCTCAAAAGGAGTGGAGAATAAGGCAGTTCTTAACAGTGTATAATTCACTTTTAATGATGAAGGTATTGTATCAGGGCCAAGTGGCTTCACTGTGTAGCCATATGACTCACTCACTCACTCACTCACTCACTCACTCTCTCTCTCTCTCTCTCTCTCACTCTCTCTCTCTCTCTCTCTCTCTCTCTCTCTCTCTCTCTCTCTCTCTCTCTCTCTCTCTCTCTCTCTCTCTCTCTCTCTCTCTCTCTCTCTCTCTCTCTCTCCTCTCTCTCTCTCTCTCTCTCTCTCTCCTCTCTCCTCTCTCCTCTCTCCTCTCTCCTCTCTCCTCTCTCTCTCTCTCTCTCTCTCTCTCTCTCTCTCTCTCTCTCTCTCTCTCCTCTCTCCCCTCTCTCTCTCTCTCTCTCTCTCAAATTTAAATAAATAATTTTTATTGCAGTCTAAGCGATTATTCCAAATCAAACAATTTAAAATGGTAGAATAATCCCAGTCTTGACCCAGTGCGTCAGTTGCTGTTGCTTAACAGTGTGTTGATGTTTGTGTAATACCTCTTGAAGGCTCTTTGTTGCACTGGTAAAGACATTGTTAGGCTGTGGGTGTTAGAGTGCTTTCTAAGAATTTTCTATTTGTGCTAAATCTAGTAGAGACAAGGGTTTCAGAATAATTGTTTTTCTTTCTTGGAATCCCCATTAAATGCAGCACACTTTTATTTCCTTGTGTTGTGATTGTTAGAGGAGCCTTGAAATGGTATTTGTAAAATGAATTATTCTCCCTCTATATCAGTGGTATTTAACTTTTTTGGCACTGTTAACCCCTTGATCTAGCTAATGAATCTGCAGTTATTCCCTCTCCTTTATAAAGAAAAATGAAGAAAAAACAATAGTTTATTTTTTTTTTTTAGTAAACACATAATTCATTTATTTCTAAACAGTGCCTGTTGCTTGTTACCCCTCTCCTACCCCTCCCCTTCCAAAATACAAGTGGAATTACCCCACCGAGGCAGGGGAGGGTGGGGGGTAATAGTCACCCCAGGTTCGATACCACTGCTCTATATCAAGCTAAACTCCTGCCTTTCACCACTATGCCTAAAATCATTCAGTGATATTTTCACTGCACTGTATTTCTCCAAGTATGCATCTACTTTTACCATTTTTTTATCTCAGTAATTACCACATTGCAATCAAAGTCTGGACCTTTTTTTTTTTTTCAAACCCCCCACCCCACCCCGACAGAATATTGCATTGGTTTGTGGTGAATTAGCGTTGGTCATCCACGTAGATCATAGATGACCATTTCTCCCATTAAGTCCTCCCTCACTGCCCATGCATATCCCTACCCACCAACCTGCCTTCCATTGTTAGAATTTTGTTGTTCGTTCTACATTCATAAGGGTTGAGGGAGTTTCAGTATGAATTCGTGCATTAACAAGTCACGATGAAATGGAAAGATGCTATTCGACACATTATAACTAATTTTATATCCATGAGATAAGGTGATGTCTACGTTATTAGTGAGAGTATTGTTTTGTCCCCAAATTACTTCATATAAAGCATTTTAATGATAAAATTGTACTATAAAACTGTTGAAAAATATTCATTCAGCTCAATTACCTTCAGATTTTAAATGAAGTTGAAGTTTTAGGTAATTTTTAACCAAATTAGTATAAATAATAACAGTTCCTGTAACTGATTTTCAAATTGATATAGTAACCAAGATTTTTTATATATATAGTACATATATTTGTACTGTTAGTAGGATTTCAGTGACGATACCAACATATACATGTCACTATGTTTAGACAGAGTTACCATCTTGGCTTACAAAATATTTCAAATATGAACAAGACACAATGTGTGTTATTGTATTCTATTTTAAAGATGTTTTATCTACCTGGGACTTAATTCATGCAGAGAATAACAAGATTGGTATTTATAGGGTTTTGAGAAAGGTTCTGAGATAAAAGAATGGAGTCATGAAGTCACATATGAGAAGTCAGCCCAGTAAATGAAGTCAGGTGATAGCTTTCTCAGATATTGGGAGAATAATAAGCCTTACTAAAACTTTGTAGATTGTAATCCTGAGTTTTGATTAATGGCATCGACTGTGGCTGTTACTACAGATTCCAAACAGTCTGCTGTAAATCAAGATTTATCATCAAAAAAAGTGACCATTGCTGCAGATTATTATTTAGAATCTAGAGCAAAACTTAGGCTCATTCACAGTCTCCAATATTTTAGTGAGGTTTATTCTCCCAATACCTAATAAAGCGATCACCCAACTTCATGTACTCGATTAGATACTCAATTATTATTATTATCATGGGGGAGTGCTAAACCCATAGAGATTATACAGCATCTATGGGGAGGGGAGGATCGTTCATGCTCAATTCAGGGAACTGGAACACAAATCCAGTTCCCTAGATCAAGTGCCCCTCACCAGCATCAGGGAAACCTCCCTTGATGGAGTGAGATACTCGATGTGCCTCTATTCTTGTACACCTCAATGACCTTTGCCAGACCCTTATTAATTCTCTTTTTTTTTTTCAACAAATCAATTTTAGGAAAAGGCTAAGAGCCATTATTCTAACTCTTTCCATAGCCAGCCCTTATCTAAGGTATACTACCATCACAGGATGCACCCACAACAGTGACTTGGCTAAGAGCATTATTATAACTCTTTCCAAACCCAGCCCTAATTAAGCGTTACTACTACCCCAGGAGGCACCCACACACAGTCAACTAATACTTTTGCTAGGTGAAGAGGGGCAGCAGGCTATAAGGAAATATGCCCTGTTTCCATCACCTGTTTCAGGATCACCCATTACACACATCTGTATGTGAATGTTTATCATCTGTGTGCCTTTTATAAAGTCATGGTGGAACAAAATACTTAAATCATAAGTGAAATAAATTGTGATCTTATTTAAATTGAAAAGAAAGAAATTTTTTTTTATTAATGTATATTATAACTAAGTAAATTTAGACTTACATTTGAGGCCTATTTAATTGGATTGATCTGTATTTTATTGGAACTAATTTTAATAAGATGTAATATACAGTACTAGTATCATCTACTGTACTGGATAAGATAAATTCTGACGATCGATCTTTGAGGGACCTTTCAAGGGAAGTGTCTTGATCATGGAATTGGAGACTATCCCTCTCATTTCGTTCAGGCATTGTATGACACCTATGGCCTATGTACTTATACACGATTATGTGATGGATCCCCTATCTAAAAAAATTTTGACATATATATGCTATGTTATGTTTATGCGTGTGTGGTGTGCAAAATATTCTTTCTATTATATATATGTATGTATGTATAGATGTATATATATATTATATATATATATATCTAATATTATATATATATAATATTATATATACTATATATATATATATTATTTATATATCTATATATATTTATATATATATTTATACGTATTTATATATATATTTAATTTTATATATATATATATATATATATATATATTTATATATATACGTTATATATCTATATATTATAAATATATTATATATATATTATATATATATATATATATATATATACACATACATGTAGATAGATTTATATATTTATATATATATATATATATAGTATATTTATATATATATAGATTATATATATATTTTATATATATATATATATATATATAATATATATGTCGTGCCGAATATGTAAAACTGGTGTATTTGCCATGACTTGTTTAAAATTAAGTCTTTCTAAAATTTTCTCTTATAAGTTTAAAGATATATTTTTTCATTTAATGCGATGTAATAATTTTATAATATTGCACAAAAGGAACTTAGAAAACTTACGTATCCTTTTTTTAACATGCACAATTTATTTTAGCTATACTAAACTTAATATATTTTAGATTTGTTTACAAATAATTAATTCTAAAACAACACATGAAATATATTTTTTTCGTTAGGGTTCTGAATGATTATGGCGAAATTATAGCTTCACAATTTTCATTGTCGATATGGCATGATGAGCGTGCTATTTAAGCCATGATCGCAAGTTCTGGCCTATTCGACAAGACATATTTATTATATATTATATATTTTGATTATATTTATATATTTTTTATATGCACACAATCACTGTATTCAGTATTTAATTTGTTTTCACTGGTCTCCATTTCTGCCTGTAATTATATAATTTTTTTATCTGGTTGAATCTGCTTTGTATGTGATGGAGCTTCAGTAATATACACAAATCTTGATGTTTATTTTGTATTGTATAATTACAAGGTTGAGAGTAAGGATGGAAGGATAATGAAGAAAACATGCAGTGTAAGGACTTGTAGTCTTGTCATTATCTGGCTCATGTATGCAAGTTGAATCAGAGTGATATTTGAATAAACCCACACTATTTTCTATTAATGTGCTCTTTCATTATCGCCTTGCTTTCTGTAGCAATTGTAGTTCACTGTTTACTCTGATTCTTGGGATCCAAGGAACTGCCGCTGTCTCTCATCCTTGGATCAAGTTCAGTTTGCCTGCCACTCCGTTCAGGGCGGTGTATAAGCTCTTGTGCCTTTAGTGCCAACCCCAGGAATCCAAAAAAGAATTGACGGTAATATGGAGTTGTCCCCCTGTATCATATGTGATACATTTCCAAGATGTACCGTGGATGCCAAAAAATACGGACAGTAGTGTGTCCTATTTATATAAGTTATTGTTGATTACCATTCTATCATCAGTTTAAACTGATTTATTATGCACGATAAGTCAAGAATTAGCTTTCTTTGATTGATGGGAAGCTTTCTATGATTTCCTGACTGAGAACTGTTACCTTCACTTCTTTTATGCTTGTGGCCTATTATAGCAAATGTTGGGTTATTTTTGTGCACAGTAAACGCGATTACAGGGGTTTAATATACTGATCTTTCATGGGAGAGGGGGGTCTTGGATAACTGTTGGTTCTTGTGGAGAAAATTTTCTACAGGAGGGGGGTATCACCCCCTTCAGCCCCCTTCAGCCCCCTTCAGCCCTACTCAGCATGAGGGGCCACTAGAAGGGGAGCATCTTGTTTATGCTTGTGGAGTAATTGATCACAGATGTGTATGCGGAATCAGTGACCCTCCGACCTTGCAGGGGTGTTGCAACAGTGTATTTTTATAAGAGACAGTAAATCTCTTACTTAGCAGGACATTTAGGAAATCATGCTCCCCCTTTATTTACCATAGTAAAACTAGTGTACATTGTTGTCTATGATTAAGGCGCAAGAATCAAAATTATGCTTTGCTTCATCGTGGAGGTGACATGGATGCAAAAGGTACTAGGTGAAGCGTTTTTTTTTGTGTTTTAGGGGGGGACAGGTGGTCGGCATGTAGCCATGTAGCGTCTGGCAGATTACTTTTGACTCTAGAGAGAAGTCACACTGACGCCAGGATAACCAGCAATGGACACTGAGTCTGTACGTTAGTTAATTTGATCGTGAACATAGTATCTCTAAACACCAATACACTTAGAGGAATTGTGATAAGCTTCTCTGTGATACATTGTGAACAATAAAAGGACAAATTCTTGTTGAAAATAGGTGTACCAGTGGTGCGTTTCCTAGACTATGGAAGACGTGGCATCCAAAGACACTTCAGTTCTATCAAGTCTCGATACTGGTCGAATGTGTTGAGAAACACCATAGCTCAGTTACAAAGAGCAAGGTATGTTACGAATTTTTGTAGATTGGTGGATTGCGCATTTCTTGAGTCACAAGGAGTTGTAATAACCTATCATCCGGCAGTAAAGGTGTGGACTTTGAGTCCAATACAAAGTAAGTATTCGGTCAGCATCAGATCGAATGAAATATGATGACATACACCCCCTCAGGGGTAATTTTACTTACAAATTGTATCTCTTGACAGCCCATGTTGTGATGGTTTCGTCAGCATCTAGACCTCGTTGCAGGGACGCTGTGTAGAGATTTGATGTCAGTAACAAGCTAAGGTTCAATTATATATTATATTTAGATGGTAAGGCCCAAAATCTCAATAGAGCTTTGGTCGTGCTCGAACGGATAAAGACCACTCTGTGGTCCAAATACTGTGGTCTACAGTGCACAAATAACCTATGAGCCAAGGTCCTTCGAAAAAAGCGGTAAAACTAGTGTTTTACAATATAATATCAGTATAAATGAGTCCTCCCTGATCAATCACAGAGAATGGGCAGCCAAAAGAAAAAGGGCGCTCACCCAGCGTTCACCCAAAGGAAAGGGTGCTCACCCAGCGGACACCCAAAGAAAACGGAGCTGGGTGACTCACCCCATCCTGCTCCTCTGCTCCAGTCTCGAGAAATTGCTGTTTTAGGACAACACCAAGTGTTTGTCTGAGTGTATATACATCCACAGTGTTTATAAGTTTTAGACTCAGAAATTAAGAGACAAGTTTGTGTTAGATGTTTGTTTCTTATAGAATCTACCTGTTATATTAAAGGAACTTATATATAAAGTGTAAGCTTTCAAAATATATATGTACAGTGAAATTTATATATGTGTAAGTAATATTCACGGTGTGATTACAGTTATACTGATGACATTTATAGTGTATAGTGAATGAAGTGTTATAATCGTTATTTACGATGATTCATCATGGGGTAGGCTGACACAGCAAACAAGCCATAAACACCAGACACTATTTTTTTGTACCCTGTACCCTCATGGTCATTACCCTGAGGTTAAGCTTAGTGGGTCAGTAGTGTCTGACTCGATTATTGCTGACTTTAAGCATAACAAAAAATTCAGCTGTCTATCGCAGTACAGTACCCCACTGTTTTATAAAACACCTAAGTGTGGTGCTAGAATTCTTCGTTTTACCATTAAAATGGCATGTTTGAAAACTCAGTTTCAGTCTTTACAGACTTAGATTACACAATTAGAAAATCTAATTTCAGTCTGTCTGGATTAAACAAGATACTCAAACATAGATTTTGATGTTCTGGAGGTAAAAGTTGGATTATTTACACAGCGTATGGAAATAATTAATTTCAGAATATACACATATGATAAATAAATTTCTAGAGTCGATCCATCTGAAGATGAAATATTAAAAATGTTTTGGTTACTTTTTAGTGATCAAACCAATTAAGGTGGACAGGAGTACAGCTATCTGCCGTAAAACTCTGTCACTGTAGAGACCTACTGTAACTAGTGGGTTTCAAACGCCTGTTACACCGTACAACAAACAGTGTCCCATTACCATGCTTACGGCTTGTCATTACCTATTTTATAAGGTCATATTTATGAAGAATTCATTAGTGGTTTTCAATCCATAGATAAATTCACGAACTGACATAGATGAGATTGCTATGTTTCAATTATTAAATGTCTGTGAGGGAGAACCCTATGAACTGATTAAGACATTTCCGGTGGTCAAAGGCAATTTTCAACATCAGCCTTTACGTGTATTTGCATACAATTACTTCGCTGCTGACAAGGATCTAGAGGTAGAATGCAGTCGCTTAATATCAAGCTTAAAGCCAAGCCAAACATTCTGTTATTCAGGACTTACAAAGCATTTAGATCACATTAGACATTAGGTCTCAGATATTAGGTGCTAAATATGACCTATGACAATGTGATGGTTTATCAGTGGTATTGTACAAGATAAGTTGTCACCACAAACTTATGAACGATTAAATATTATGTTCAATAAAACGCTATTTCACTTGTGAGGAATTAGCTATGTTTACAAACAAAGTTTCATGCATGCAAAGCAACGAGACAAGATGAAAAATCACAAATCAGTGGATAATAAACCTTCTACTCAGTATAAAACGAGTATAAACTACTCCCACTAAACCACATAATGGGAAGTCCCCTATAGGCATTTTATCAAGCTGTGATACAATCAGACAGTAAAAAGACTGTCTTTACATAAACCGTACTCCAAAATGTGTACTTTGTGATGGAACACATTGGGCACAGTATTGTAGTTCAATAAACATCAATGGAGGCAAGTAAACAACGTGTTCCATCAGCTGAAAGGTGACATTCAAGTGTTTAAGTGAACACAAGGGAGGAAAAAAAAATTAATTGCTCACTGAGAAGTGTTTTAAATGCAAGGGTTTGCTTCTTACAGCATTATTGCCCAATTACTTTTGCTGAACTGCAGCAGACTTCCACAGAATCAGGAAGTCAAAAAAGCAACAGCATTAAATGTGAGAGATAAAAGTTTAAAGCAACTGCTTCTCACTCGATAGCTCGAGTGAGTTATCTAATAAATTAACAAACAACCAATGTGCTAACATATTGATCAAGGCCCTACAAAGGTCCTTCATAAGAAGATCAGTGTTGCAGAAAACTGAATAAAACAACCCTATGCCAAAAAACAGTTAGATATAGCTGTTTTTTTCCACAATTCTGGTAAACAGACATTGAACTAGGCCAGAATCACTGTTGTTTTTTCTTTTTTGTCTAGGAACAGAAAATGACAGTAGAAGCTGTTGGTGTAGATGATTTGCCTATGACAGTGCAGATCCAGGGATTAAAAGAACTCAGTTGCAGCATGAAAGCAGCTAAGGTAAGTTAGCCTGTCTGACATACAGACGGAACACAATTAGTCCCAATTGATTTAATCATTGGAAGTGATTATTATCACTGTTTGTGCAACATTTAGTAAGTAAACATGATGTTCACTTGCATGAATAACAGCAGGAGGCCACATGTACGTGGTCCATTCCTCTCAAAGTGGGGAAGCTTGCTGATTATTGATTCATGTGGACAAATTTACTAGTACGCGAATAACCGCTGATTCGTGTACTCAGCAAAAAATATCATTACTGGAAGAAAATGATGAACCAGTTGATAATTGTGGATTTAGATGCGATAGGTATTGATGTAAATAACCAAGCCCACTAAGAGTCTCAGACTTATAAACCATTATTTGGACACGTCAAATATAAAGATGGGACAGTATTGGGTTAGGTTACCATGGAATTAAATCACACCACTCTGGCCTAGCAATTTACGATGCTTTCGGACAGATGAAAGCTCAACTACATGAGCTCAGGAAGAATACAAGAGCTACTGATGTCTATGATAATTTCATACAAGAAACTGTTGGACAATAAATACAATGAGGAAATAGTCGAAGGATAAGTTGAAGACAAGAACGCTCAGATCTCCGCCCATGGGAGTCAGAAAACATTCTGAAAACCACTCCACTACGAGTTAGTATATAATTGCAGCGCACGTGCAAATACAAGAATGTGCAAGTTTTAATGACTATCTGATGACCGGACTCTCTTTCGGAGAAGCTTGGAGCGTGCTTATGAAATTTCGCACAAACCCATATGCCTACACGGTGATATTTCCAAGCTTCGTAAGAGTAGGACTACAAGAAATAGTTAGAGATCTATACTCGTTCTTGGGCCTGAAATTCCACATGATCCTCAAAGTCCTGTGAAAACTTAATCGTTTCCAAATCAGTATTATTTGGTGCAACTTCCTCTCCATTCTTACTAGAAGTATCTAAATACACATTTGAAGAAATCTGAAAGGTCCCTTCAAAGAAGTCTTAAAGAAAGAAGTTTCTATGTGGACAATCTTCAAGTTACTGGGATAAAGGGAGGATTTGAAATCCTTATCAGAGAAGCTAACAAGGAGATGAAAGAAGCAAATTATTGCCTCTAAGGATGTGGATACAAATTCAAAGCATAAGGAACTTATCAAAGACGATGTCCTGAAAATTGAAATTCCTGATAGCAAACAATATGCTGGGACTTAACTGGAACACGCAGGCAAGATACTTTGAGTTCAAAAGGATATACTATAAAATCATGCTGTTACACTCACTAAGTAGTTTACTGTAGAGATATCACAAGTTTTGATACTATAGGACTAGTTCACGATACAATAATGGGTTAAAAAGCTTATGCAAGATGCATGGAAACTCAAATTGGATGATGTAGAACTTGCTTTCAGAAATGAGTCAAGCATGGGATGAAAATTTCCAAGGAGTTTAAACCAAAACTTCATCAAATTAAATTTCCACAGACAAATAGTCAGAGGGAAACAATTAACATTACCATGTGTCTGTGATGCTGTCAACCAGTGGTTATGGCGCTGTAGCTTTCATGAGTAAGGCTGAAGGACGTACACCTAATTACTTCCAAGGGCCAGGGTTGCACCTTGAAGGTCCAGTATACAGTACCACAATTGGAAGCTGACAGCACTCAATGTAGGTACTAAAATTGCTGTCTATCCTCAACAAAGTTACTTGATATCTCCACTATTGGAATAAGAACGTGATCTGGAGTGATAATTGAGGCAGTTCTCCAGTGGTTTATGAAATAATAAGAGTATGTTGTCTATGTACAGAAAAAGAAAAGAAAACCCCCCAAAAACTAGACCCATGCCTCCACAATAAAAAAAAACCCACAAAGGTAGCAGAAAAAAAGAGATGCAGAGAGATTAATCTCTTTCTTCAGTCTATACCAAGAGAATCCAGCTGATATGTTGTCACGTGGTGTTTCCCACTCAAGAATTTGTGAATATTTAATGATGGATCCTACGGACCGAATGATATCTAATGAAAATACTGCCTCAGCAAAATGCTCACATTATGCCAGAAGAACAGTGTGCTTGAAACTCAGCAGATTTAAGTTGTGTAATATACTGCAGGACACAACCAGAAATCAAGTCATTGATGGGATTTAAATACTCATCTTTGGGTAAACTATTAAGAGTTAAGTCTTGTCTGTAAATTCATTAAGGAATGAAACCTGATTATGTATAGTCTGAACACATTAAATACTGTGGTGAAAACTATACGAAGTGGTTTCTCTAACGAATAGAATTTCTACGAAACACAAGATAAATCCCAAAGAGACCTTGTCTTGATTAATTTCTTTTACGGACTATATCTCGACTCAGAAATGATTATAAGATGTCGAGGAAGAATTCATAATTTTCACTACTATAGAAGCCATACACATCAATTTGATCCCCAAGAATCTTTGGCTAACAAATCTGATTGTGCAAAACGCCCACTGTAAACGTGTTACTTGGTGGGGTAGCTGACACACTTTGTCAATACGACCAATCCTACTGGATACCTCAAGGCGACAAAGTGTGAAAAAACAAAAATAAGGGACTGTATACTTGTCGTCACTACGATATGCGAGTATGTCAGTATCCCAGAGTCACCTCCTCATATCCTCTCGGAAAGAGTTTGTCATATCACTTCCCATTTGAGTAACAGGTGTAGATTATACTGGACCCAATAATTTTAACCAAAACAGTGACAAAGTTTCATCAAGGTGTACATCTGTTTGTTCACTTGTGCGTACAACTAGAGCAGTACATTCTAGAAAGTAGCCTCTGGCCATGGTCTGGCTGAACTTTTATCAAATTATTCAGAAGGTTTGCAGCCAGAAGGGCCTGTCCCAGACTGATGATGTCATTTAATGCAACGAAACTTTGTTGCTGGTGGCTGCTTATATAAGCAAGATCTTTGTTTCAACCAGAAGTACAACAGATGCTGGAATCAACGCAGATGTCGTTGGAGATACTTCCTCCTAAATCTCCATGGCACGGCGGAGTTTATGAAAGAATGGATCGGCATTGTAAAGCGTTGTTTATGAAGGACTCTTCATTGTCAGAGATAGATTAGAAGAATTCTGTACAGTTGTGACTGAAATAGAAAATAGAGTCACACAAACCTCTAACTTCTGTTTCCGATGTCTGGACATTTAGATGTGTTAAGTCATCTATTTACTCCATGGCAGAAGGCTCGAAAAAATGTTCCTCCCATGAATGATACAAGAAATCAAAGAGGATCTACTTATTTCGAACCGAGCAACCTCAGACGTAAAATTCAAACACCTTAATAAAGTGACGTGAACGGTGGTGGAGAAAATTTGGCGAGAAGACTATCTCCTCTCATTGAGAGAAACTTCTATGGAGTGTGTTCATGAAAATCATAAGTCCTTATGACCGGTGAATAGTGATTATCGACAATGTGGTCCGTGGTCCCAATGGCCACTTGGTAAAATTGTGACCATATATCTGATGCAAATGGATTCATCAGGACAGTTGATGTTTGAGAAAGGTGTAGTGAATAAGAGGACAATAAATAAATACTAGTGCCGTTAGTATTACACAGTGTTTAGATATAAAAAATGAGTTTGTTTATCCAGAAACCACACTAGACTAAGCTGTTCTAAGAAAAGACAAGCAGCAGAGGTGGCGAGTAGTAAATTAAATTAATGTTAAAGTGATGAATAGTTCACCTGCAGCGGAACCTCCGCCGCCCCCCAGTGTGGAGAATTTTTCTCCAGGAGGGGGGTTAAT
Source organism: Cherax quadricarinatus (assembly GCF_026875155.1). Taxonomy (NCBI): domain Eukaryota; kingdom Metazoa; phylum Arthropoda; class Malacostraca; order Decapoda; family Parastacidae; genus Cherax; species Cherax quadricarinatus. The sequence goes on along the minus strand of NC_069405.1, from coordinate 19,625,848 downwards.
CAGCACCTTCAGCCCCCTTCCAGCCCCCCTCAGCCCTCTCAGGCTGAGGGGCCACTAGAAGGGGGCGAGATCTTATTTATGCTAGATGAGTAATTGATCACAGATGTGTATGCGTAATCAAGTGACTACGCTCCTTGCAGGGGTGTTGCAATGTGTATTTTTATAAGAGACAGTACATCTCTTGACTTAGCAGGACAATTTTGGAAAATCCTGCTTCCCAATTTATTTAATAGGTAAAACTAGTGTACATTGTTGTCTTGATTAAGACAGCAAGAAACAACATTATGCTTTGCTTCATCGGGAGGTGACATAGGATGCAGGTTACTAGTGTCAGAGTTTTTTTTTGTGTATTGGGCTGTGACGGCATGTAGCCTGTAGGTCTGGCAGATTACTATGACTCTAGAGAGTGTCACACTGACGCCAGGATAAACAGCAAAGGACATGTTCTGTGCGTTAGTGTGAACATGTCTCTCTAACACAACATTAGAGAAGTGTGATACAGCTTATCTTTTGATACATTGTGAACAATAAAGACAAATCTTGTTGAAAAATTAGTGTACCAGTGTGCGTTTCCTAGACATGGAAGAGTGGACATCCAAAGACAATTAGCTGCTAATCAAGTCACCGATACCTGTCGACGGTGTAGAGTATACCATAGCTCACGTTACAAAAGCAAGGTTAGTTACGAATTTCTTTGTAGATCGGGGATTGCGCAATGCTTGTGTAACAAGGAGTTTGTAATTCAAACCTATAATCGGCAGTAAAGGTAGTGGACTTTTGAGTCCAAAACAAGTAAGTTATTCGTCAGCCATAATCGAATGAATATGGCTGTCATAACACCCTCTAGCGGATAAATTATTCTTACAAATTGTATTCTCTTGACAGCCCACGGTTGTGTGGTTTCGAACTGCATATAGACCTCGTCTGCTGGGACGGCTGTAAGTAGGACGATGTGCTGTCATTTATCAGCTAAGTGTTCATTATATAATTATTTCTTAGCTGGTAAGGCCAAAATCTAAATAGTTCTTGATCAAGGACTTTAGAGTGCTCTCCTATTTCATGGATCAAATTTGATTACCACATTTTCCTAAGACTACATTGAACCCTCTGGGTCATGCTAGAATGGCTCTTGTATCTGGTCTTGATCTGGCGGATACCTGAGAGGGATGAGGGGTCATGCCCCATTGGTCCAGTCTCGTGCATATTAACTACATCTCTAGCACATCCTGCCCTGCAGCGTATATACCCTGTATGGGTTTAACAGTTAGTTCTGATTGTAATATTAATTGTCAGAGGCGCCTGCTGGGATCATTAAAGAGTTGAATATATTATGCCAATATAATAAGTCAGTTTGGTTTGGTAAAATTCTTGTTACAAGGAAAAATGACAAGTGTTTCTGAATGGGTCTTATTCTCCGGAATGACAGCAGCTGGTCCATTTTTGGCTCATTTGACCGAGGCTTTCCACTGGCTTACCTCTCCACCCCTTTAAAATTAAATCCTACTAGTGAGAGCACTGAAGATGACAGAACAGTAAAATATATGGGTCTCCAAAGAAATACAAGGCTCTGTGAAATACAAGGTCCCAACTGATATACAAGGTCCCCAACTGAAATAGAAGGTCCCTAACCGATATACAAGGCCCCCAACTGAAATACAAGTTCCCTAACTGATATACAAGGTCTCCATCTGAAATACAAGGACCCCAACTGAAATACAAGGTTCCTCAACTGGAATACTTTGTCAAAACGGATGTATAGGTACCCAACTTAATTACAAAGGTCCCACCTGAAATCCAAGGTCCCCGCTGAATACAAAGGTCCAACTGACACTTACAAGGTTCCCCCAATGATATACAAGGTCCCAAGTTGAAATACAAGGTCCCAAACATGAAAATACAAGTGTCCCAACTGCATATAACAATGTCCCTAACTAAAAATACAAGGTCCCGAAGCTGAATAATACAAAGGTCCCAAACTGAAATACAAGGTTCAAACTGAAATACAAGGTCCCAACTGAATACAAGGTCCAACTGAAAATACATAGGTCAAACTGAAATACAAGGTCACCCAAACTGAAATTAGTGTCCAACAAATTTCAAGTCCAAACTTGAAATTCAAGGGTCTCACTGAAAATACAAGGTCCTAACTGAATACAAGGTCCTAAACTGAAATATAAGGCTCCTAACTGAAATACAAGGTCCCAAATGAAATTCAAGTTCCAAACTGAAATATTACAAAGGTCCCAAACTGAAATACAAGGTCCCAATGAATAACAAGGTCCAAAGTGAAAATACAAGGTCCCCAACTGTATAATACAAGGTCCCAAAACAGAAATACAAGATCGCCACTGAAATACAGGTCCCAAACTGAATTACAAGGTCCCAACTGATAATACAAGGTTCCCAAACTGATAAAACAAGGTCCCAACTGAAAATACAAGATCCAATTCGAAATACAAGATCGCCATCTGAATACAAGATCACCTAACTGAATACAACGGTTCCTAAACTGAAAAAATACAAGGTCCCAACTGAAATACTAGGTCCCCACTGAAATACAAGGTCCCAAAACTGAAATAGAGGTCCCAAACTGAAATCAAGGTCTCCCCAACTGAAATACATGGTCCCCAGCTGAAATACAAGTAGTTCCCCACTGAAATAAAGGTCACACTGAAATACAGGTCCCAACTGAAATACAAGGTTCTCCAATGAAATACAAGTCCCCAAACTGGAAATACAAGGTCCCAATGAATACCTAAGATTTTTAATGAAGTAATACAAGGTCACCCCCCCCCCCTAACTGAAATATAGGGCTTCTCTAACTGAAATACACGGTCCAAACTGAAATACAAGGTCCAAACTAAATACAAGGTCCCAAACTTGAAATTAACAAGGTCCCAAATGAAATTCAAGGTCCCGAAAATGGAAATACAAGGTCCTAACTGAAATACAAGGTTCCTAACTGAAATAACAAGGTCGAAAATGAAATACAAGGTCCTAATACTGTAATACAAGGTCCCAAACTGAAATACAAGGTCCGAAAATGAATTACAAGGTCCGAAAATGTAAGTCAAGGTCCCTAACTGAAATACAAGGTTCCACTAACTGTATTTAAACCAAGGTCCTAGACTGAATTACAAGGTCCGCTGAAATACAAGGTCCCCAACTGAAATACAAGTCCCTAACTGAAATACATGGTTCCAGGCTGAAATAAAGGTCCCAAACTGAAATACTAGGTCCAACTAATAATACAAGGTCCCCAGTGAAAATACAAGGTCCCCAACTGTATAACTAGGTCCCAACTGAATTACAAGGTCACCAACTGATAGAATTCGTGGTCCCAACAGTATACAAGGTCCCAAACTGTAATACAGGTACTCACTGAAATTCAGGTCCCTACACTGAAATACAAGGGTCACATTAACCTGAAATATAGGCTCCTAACTGAAATACAAGGTCCCAAACTGACTTACAAGGTTCAAACTGATATACAAAGGTCCCCAACTGAAATCAAGGTCCCAATGAAATACAAGGTCCAAAAACATTGAAATACAAGGTCCCCAGAAACTGAAATACAGGTTCCAAACTGAAAATACAAGGTCCCAACTGTAATACAAGATCCCAAACCGATTAGACAAGATCGACCAACTGATAGATACAGATAGGTCCCCTAAACTGAAATACAAGGTCCTAAACTGAAATACAAGGTCCCCAACTGAAATACAAGGTCCCCAACTGAAATACAAGGTCCCAAACTGAAATACAAGGTCCCAAACTGAAATACAAGGTCCCCAACTGAAATACAAGGTCCCCAGCTAAAAAATACAAAGAGTCCGCCAAACGGAAATTCAAGGTCTCAACTGAAATACAAGGTCCCCAACTGAAATACAAGGTTTTTAACTGAAATACAAGGTCCCCAACTGAAATACAAGGTCCCCAACTGAAATACAAGTTTTTTAACTGAAATACAAGGTCCCTAACTGAAATACAAGGTCCCTAACTGAAATATATGGCTCCTAACTGAAATACAAGGTCCCAAACTGAAATGCAAGGTTCCAAACTGAAATACAAAGATCCCACTTAAATACAGGTCCAAACTGAATAATTACAAGTCACCAAAAAATGAAATACAAGGTCCGAAAATGAAATACAAGGTCCTAAACTGAAATACAAGGTCCTAAACTGAAATACAAGGTCCGAAAATGAAATACAAGGTCCTAAACTGAAATACAAGGTCCCAACTGAAATAAAGGTCCGGAAAATGAAATACAAGGCCGAAAATGAAATAAAGGTCTAAACTGAAATAACAAGGTTTCAAATGAAATACAAGGGTCCAGAAACTGAAATACAAGGTCCCAAACTGAAATACAAGGTCCCAAACTGAAATACAAGGTCCCAGACTGAAATACAAGGTCCCAAACTAAAATACAAGGTCTGCAACTGAAAAACAAGGCTCCTAACTGCAGGTTTCTTCAGTCGAATACGAATATGTATCAATGGAAACGGGAAAATATCTAGATTTAAGGTTGCCAGTCCTTCAATCTGTACATGTTTTTGTTCAGCGCCAGAGAGAGAATTTTACTAATTAGATTACTGTGTAAGAATGAAGATAAATTTCACATGTAGAAGCGCTGCAATTTCTGTAAACAGGAAAGCACAGTTCCTGACCTTCGTTAATGTGTATGTCTTTTTTTATTTTTTATTTTTTTTGATTGATGCTAGTTGTAAAGAAAAATTATGAGTGATTGGTGTGTAACATGCCAATAGCCCCTTGTATGCACGTTATAATATTAAGAATATATATAATCTTTTTGTCTATATGTACAAGGTCATACAGAACAATAGCCTGAGATCTGTGTCATACTACTATGGGTTTTCCTACACAGATGACAGCATGGAAATGATAGGGTGCTACTCAAGTCCTATACGACTCAGTTTTTAGCAGCCGCTACAGAATGAGAGTCGAAGATCCAAATGATTTTTTTGCTAGTAGAGCCATGAGCATAAATTTGATTACAAAGGCAATCCGATTTATCCTGACGCAAATACTTCGAACAGGCGATAAATGACATGCCCATGCACTCTGCCCTGGGCCAGACTCATGGAACTCGGTGTTCACAAGAACTGCAAGAAGCCCTATCACGAGCTTTTCATCCTATGGAGAGGGAGCCATGTAACAAGGGGGTCGTCCCTCAGTTACTTAAAAACAACAGACATAGCCCGCATCCACAAAGGGGGCGCAGTAAAGCAATAGCAAGAAAAACAGACCAATAGCTATAACTACTTCCCATATCATAAAATCTTTGAAAGGGTCCTAAGTTAGAGAGAGATTCACCACCCAGTACTAGAAATACCCATCAGATACAATACCAGGACAACATGGGTTTGAACAGAGGTGCGGACTCCTGTCTGTCTCAACTACTGGATCACTACGACAAGGTCCTAAATCGCAATAGAAGACGCAAAAAGAATGCAGTTGTATAATCAGACTTTGCTAGAAAAGCCTTCGGACAAAGTGGGGACCATGGCGTAATAGCGCCAAAAATTGCGTGTCTAAAGGATAACAGGAAAAGTCGGTCGATGGATCTATATTTCCTCACTTAACAGAAGCACAGAGAGTAGTCTAGTAACAGAGTAAAGTCCGAGGCAGCTTACGGTGGGAAAGCTTCTGTTCCACAACGGAACAGTACTAGCTCCCATCTTGTTCCTCATCCTCATATCGAAATAGACATGGATGTCAGCCACAGCTCCGTGTCCTTCCTTTGCAGATGGACACCCGATTTCTGCCACCATTTTGGGTCAGTGTCTTCCATTGCAGACACTTGCAAGGATCTAGGCGGTCATCAAACAAAATCGTTCAGTGGGCTGCGGAAAACAATATGAAAGTTCATACGATTGTGTGTGTGAAATTTCAATTACTCAGATATGGTAAACATGAAGGAAATTATATCTTCATCAGAGTACAAAACAATTCTGGCCACAAATTAGAGCCGAAACACAATCGTCAATGACCTGGGAGTGATTATGTCGGGGTTCTCACCTTCAAGGACAATAAAATTGTATCTAATCGCATATGCTAGAATAATGAACAGATGGTTATAATGCCTTACTAAACTTTGTAGATTGTATCCTGAGTTTTGTTTAATGGCATCGACTGTGGTGTTACTACAGATTCCAAACAGTCTGCTGTAAATCAAGATTTATCATCAAAAAAAGTGGACCATTGCTTGCCTGATTATTATTTAGAATTAGAGCAAATACTAGGGCTCATTCAACAGTCTCAATATTTTAGTGAGGTTTATTCTCCAATCCTAATAAAGCGATCACCAACTTCATGTACTGATTTAGTTACTCAATTATTATTATTATCATGGGGAGAGTGATAAACCCATAGAGATTCTACAGCATCTATGGGGAGGGGAGGATCGTTCATGTCAATTCAGGGAAATGGAAAACACAAATCCACTAGTTCCCTAGATCAAGTGCCCCTCACCAGCTCAGGAGAAACCTCCTTGATGGAGTGAGATACTCGATGTGCCTCTATTCTTGTACACCTCAATGACCTTTGCCAGACCCTTATTAATTCTCTTTTTTTTTTTCAACAAATCAATTTTAGGAAAAGGCTAAGAGCCATTATTCTAACTCTTTCCATAGCCAGCCCTTATCTAAGGTATACTACCATCACAGGATGCACCCACAACAGTGACTTGGCTAAGAGCATTATTATAACTCTTTCCAAACCCAGCCCTAATTAAGCGTTACTACTACCCCAGGAGGCACCCACACACAGTCAACTAATACTTTTGCTAGGTGAAGAGGGGCAGCAGGCTATAAGGAAATATGCCCTGTTTCCATCACCTGTTTCAGGATCACCCATTACACACATCTGTATGTGAATGTTTATCATCTGTGTGCCTTTTATAAAGTCATGGTGGAACAAAATACTTAAATCATAAGTGAAATAAATTGTGATCTTATTTAAATTGAAAAGAAAGAAATTTTTTTTTATTAATGTATATTATAACTAAGTAAATTTAGACTTACATTTGAGGCCTATTTAATTGGATTGATCTGTATTTTATTGGAACTAATTTTAATAAGATGTAATATACAGTACTAGTATCATCTACTGTACTGGATAAGATAAATTCTGACGATCGATCTTTGAGGGACCTTTCAAGGGAAGTGTCTTGATCATGGAATTGGAGACTATCCCTCTCATTTCGTTCAGGCATTGTATGACACCTATGGCCTATGTACTTATACACGATTATGTGATGGATCCCCTATCTAAAAAAATTTTGACATATATATGCTATGTTATGTTTATGCGTGTGTGGTGTGCAAAATATTCTTTCTATTATATATATGTATGTATGTATAGATGTATATATATATTATATATATATATATCTAATATTATATATATATAATATTATATATACTATATATATATATATTATTTATATATCTATATATATTTATATATATATTTATACGTATTTATATATATATTTAATTTTATATATATATATATATATATATATATATTTATATATATACGTTATATATCTATATATTATAAATATATTATATATATATTATATATATATATATATATATATATACACATACATGTAGATAGATTTATATATTTATATATATATATATATATAGTATATTTATATATATATAGATTATATATATATTTTATATATATATATATATATATATAATATATATGTCGTGCCGAATATGTAAAACTGGTGTATTTGCCATGACTTGTTTAAAATTAAGTCTTTCTAAAATTTTCTCTTATAAGTTTAAAGATATATTTTTTCATTTAATGCGATGTAATAATTTTATAATATTGCACAAAAGGAACTTAGAAAACTTACGTATCCTTTTTTTAACATGCACAATTTATTTTAGCTATACTAAACTTAATATATTTTAGATTTGTTTACAAATAATTAATTCTAAAACAACACATGAAATATATTTTTTTCGTTAGGGTTCTGAATGATTATGGCGAAATTATAGCTTCACAATTTTCATTGTCGATATGGCATGATGAGCGTGCTATTTAAGCCATGATCGCAAGTTCTGGCCTATTCGACAAGACATATTTATTATATATTATATATTTTGATTATATTTATATATTTTTTATATGCACACAATCACTGTATTCAGTATTTAATTTGTTTTCACTGGTCTCCATTTCTGCCTGTAATTATATAATTTTTTTATCTGGTTGAATCTGCTTTGTATGTGATGGAGCTTCAGTAATATACACAAATCTTGATGTTTATTTTGTATTGTATAATTACAAGGTTGAGAGTAAGGATGGAAGGATAATGAAGAAAACATGCAGTGTAAGGACTTGTAGTCTTGTCATTATCTGGCTCATGTATGCAAGTTGAATCAGAGTGATATTTGAATAAACCCACACTATTTTCTATTAATGTGCTCTTTCATTATCGCCTTGCTTTCTGTAGCAATTGTAGTTCACTGTTTACTCTGATTCTTGGGATCCAAGGAACTGCCGCTGTCTCTCATCCTTGGATCAAGTTCAGTTTGCCTGCCACTCCGTTCAGGGCGGTGTATAAGCTCTTGTGCCTTTAGTGCCAACCCCAGGAATCCAAAAAAGAATTGACGGTAATATGGAGTTGTCCCCCTGTATCATATGTGATACATTTCCAAGATGTACCGTGGATGCCAAAAAATACGGACAGTAGTGTGTCCTATTTATATAAGTTATTGTTGATTACCATTCTATCATCAGTTTAAACTGATTTATTATGCACGATAAGTCAAGAATTAGCTTTCTTTGATTGATGGGAAGCTTTCTATGATTTCCTGACTGAGAACTGTTACCTTCACTTCTTTTATGCTTGTGGCCTATTATAGCAAATGTTGGGTTATTTTTGTGCACAGTAAACGCGATTACAGGGGTTTAATATACTGATCTTTCATGGGAGAGGGGGGTCTTGGATAACTGTTGGTTCTTGTGGAGAAAATTTTCTACAGGAGGGGGGTATCACCCCCTTCAGCCCCCTTCAGCCCCCTTCAGCCCTACTCAGCATGAGGGGCCACTAGAAGGGGAGCATCTTGTTTATGCTTGTGGAGTAATTGATCACAGATGTGTATGCGGAATCAGTGACCCTCCGACCTTGCAGGGGTGTTGCAACAGTGTATTTTTATAAGAGACAGTAAATCTCTTACTTAGCAGGACATTTAGGAAATCATGCTCCCCCTTTATTTACCATAGTAAAACTAGTGTACATTGTTGTCTATGATTAAGGCGCAAGAATCAAAATTATGCTTTGCTTCATCGTGGAGGTGACATGGATGCAAAAGGTACTAGGTGAAGCGTTTTTTTTTGTGTTTTAGGGGGGGACAGGTGGTCGGCATGTAGCCATGTAGCGTCTGGCAGATTACTTTTGACTCTAGAGAGAAGTCACACTGACGCCAGGATAACCAGCAATGGACACTGAGTCTGTACGTTAGTTAATTTGATCGTGAACATAGTATCTCTAAACACCAATACACTTAGAGGAATTGTGATAAGCTTCTCTGTGATACATTGTGAACAATAAAAGGACAAATTCTTGTTGAAAATAGGTGTACCAGTGGTGCGTTTCCTAGACTATGGAAGACGTGGCATCCAAAGACACTTCAGTTCTATCAAGTCTCGATACTGGTCGAATGTGTTGAGAAACACCATAGCTCAGTTACAAAGAGCAAGGTATGTTACGAATTTTTGTAGATTGGTGGATTGCGCATTTCTTGAGTCACAAGGAGTTGTAATAACCTATCATCCGGCAGTAAAGGTGTGGACTTTGAGTCCAATACAAAGTAAGTATTCGGTCAGCATCAGATCGAATGAAATATGATGACATACACCCCCTCAGGGGTAATTTTACTTACAAATTGTATCTCTTGACAGCCCATGTTGTGATGGTTTCGTCAGCATCTAGACCTCGTTGCAGGGACGCTGTGTAGAGATTTGATGTCAGTAACAAGCTAAGGTTCAATTATATATTATATTTAGATGGTAAGGCCCAAAATCTCAATAGAGCTTTGGTCGTGCTCGAACGGATAAAGACCACTCTGTGGTCCAAATACTGTGGTCTACAGTGCACAAATAACCTATGAGCCAAGGTCCTTCGAAAAAAGCGGTAAAACTAGTGTTTTACAATATAATATCAGTATAAATGAGTCCTCCCTGATCAATCACAGAGAATGGGCAGCCAAAAGAAAAAGGGCGCTCACCCAGCGTTCACCCAAAGGAAAGGGTGCTCACCCAGCGGACACCCAAAGAAAACGGAGCTGGGTGACTCACCCCATCCTGCTCCTCTGCTCCAGTCTCGAGAAATTGCTGTTTTAGGACAACACCAAGTGTTTGTCTGAGTGTATATACATCCACAGTGTTTATAAGTTTTAGACTCAGAAATTAAGAGACAAGTTTGTGTTAGATGTTTGTTTCTTATAGAATCTACCTGTTATATTAAAGGAACTTATATATAAAGTGTAAGCTTTCAAAATATATATGTACAGTGAAATTTATATATGTGTAAGTAATATTCACGGTGTGATTACAGTTATACTGATGACATTTATAGTGTATAGTGAATGAAGTGTTATAATCGTTATTTACGATGATTCATCATGGGGTAGGCTGACACAGCAAACAAGCCATAAACACCAGACACTATTTTTTTGTACCCTGTACCCTCATGGTCATTACCCTGAGGTTAAGCTTAGTGGGTCAGTAGTGTCTGACTCGATTATTGCTGACTTTAAGCATAACAAAAAATTCAGCTGTCTATCGCAGTACAGTACCCCACTGTTTTATAAAACACCTAAGTGTGGTGCTAGAATTCTTCGTTTTACCATTAAAATGGCATGTTTGAAAACTCAGTTTCAGTCTTTACAGACTTAGATTACACAATTAGAAAATCTAATTTCAGTCTGTCTGGATTAAACAAGATACTCAAACATAGATTTTGATGTTCTGGAGGTAAAAGTTGGATTATTTACACAGCGTATGGAAATAATTAATTTCAGAATATACACATATGATAAATAAATTTCTAGAGTCGATCCATCTGAAGATGAAATATTAAAAATGTTTTGGTTACTTTTTAGTGATCAAACCAATTAAGGTGGACAGGAGTACAGCTATCTGCCGTAAAACTCTGTCACTGTAGAGACCTACTGTAACTAGTGGGTTTCAAACGCCTGTTACACCGTACAACAAACAGTGTCCCATTACCATGCTTACGGCTTGTCATTACCTATTTTATAAGGTCATATTTATGAAGAATTCATTAGTGGTTTTCAATCCATAGATAAATTCACGAACTGACATAGATGAGATTGCTATGTTTCAATTATTAAATGTCTGTGAGGGAGAACCCTATGAACTGATTAAGACATTTCCGGTGGTCAAAGGCAATTTTCAACATCAGCCTTTACGTGTATTTGCATACAATTACTTCGCTGCTGACAAGGATCTAGAGGTAGAATGCAGTCGCTTAATATCAAGCTTAAAGCCAAGCCAAACATTCTGTTATTCAGGACTTACAAAGCATTTAGATCACATTAGACATTAGGTCTCAGATATTAGGTGCTAAATATGACCTATGACAATGTGATGGTTTATCAGTGGTATTGTACAAGATAAGTTGTCACCACAAACTTATGAACGATTAAATATTATGTTCAATAAAACGCTATTTCACTTGTGAGGAATTAGCTATGTTTACAAACAAAGTTTCATGCATGCAAAGCAACGAGACAAGATGAAAAATCACAAATCAGTGGATAATAAACCTTCTACTCAGTATAAAACGAGTATAAACTACTCCCACTAAACCACATAATGGGAAGTCCCCTATAGGCATTTTATCAAGCTGTGATACAATCAGACAGTAAAAAGACTGTCTTTACATAAACCGTACTCCAAAATGTGTACTTTGTGATGGAACACATTGGGCACAGTATTGTAGTTCAATAAACATCAATGGAGGCAAGTAAACAACGTGTTCCATCAGCTGAAAGGTGACATTCAAGTGTTTAAGTGAACACAAGGGAGGAAAAAAAAATTAATTGCTCACTGAGAAGTGTTTTAAATGCAAGGGTTTGCTTCTTACAGCATTATTGCCCAATTACTTTTGCTGAACTGCAGCAGACTTCCACAGAATCAGGAAGTCAAAAAAGCAACAGCATTAAATGTGAGAGATAAAAGTTTAAAGCAACTGCTTCTCACTCGATAGCTCGAGTGAGTTATCTAATAAATTAACAAACAACCAATGTGCTAACATATTGATCAAGGCCCTACAAAGGTCCTTCATAAGAAGATCAGTGTTGCAGAAAACTGAATAAAACAACCCTATGCCAAAAAACAGTTAGATATAGCTGTTTTTTTCCACAATTCTGGTAAACAGACATTGAACTAGGCCAGAATCACTGTTGTTTTTTCTTTTTTGTCTAGGAACAGAAAATGACAGTAGAAGCTGTTGGTGTAGATGATTTGCCTATGACAGTGCAGATCCAGGGATTAAAAGAACTCAGTTGCAGCATGAAAGCAGCTAAGGTAAGTTAGCCTGTCTGACATACAGACGGAACACAATTAGTCCCAATTGATTTAATCATTGGAAGTGATTATTATCACTGTTTGTGCAACATTTAGTAAGTAAACATGATGTTCACTTGCATGAATAACAGCAGGAGGCCACATGTACGTGGTCCATTCCTCTCAAAGTGGGGAAGCTTGCTGATTATTGATTCATGTGGACAAATTTACTAGTACGCGAATAACCGCTGATTCGTGTACTCAGCAAAAAATATCATTACTGGAAGAAAATGATGAACCAGTTGATAATTGTGGATTTAGATGCGATAGGTATTGATGTAAATAACCAAGCCCACTAAGAGTCTCAGACTTATAAACCATTATTTGGACACGTCAAATATAAAGATGGGACAGTATTGGGTTAGGTTACCATGGAATTAAATCACACCACTCTGGCCTAGCAATTTACGATGCTTTCGGACAGATGAAAGCTCAACTACATGAGCTCAGGAAGAATACAAGAGCTACTGATGTCTATGATAATTTCATACAAGAAACTGTTGGACAATAAATACAATGAGGAAATAGTCGAAGGATAAGTTGAAGACAAGAACGCTCAGATCTCCGCCCATGGGAGTCAGAAAACATTCTGAAAACCACTCCACTACGAGTTAGTATATAATTGCAGCGCACGTGCAAATACAAGAATGTGCAAGTTTTAATGACTATCTGATGACCGGACTCTCTTTCGGAGAAGCTTGGAGCGTGCTTATGAAATTTCGCACAAACCCATATGCCTACACGGTGATATTTCCAAGCTTCGTAAGAGTAGGACTACAAGAAATAGTTAGAGATCTATACTCGTTCTTGGGCCTGAAATTCCACATGATCCTCAAAGTCCTGTGAAAACTTAATCGTTTCCAAATCAGTATTATTTGGTGCAACTTCCTCTCCATTCTTACTAGAAGTATCTAAATACACATTTGAAGAAATCTGAAAGGTCCCTTCAAAGAAGTCTTAAAGAAAGAAGTTTCTATGTGGACAATCTTCAAGTTACTGGGATAAAGGGAGGATTTGAAATCCTTATCAGAGAAGCTAACAAGGAGATGAAAGAAGCAAATTATTGCCTCTAAGGATGTGGATACAAATTCAAAGCATAAGGAACTTATCAAAGACGATGTCCTGAAAATTGAAATTCCTGATAGCAAACAATATGCTGGGACTTAACTGGAACACGCAGGCAAGATACTTTGAGTTCAAAAGGATATACTATAAAATCATGCTGTTACACTCACTAAGTAGTTTACTGTAGAGATATCACAAGTTTTGATACTATAGGACTAGTTCACGATACAATAATGGGTTAAAAAGCTTATGCAAGATGCATGGAAACTCAAATTGGATGATGTAGAACTTGCTTTCAGAAATGAGTCAAGCATGGGATGAAAATTTCCAAGGAGTTTAAACCAAAACTTCATCAAATTAAATTTCCACAGACAAATAGTCAGAGGGAAACAATTAACATTACCATGTGTCTGTGATGCTGTCAACCAGTGGTTATGGCGCTGTAGCTTTCATGAGTAAGGCTGAAGGACGTACACCTAATTACTTCCAAGGGCCAGGGTTGCACCTTGAAGGTCCAGTATACAGTACCACAATTGGAAGCTGACAGCACTCAATGTAGGTACTAAAATTGCTGTCTATCCTCAACAAAGTTACTTGATATCTCCACTATTGGAATAAGAACGTGATCTGGAGTGATAATTGAGGCAGTTCTCCAGTGGTTTATGAAATAATAAGAGTATGTTGTCTATGTACAGAAAAAGAAAAGAAAACCCCCCAAAAACTAGACCCATGCCTCCACAATAAAAAAAAACCCACAAAGGTAGCAGAAAAAAAGAGATGCAGAGAGATTAATCTCTTTCTTCAGTCTATACCAAGAGAATCCAGCTGATATGTTGTCACGTGGTGTTTCCCACTCAAGAATTTGTGAATATTTAATGATGGATCCTACGGACCGAATGATATCTAATGAAAATACTGCCTCAGCAAAATGCTCACATTATGCCAGAAGAACAGTGTGCTTGAAACTCAGCAGATTTAAGTTGTGTAATATACTGCAGGACACAACCAGAAATCAAGTCATTGATGGGATTTAAATACTCATCTTTGGGTAAACTATTAAGAGTTAAGTCTTGTCTGTAAATTCATTAAGGAATGAAACCTGATTATGTATAGTCTGAACACATTAAATACTGTGGTGAAAACTATACGAAGTGGTTTCTCTAACGAATAGAATTTCTACGAAACACAAGATAAATCCCAAAGAGACCTTGTCTTGATTAATTTCTTTTACGGACTATATCTCGACTCAGAAATGATTATAAGATGTCGAGGAAGAATTCATAATTTTCACTACTATAGAAGCCATACACATCAATTTGATCCCCAAGAATCTTTGGCTAACAAATCTGATTGTGCAAAACGCCCACTGTAAACGTGTTACTTGGTGGGGTAGCTGACACACTTTGTCAATACGACCAATCCTACTGGATACCTCAAGGCGACAAAGTGTGAAAAAACAAAAATAAGGGACTGTATACTTGTCGTCACTACGATATGCGAGTATGTCAGTATCCCAGAGTCACCTCCTCATATCCTCTCGGAAAGAGTTTGTCATATCACTTCCCATTTGAGTAACAGGTGTAGATTATACTGGACCCAATAATTTTAACCAAAACAGTGACAAAGTTTCATCAAGGTGTACATCTGTTTGTTCACTTGTGCGTACAACTAGAGCAGTACATTCTAGAAAGTAGCCTCTGGCCATGGTCTGGCTGAACTTTTATCAAATTATTCAGAAGGTTTGCAGCCAGAAGGGCCTGTCCCAGACTGATGATGTCATTTAATGCAACGAAACTTTGTTGCTGGTGGCTGCTTATATAAGCAAGATCTTTGTTTCAACCAGAAGTACAACAGATGCTGGAATCAACGCAGATGTCGTTGGAGATACTTCCTCCTAAATCTCCATGGCACGGCGGAGTTTATGAAAGAATGGATCGGCATTGTAAAGCGTTGTTTATGAAGGACTCTTCATTGTCAGAGATAGATTAGAAGAATTCTGTACAGTTGTGACTGAAATAGAAAATAGAGTCACACAAACCTCTAACTTCTGTTTCCGATGTCTGGACATTTAGATGTGTTAAGTCATCTATTTACTCCATGGCAGAAGGCTCGAAAAAATGTTCCTCCCATGAATGATACAAGAAATCAAAGAGGATCTACTTATTTCGAACCGAGCAACCTCAGACGTAAAATTCAAACACCTTAATAAAGTGACGTGAACGGTGGTGGAGAAAATTTGGCGAGAAGACTATCTCCTCTCATTGAGAGAAACTTCTATGGAGTGTGTTCATGAAAATCATAAGTCCTTATGACCGGTGAATAGTGATTATCGACAATGTGGTCCGTGGTCCCAATGGCCACTTGGTAAAATTGTGACCATATATCTGATGCAAATGGATTCATCAGGACAGTTGATGTTTGAGAAAGGTGTAGTGAATAAGAGGACAATAAATAAATACTAGTGCCGTTAGTATTACACAGTGTTTAGATATAAAAAATGAGTTTGTTTATCCAGAAACCACACTAGACTAAGCTGTTCTAAGAAAAGACAAGCAGCAGAGGTGGCGAGTAGTAAATTAAATTAATGTTAAAGTGATGAATAGTTCACCTGCAGCGGAACCTCCGCCGCCCCCCAGTGTGGAGAATTTTTCTCCAGGAGGGGGGTTAATCAGCACCTTCAGCCCCCTTCCAGCCCCCCTCAGCCCTCTCAGGCTGAGGGGCCACTAGAAGGGGGCGAGATCTTATTTATGCTAGATGAGTAATTGATCACAGATGTGTATGCGTAATCAAGTGACTACGCTCCTTGCAGGGGTGTTGCAATGTGTATTTTTATAAGAGACAGTACATCTCTTGACTTAGCAGGACAATTTTGGAAAATCCTGCTTCCCAATTTATTTAATAGGTAAAACTAGTGTACATTGTTGTCTTGATTAAGACAGCAAGAAACAACATTATGCTTTGCTTCATCGGGAGGTGACATAGGATGCAGGTTACTAGTGTCAGAGTTTTTTTTTGTGTATTGGGCTGTGACGGCATGTAGCCTGTAGGTCTGGCAGATTACTATGACTCTAGAGAGTGTCACACTGACGCCAGGATAAACAGCAAAGGACATGTTCTGTGCGTTAGTGTGAACATGTCTCTCTAACACAACATTAGAGAAGTGTGATACAGCTTATCTTTTGATACATTGTGAACAATAAAGACAAATCTTGTTGAAAAATTAGTGTACCAGTGTGCGTTTCCTAGACATGGAAGAGTGGACATCCAAAGACAATTAGCTGCTAATCAAGTCACCGATACCTGTCGACGGTGTAGAGTATACCATAGCTCACGTTACAAAAGCAAGGTTAGTTACGAATTTCTTTGTAGATCGGGGATTGCGCAATGCTTGTGTAACAAGGAGTTTGTAATTCAAACCTATAATCGGCAGTAAAGGTAGTGGACTTTTGAGTCCAAAACAAGTAAGTTATTCGTCAGCCATAATCGAATGAATATGGCTGTCATAACACCCTCTAGCGGATAAATTATTCTTACAAATTGTATTCTCTTGACAGCCCACGGTTGTGTGGTTTCGAACTGCATATAGACCTCGTCTGCTGGGACGGCTGTAAGTAGGACGATGTGCTGTCATTTATCAGCTAAGTGTTCATTATATAATTATTTCTTAGCTGGTAAGGCCAAAATCTAAATAGTTCTTGATCAAGGACTTTAGAGTGCTCTCCTATTTCATGGATCAAATTTGATTACCACATTTTCCTAAGACTACATTGAACCCTCTGGGTCATGCTAGAATGGCTCTTGTATCTGGTCTTGATCTGGCGGATACCTGAGAGGGATGAGGGGTCATGCCCCATTGGTCCAGTCTCGTGCATATTAACTACATCTCTAGCACATCCTGCCCTGCAGCGTATATACCCTGTATGGGTTTAACAGTTAGTTCTGATTGTAATATTAATTGTCAGAGGCGCCTGCTGGGATCATTAAAGAGTTGAATATATTATGCCAATATAATAAGTCAGTTTGGTTTGGTAAAATTCTTGTTACAAGGAAAAATGACAAGTGTTTCTGAATGGGTCTTATTCTCCGGAATGACAGCAGCTGGTCCATTTTTGGCTCATTTGACCGAGGCTGTCCACTGGTTACCTCTCCACCCCTTTAAAATTAAATACTATTAGTGAGAGCACTGAAGATGACAGAACAGTAAAATATATGGGTCTCCAAAGAAATACAAGGCTCTGTGAAATACAAGGTCCCAACTGATATACAAGGTCCCCAACTGAAATAGAAGAGGCCTCTAACCGATATACAAGGCCCAGAACTGAATATACAAGTTCCCTAACTGATATACAAAGGTCTCCATCTGAAATCAAGGACCCCAACTGAAATACAAGGTTCCTCAACTGGAATACTTTGTCAAAACGGATGTATAGGTACCCAACTTAATTACAAAGGTCCCACCTGAAATCCAAGGTCCCCGCTGAATACAAAGGTCCAACTGACACTTACAAGGTTCCCCCAATGATATACAAGGTCCCAAGTTGAAATACAAGGTCCCAAACATGAAAATACAAGTGTCCCAACTGCATATAACAATGTCCCTAACTAAAAATACAAGGTCCCGAAGCTGAATAATACAAAGGTCCCAAACTGAAATACAAGGTTCAAACTGAAATACAAGGTCCCAACTGAATACAAGGTCCAACTGAAAATACATAGGTCAAACTGAAATACAAGGTCACCCAAACTGAAATTAGTGTCCAACAAATTTCAAGTCCAAACTTGAAATTCAAGGGTCTCACTGAAAATACAAGGTCCTAACTGAATACAAGGTCCTAAACTGAAATATAAGGCTCCTAACTGAAATACAAGGTCCCAAATGAAATTCAAGTTCCAAACTGAAATATTACAAAGGTCCCAAACTGAAATACAAGGTCCCACGCCCACACCCAGTGCTGGTAGGAGGCGAAGGGATGGTAATTGATGAATTTGCTGAGAAGAAAGAGGGTGAAATTATGGTGGAGGTGGTTGATGTAGTTGTTAGTGATGGTGGTGGTTATAGTTGTTAGTGATGGTGGTTATAGTTGTTAGTGATGGTGGTGGTTATAGTTGTTAGTGACGGTGGTGGTTGTAGTTGTTAGTGATGATGGTTATAGTTGTTAGTGATGGTGGTGTAGTTGTTAGTGATGGTTATAGTTGTTAGTGATGGTGGTGTAGTTGTTAGTGATGGTGGTGGTTATAGTTGTTAGTGATGGTGGTGGTTATAGTTGTTAATGATGGTGGTGGTTATAGTTGTTAGTGACGGTGGTGGTTATAGTTGTTAGTGATGGTGGAGGTTGTAGTTGTTAGTGATGGTGGTTATAGTTGTTAGTGATGGTGGTGGTTATAGTTGTTAGTGATGGTGGTGGTTGTAGTTGTTAGTGATGGTGGTGGTTGTAGTTGTTAGTGATGGTGGTGGTTGTAGTTGTTAGTGATGGTGGTTATAGTTGTTAGTGATGGTGGTGGTTGTAGTTGTTATTGATGGTGGTTATAGTTGTTAGTGATGGTGGTGGTTATAGTTGTTAGTGATGGTGGTGGTTGTAGTTGTTAGTGATGGTGGTGGTTGTAGTTTTTAGTGATGGTGGTTATAGTTGTTAGTGATGGTGGTGGTTGTAGTTGTTATTGATGGTGGTTATAGTTGTTAGTGATGGTGGTGGTTATAGTTGTTAGTGATGGTGGTGGTTGTAGTTGTTAGTGATGGTGGTTATAGTTGTTAGTGATGGTGGTGGTTGTAGTTGTTAGTGATGGTGGTTATAGTTGTTAGTGATGGTGGTTGTAGTTGTTAGTGGTAGTTGTCGTTGTTAGTGGTGATTGTAGTTGTTAGTAGTGGTGGTCGTCGTCGTTGTTTGTGGTATTAGTGGTGGTGGCGGTTGTAGTTAGTAGCGGTTGTAGTTGTTAGTGTTGGTGGTTGTAGCTGGTGGTGGTTGAAGGTGAGTTGGTGGTGATTGTGGACTAGGCTGTGGTGGTGGCAAGTACAGTGGTGATAATAGTGGCAGTGGTGGTACAGTGGTGATAATAGTGGCAGTGGTGGTACAGTGGTGATAATAGTGGCAGTGGTGGTACAGTGGTGATAATAGTGGCAGTGGTGATAATAGTGGCAGTGGTGGTACAGTGGTGATAATAGTGGCAGTGGTGGTACAGTGGTGATAATAGTGGCAGTGGTGGTACAGTGGTGATAATAGTGGCAGTGGTGGTACAGTGGTGATAATAGTGGCAGTGGTGGTACAGTGGTGATAATAGTGGCAGTGGTGGTACAGTGGTGATAATAGTGGCAGTGGTGGTACAGTGGTGATAATAGTGGCAGTGGTGGTACAGTGGTGATAATAGTGGCAGTGGTGGTACAGTGGTGATAATAGTGGCAGTGGTGGTACAGGGAACACGATGGTTCAGTTTGAACCACTAAGGTTTACTCTGGCTCTTTGAAAACTTTTTTAAGTTTCACCTGTTCATTTTTGTTCCACTTTGTGTCACTTTGATCCAGTTTTGTCCAATTTGATCTTCTTTGGTACACTCTTTTTTTTTCACCTCGATACCCCTCTGGAACACTGGATTTCCTCTGGAACACTCTGGATCTCCTCTGGAACACTGGGTCTTCTTTGGAACATTCTGGGTCTCTGGAACACTCTGGGTCTCCTTTGGAACACTCTGGGTCTCCTTTGGACCACTCTGGATCTCTGGAACACTCTGGATCTCCTCTGGAATACTCTGGCTCTCCTTTGGAACATTGGGTCTCTGGAACACTCTGGGTCTCTTTTGGAACACTCTGGGCCTCCTTTGGAACACTGGATCTCCTATGGAACACTCTGGGTCTCCTTTGAAACACTCTGGGTCTCCTTTGGAACACTCTGGGTCTTCTTCGGCACACTGTGAACACAGGCTCTCTGCAAAACACCAAGACGACTGTGGAACACTCTTATCTATCATGAGATCACTTTTGAAATCTTGCTTTACGTGAGAAACTCTGGTCTGTTTTGGAACGCTCCGGTCCACCTTCTACCAGTTTAGATCATTTAGGTCCACCACTCCTGTCTGGCTGAAAGTGATTGACGGGTTAATCTCCAGATCTTTAGTCTGACAGACAGGGTGATTTGGCAGAGATCCTGACACTTCCCAGGACAAGTTGGGGACACGGGATGGTGAAGGACGTGGCACTCCTGTGTCCACCGGCTGAGTTTTGGCAACTCACGGGCTCGATACGGTATAGCAATCAGTAGCCCTATAAACCACAACCCGTAGCTCGACGCCAGGGAACTGCCTTCCTCCCCCTTTCTTTGTTGTTATAATCATCCGTCTGCATGACCGTTGAATGTTTAGCGCTTTGTTTTGATAATATAGTCACCTGTAAGGTCAAATTCCCTGACCTAAGAGTCCTTCACTAGTTTCAAGGCACCTCCTTTAAAGGAGGTGCAGGAATTCTTCCCCCAGAGTCTTGAATAATCTCGTATTTTTGGGAGACATTTTTCTCTCATATTAACTCAGGGGAGAATGTTGTCTCCCTCAGCCCCAGCGAGGCGTCATTCACTTACACCTCTGTCACTTATTTCAGTTAAGATTCTTGTACATAAGTACGACTTTCATGTACAAATATGCCTCTGATATGCTAGTATGCCATATAAAACAGCAGTCCTTACATGGAACTAGATGGAAGAAATCACAATAAAAAGTGTGATCGCTTTCATGTGCTTACGCACACATATCTTCAGAAGATATGTATACCTGGAGTATACCTGGAATATACCTGGAATATACCTGGAGTATACCTGGAATATACCTGGAGTATACCTGGAATATACCTGGAGTATACCTGGAATATACCTGGAGTATACCTGGAATATACCTGGAGTATACCTGGAGTATACCTGGAGTATACCTGGAATATACCTGGAGTATACCTGGAATATACCTGGGGTATACCTGGAATATACCTGGGGTATACCTGGAATATACCTGGAGTATACCTGGAATATACCTGGAGTATACCTGGAATATACCTGGAGTATACCTGGAATATACCTGGAGTATACCTGGAGTATACCTGGAATATACCTGGAGTATACCTGGAATATACCTGGAGTATACCTGGAATATACCTGGAGTATACCTGGAATATACCTGGAGTATACCTGGAATATACCTGGAGTATACCTGGAATATACCTGGAGAGGGTTTCGGGGGTCAACGCCCTCGAGGCCCGGTCTGTGACCAGGCCTCATGGTGGATCAGGGTCTGATAAACCAGGCTGTTACTGTTAGCTACACTCAAACCAACGTACGAACCCGGCTGGTCGGATACTGACCGTAGGTGCCTGTCCAGCACCTTCTTGGAGACAGCCAGGGGTCTTAAAGACAGCCAGGGGTCTTAAAGACAGCCAGGGGTCTTAAAGACAGCCAGGGGTCTTAAAGACAGCCAAGGGTCTTGAAGACAGCCAGGGGTCTTGAAGACAGCCAGGGGTCTTGAAGACAGCCAGGGGTCTTAAAGACAGCCAGGGGTCTTGAAGACAGCCAGGGGTCTTGAAGACAGCCAGGGGTCTTAAAGACAGCCAGGGGTCTTGAAGACAGCCAGGGGTCTTGAAGACAGCCAGGGGTCTTAAAGACAGCCAGGGGTCTTGAATACAGCCAGGGGTCTTAAAGACAGCCAGGGGTCTTGAAGGCAGCCAGGGGCCTTGAAAACAGCCAGGGGTCTTAAAGACAGCCAGGGGTCTTAAAGACATCCAGGGGTCTTGAAGACAGCCAGGGGTCTTGAAGACAGCCAGGGGTCTTAAAGACAGCCAGGGGTTTTGAAGACAGCCAGGGGTCTTGAAGACAGCCAGGGGTCTTAAAGACAGCCAGGGGACTTGAAGACAGCCAGGGGTCTTGAAGACAGCCAGGGATCTTGAAGACAGCCAGGGGTCTTGAAGACAGCCAGGGGTCTTGAAGACAGCCAGAGATCTTGAAGACAACCAGGGGCCTTGAAGACAGCCAGGGGTCTTGAAGACAGCCAGGGATCTTGAAGACAGCCAGGGGTCTTGAAGACAGCCAGGGGTCTTGAAGACAGCCAGAGGTCTTGAAGACAGCCAGGGGCCTTGAAGCCAGCCAGAGGTCTTGAAGCCAGCCAGGGGTCTTCAAGACAGCCAGGGGTCTTGAAGACAGCCAGAGGTCTTGAAGACAGCCAGGGGCCTTGAAGACAGCCAGGGGTCCTGAAGACAGCCAGGGGTCTTGAAGACAGCCAGAGGTCTTGAAGACAGCCAGGGATCTTGAAGACAGCCAGGGGTCTTGAAAACAGCCAGGGGTCTTAAAGACAGCCAGGGGTCTTAAAGACATCCAGGGGTCTTGAAGACAGCCAGGGGTCTTGAAGACAGCCAGAGATCTTGAAGACAACCAGAGGTCTTGAAGACAGCCAGGGATCTTGAAGACAGCCAGGGGTCTTGAAGACAGCCAGGGGTCTTGAAGACAGCCAGAGGTCTTGAAGACAGCCAGGGGCCTTGAAGCCAGCCAGGGGTCTTGAAGCCAGCCAGGGGTCTTGAAGACAGCCAGGGGTCTTGAAGACAGCCAGGGGTCTTGAAGACAGCCAGAGGTCTTGAAGACAGCCAGGGGTCTTGAAGACAGCCAGGGGTCCTGAAGACAGCCAGGGGTCTTGAAGACAGCCAGAGGTCTTGAAGACAGCCAGGGGCCTTGAAGCCAGCCAGAGGTCTTGAAGCCAGCCAGGGGTCTTCAAGACAGCCAGGGGTCTTGAAGACAGCCAGAGGTCTTGAAGACAGCCAGGGGCCTTGAAGACAGCCAGGGGTCCTGAAGACAGCCAGGGGTCTTGAAGACAGCCAGAGGTCTTGAAGACAGCCAGGGATCTTGAAGACAGCCAGGGGTCTTGAAAACAGCCAGGGGTCTTAAAGACAGCCAGGGGTCTTAAAGACATCCAGGGGTCTTGAAGACAGCCAGGGGTCTTGAAGACAGCCAGAGATCTTGAAGACAACCAGAGGTCTTGAAGACAGCCAGGGATCTTGAAGACAGCCAGGGGTCTTGAAGACAGCCAGGGGTCTTGAAGACAGCCAGAGGTCTTGAAGACAGCCAGGGGCCTTGAAGCCAGCCAGGGGTCTTGAAGCCAGCCAGGGGTCTTGAAGACAGCCAGGGGTCTTGAAGACAGCCAGGGGTCTTGAAGACAGCCAGAGGTCTTGAAGACAGCCAGGGGTCTTGAAGACAGCCAGGGGTCCTGAAGACAGCCAGGGGTCTTGAAGACAGCCAGAGGTCTTGAAGACAGCCAGAGGTCTTGAAGACAGCCAGGGGCCTTCAAGACAGCCAGGGGTCTTCAAGACAGCCAGGGGTCTTGAAGACAGCCAGGGGCCTTCAAGACAGCCAGGGGTCTTCAAGACAGCCAGAGGTCTTGAAGACAGCCAGGGGCCTTCAAGACAGCCAGGGGTCTTCAAGACAGCCAGAGGTCTTGAAGACAGCCAGGGGTCTTGAAGACAGCCAGGGGTCTTGAAGACAGCCAGGGGTCTTGAAGACAGCCAGGGGTCTTGAAGACAGCCAGAGGTCTTGAAGACAGCCAGGGGTCTTGAAGACAGCCAGGGGTCTTGAAGACAGCCAGAGGTCTTGAAGACAGCCAGGGGTCTTGAAGACAGCCAGGGGTCTTGAAGACAGCCAGAGGTCTTGAAGACAGCCAGGGGTCTTGAAGACAGCCAGGGGTCTTGAAGACAGCCAGAGGTCTTGAAGACAGCCAGGGGTCTTGAAGACAGCCAGGGGTCTTGAAGACAGCCAGGGGTCTTGAAGACAGCCAGGGGTCTTGAAGACAGCCAGGGGTCTTGAAGACAGCCAGGGGTCTTGAAGACAGCCAGAGGTCTTGAAGACAGCCAGGGGTCTTGAAGACAGCCAGGGGTCTTGAAGACAGCCAGGGGTCTTGAAGACAGCCAGGGGTCTTGAAGACAGCCAGGGGTCTTGAAGACAGCCAGAGGTCTTGAAGACAGCCAGGGGTCTTGAAGACAGCCAGAGGTCTTGAAGACAGCCAGGGGTCTTGAAGACAGCCAGGGGTCTTGAAGACAGCCAGAGGTCTTGAAGACAGCCAGGGGTCTTGAAGACAGCCAGAGGTCTTGAAGACAGCCAGGGGTCTTGAAGACAGCCAGGGGTCTTGAAGACAGCCAGGGGTCTTGAAGACAGCCAGGGGTCTTGAAGACAGCCAGGGGTCTTGAAGACAGCCAGGGGCCTTCAAGACAGCCAGGGATCTCTTGGTAATTCCCTTTATGTATGCTGGATGAACTAAAGACAGGTATTTTTATAGGTCTACATTACAAACTGTTAATCATTTTGCTGCAGTTGAGATGCTACTTGGCTGTTTTAATAACTGCTTCGTACTGCAGATGCTACTTGGCTGTTTTAATAACTGCTTCGTACTGCAGATGCTACTTGGTTGTTTTAATAACTGCTTCGTACTGCAGATGCTACTTGGCTGTTTTAATAACTGCTTCGTACTGCAGATGCTACTTGGCTGTTTAATAACTGCTTCGTACTGCAGATGCTACTTGGCTGTTTTAATAACTGCTTCGTACTGCAGATGCTACTTGGCTGTTTTAATAACTGCTTCGTACTGCAGATGCTACTTGGCTGTTTTAATAACTGCTTCGTACTGCAGATGCTACTTGGCTGTTTTAATAACTGCTTCGTACTGCAGATGCTACTTGGCTGTTTTAATAACTGCTTCGTACTGCAGATGCTACTTGGCTGTTTTAATAACTGCTTCGTACTGCAGATGCTACTTGGGTGTTTTAATAACTGCTTCGTATTGCAGATGCGACTTGGGTGTTTTAATAACTGCTTCGTACTGCAGATGCTACTTGGGTGTTTTAATAACTGCTTCGTACTGCAGATGCTACTTGGCTGTTTTAATAACTGCTTCGTACTGCAGATGCTACTTGGGTGTTTTAATAACTGCTTCGTACTGCAGATGCTACTTGGGTGTTTTAATAACTGCTTCGTACTGCAGATGCTACTTGGCTGTTTTAATAACTGCTTCGTACTGCAGATGCTACTTGGGTGTTTTAATAACTGCTTCGTACTGCAGATGCTACTTGGGTGTTTTAATAACTGCTTCGTACTGCAGATGCTACTTGGGTGTTTTAATAACTGCTTCGTACTGCAGATGCTACTTGGGTGTTTTAATAACTGCTTCGTACTGCGTGCCATGGGAAGTTATAATTAATAAAAGGTTTGTGTCAAAGAGTGGGCACTGATGTGGCTTATTGATGTACCACCTCTGTAACACCTGTGTACCACCTCTGTAACACCTGTGTACCACCTCTAACACCTGTGCATATATTCTAATAGTGATGATCAAAGTCTCACACAACTACATTTGAATCTCCCTCACCACTGTCATAGAATTAGAAGGCCCATTTTTGAACGTTTGAAGCTACGCCACTGAGGACTTTAGAAATTACCAAACCATTCTAGGATGCTGAGAATTGTATCAGTAATTTAGGTCACAGGACACTAGAGCCTGGTTCTTGTTACAGGACACTAGAGCCTGGTTCTTGTAACAGGACACTACGAGTCTGGTTCTTCTTACAGGACACTAGAGTCTGGTTCTTGTTACAGGACACTAGAGTCTGGTTCTCGTTACAGGACGCTAGAATCTGGTTCTCGTTACAGGACACTAGAGTCTGGTTCTCGTTACAGGACACTAGAGTCTGGTTCTCGTTACAGGACACTAGAGTCTGGTTCTCGTTACAGGACACTAGAGTCTGGTTCTCGTTACAGGACACTAGAGTCTGGTTCTCGTTGCAGGACACTAGAGTCTGGTTCTCGTTACAGAACATTAGAGTCTGGTTCTCGTTACAGGACACTAGAGTCTGGTTCATGTTACAAGACACTAGAGCCTGGTTCTCGTTACAGGACAATAGAGTCTGGTTCTCGTTACGGGACACTAGAGTCTGGTTCTTGTTACAGGACACTAGAGTCTGGTTCTCGTTACAGGACACTAGAGTCTAGTTCTTGTTACAGGACACTAGAGTCTGGTTCTTGTTACAGGACACTAGAGTCTGGTTCTCGTTACAGGACACTAGAGTCAGGTTTTCGTTACAAGACACTAGAGTCTGGTTCTCGTTACAGGACACTAGAGTCTGGTTCTCGTTACAAGACAATAGAGTCTGGTTCTCGTTACAGGACACTAGAGTCTGGTTCTCGTTACAGGACACTAGAGTCTGGATCTTGTTACAGGACACTAGAATCTGGTTCTCGTTACAGGACACTAGAGTCTGGTTCTCGTTACAGGACACTAGAGTCTGGTTCTTGTTACAGGACACGAATGTTCAAAATCTTAACCCGATCGGATGAAGGGTTCTTGAGCCCCTTCAGGGATACCAAATTAAGCCTTTTTTTCCCATCAAGTCAAATATTCCAAAAAGCCTTTTAACCCCCAAACAAAACCCCTAGGGACCAGTAAGACTTATGTATCATTAAGCTTATAAAAAAGTAAAACTTTGTTTTACCCGCAAGCATTTTTTTTACCAGCAAGTTTATATACCAGCAAGTTTTTATATACCAGCAAGTCTTATAAAACCCGAAAATCTTAATTTCCCGCCAAAAAGGGGGCCCTTTTTTTACCAGCAAGTTTTTATACCAGCAAGCCTTTATAACCAGCAAGTCTTAATACCCGCAAGTCTTATATACCAGCAAGTTTTTATATTTCCACAAATCTTTATACCAGCAAGTCTTATATACCAGCAAATTTATATACCCGCAAGTCTTATATACCGCAAGCCTTATTATAGCAAGTCTTATATACCAGAAGCCCTTTTTTTTTCCAGCAAGTCTTTTTATACCAGCAAGCCTTTTATTCCGCAAAATCTTATTTACCCAGCAAATCTTATATACCAGGGAAGTCTTTTTTATACCAGGAAAATCTTTAAAATACCAGCAAGCCTTATTACCCGCAAGTTTTATATCCAGCAAGTCTTATAACCCGCAAGTTTATATACCCGCAATCTTATAATTTCCAGGGAAGCCTTTTTTTTCCAGCAAGTCTTATATACCGCAAGCCTTTTATACCGCAAATCTTATATACCCGCAAAATCTTTTATACCAGCAAGTCTTATATTTCCCGCAAGTCTTTTTATACCCCGCAAATCTTATTTACCGGCCCCAAATCTTTTAAAACCCGCAAGTTTATATACCGAAATTTTTATATTTCCAGCAAGCCTTTTTATACCAGCAAGTCTTTTACCAGCAAGCCCTTTTTTCCAGCAATTTTTATTTACCAGCAAGCCCTTTTTTACCAGCAAAATCTTATTACCAGCAAGTTTAAAATACGCAAATCCCTTTATACCCGCAAGGGCTTACATACCGCAAGCCTTTTTACCCGAAAATTTTTAAAATACAGAAGTTTTTATATACCAGGGAAGGCTTATATTCCCGCAAGTCTTAATACCCGCAAGCCTTTTTTTCCTGCGTTTATTTTTCCAGCAAGCCTTTTATACCAGCAAGTCTTATATACCAGCAAGTCTTATATACCAGCAAGTCTTATATACCAGCAAGTCTTATATACCAGCAAGTCTTATATACCAGCAAGTCTTATATACCAGCAAGCCTTTTATACCAGCAAGTCTTATATACCAGCAAGTTTATATACCAAACAAGCTTTTTACCCGCAATTTTACATACCCGCAAGTTTTTATTTTACCAGCAAGTTTTTTAATACCCGTAAGTCTTATTTACCAGCAAGTCTTATATACCGCAAGTTTTTTAAACCAGCAAAACCCTTTTATTCCCCGCAAAGGGTTTTTTACCAGCAAGCCTTTTTTTACCCGCAAGTCTTATATTTTTAGCAAGCCTTTTATACCCGCAAAATCTTATATACCGAAAGGGGCTTATATACCAGCAAGTTTTTATATACCAAACAAGTCTTATTACCAGCAAGTTTATATACCAGGGAAATCTTATATTCCAGCAAATCTTATATACCGCAAATCCCTTAAAATACCCGCAAAACCCTTTTTATTCCAGCAAGTCTTATTACCAGCAAAACCTTTTATAAAAAGCAAGTCTTATAAACAGCAAGCCTTTTATTTCCGGGAAGTCTTATTTTACCGCAAGTTTTTATCCCGCAAGTCTTATTATACCGCAATCTTAATACCAGAAAAACCCTTTTAAACCCGCCCGTCTTATTTTTCCCGCAAGTCTTATTTTCCAGAAGGGCTTATATACCAGCAAGGGCTTTTTAACGAGCAAGCCTTTTATAAAAGCCCAAATCTTTTATACCCGCAAGCTTTTATACAAGCAAGTTTTATATTCCGCAAGTTTATAAAACCCCGCAAGTTTATATACCCGCAAATCTTATTACCAGCAAGTCTTATATCCCGAAAGTCTTATATACCCGCAAACCTTTATTCCGGGAAGTTTTTATATTCCAGAAAATTTTTATTACCGCAAAATCTTATTTACAAGCAAAACCCTTTTTTACCAGCAAATCTTAAAATACCAGCAAGTATTAATACCGCAAGTCTTTATACCAAACAAATCTTATATAACCGCAAGTCTTATTTCCGCAAGTCTTTAACAGCAAGTCTTATTTACCGCAAGTTTTTTTATACCGCAAGTTTATATAACCCGCAAGGGCTTATATTTCCAGCAAGTCTTATATACCGCAAGTCTTATTTACCGCAAAATCTTATATTCCGCAAGCTTATTTACCCCGCAAGTTTTTATCCAGCAAAGTCTTATTTTACCCAAGTCTTTATATCCAAACAAGTCTTTACCCGGGAAGTCCCTTTTATACCGCAAGGGCTTATTTTCCAGCAAGTCTTATTTTTCCGCAAGTCTTATATAACCGCAAATCTTATATACCCAAACAAGTTTATATACCAGCAAGTCTTTCATACCGCAAACCTTATATAAACCCGCAAGTCTTTTATTCCAGCAAGTCTTATATACCAAACAAGCCCTTTTATCAAACAAGTCTTAAAATAACCCGCAAGTTTAGGGACCAGCAAGTCTTATTTACCCGCAAGTCTTTTATACCGAAGTCATTTTACCAGCAAGTTTTTATATACCCGCCCAAATCTTATATACCCGCAAATCTTATATACCGCAAGTCTTATATTCCAAACAAGCCTTATATACGCAAATCTTATATTTTCCCCCAAGTCTTATTTTCCAGCCGTCTTATAACCGCAGGGCTTATATACCGAAAGTCTTATATACCCGAAGTTTTTTTATACCCCGAAACTTAAATACCAAACAAAGCTTTTTACTAGCAAGTTTATATTCCAGCAAGTTTATATCCAGCAAGTTTATATACCCGCAAGTCTTATATTCCCGCAAGTCTTATATCCCCGCAAGCCTTTTTACCGCAAGTCTTATATTCCGAAGTTTATTTACCGCAAATCTTT
This sequence comes from Cherax quadricarinatus, assembly GCF_026875155.1. Lineage (NCBI taxonomy): Eukaryota > Metazoa > Arthropoda > Malacostraca > Decapoda > Parastacidae > Cherax > Cherax quadricarinatus. The sequence continues at coordinate 19,595,756 of NC_069405.1, read as the reverse complement.
TATTCCAGCAATTCTTTTATACCGGGGAAGTCTTTTTTTCCCGCAAAATCTTATATTCCCGCCAAATTTATTATACCAGCAAAGGGGGGGCCCTTTTTTTCCAGGGAAAATTTATATCCCCGGAAAAACTTATATACCAGCAAGTCTTATATACCCGCCAAATTTATATACCAGCAAAAACTATAACCGCAAACCTTTTAACCAGCAAGTCTTATATACCCGCAAGTCTTTTATACCCGCAAGTTTTTATTTACCGCAAAATCTTATATACCCGAAGTCTTATTACCAGCAAGTATTTTTTTTCCAGCATGTCTTATTTCCCGCAAGTCTTTTTACCAAACAAGCCTTTTTATACCAAACAAGTCTTATATACCAGCAAGTTTTTAACCCAGCAAGTTTTATATGCCAGCAAAATCTTATATTACCAGCATGTTTTATACCAGCAAATCTTATTACCAGTAAAATCTTATATTTCCAGCAAGTATTTTTATACCCGGGAAGGGTTTTTATACCAGCAAGTTTTTTATACCAGCAAGCCCTTTTTTACCCGCAAGTCCTTTTATACCCGCAAGTCTTTTTTTTCCAAACAAATCTTAATACCCCCCAAAAATCTTATTTACCCGCAAACCTTTTATACCCGCAAGTCTTATATACCCGCAAGTTTTTATTTTTACCCGCAAGTCTTTTATACCAGCAAGTCTTATATAAAAGCAAGTCTTATTACCAGCAAGTTTATATGCCCGCAAGTCTTTTATTTCCAGCAAGTTTTATTTTCCAGCCCAAATCTTTTATAACCGAAAGTTTTTTTACCCCAAGCCCTTTTTTATACCAGCAAGTTTTTATATACCCGCAAGTCTTATATACCGCAAGTCTTTTATACCCGCAAAAATCTTATAACCGCAAGGGCTTATTACCCCGGGAAAACTTATATACCCGCAAGTCTTTATGGGCCCGCAAAAATTTTTATATTTCCAGGGAAGTTTATATTCCAGCAAGTCTTATATACCAGCAAGTCTTATATACCCGCAAGCTTATATACCGCAAAAATCTTTTATCCGCAAAATTTATTACCCGCAAGTCTTATATACCAGCAAGTTTTTATATCCCGCAAAAACTTTTTTACCAGCGTTTTTTTACCAAACAAGTTTATATTCCGAAAACCTTTTAAAACCAGCAAGGGCCTATATACCGCAAGTCTTATTTCCGCCAAATCTTATTTACCAAACAAATCTTAATACCCCAAATCTTATTTACCAGCAAGTCTTAATTTCCAGCAAGGTCTTTTTTACCAGCAAGTCTTATATACCAGCAAGTCTTTTATACCGCAAACCTTTTTTTTACCGCAAATTTCCCATATACCAGGGAAGTTTATTAAACCCGAAGTTTATTACCAGCAAGTCTTATATACCAGCAAACCTTTTTACCCGCAATTTTTATATAACCCGCAAGTTTTTTTATACCCGCAAAATCTTATATACCGCAAGTTTTTTTATACCAGCAATCTTATTTTTCCCGCAAGTTTTTATATAGCCCAGAAGTCTTAATTTTTTCCAGGAAGTTTTTATATACCCGCAAGTCCCTTTTTTACCAGAAAGTTTATTTTACCAGCTTTGCTTATATACCAAACAAGTCTTATATACCGCAAGTCTTATATACCGCAAGTCTTTTATTTCCAGCAAGTCTTATATACCAGGCCCAAATTTATATACCAGCAAGTCTTATAAAACCAAACAAGTCTTTTTGCCGCAAGGGCTTTTTTATACCAGCAATTTTTTATACCCGCAAGGGTTTTTATTCCCGCAAGTCTTATTTACCGCAAGGGTTTATATACCAGTACGACTTTTGGGAAAAATAACACGAGATAAGTTTTTTGAGGAAAAAGAAGGAGTTAATTTCCTAGCAGATTGGCTGTGAAATTTTTGGGTAATTTATGTGAAATATAGATTTCCCATTAAACTTTTGGGGGTTTGGTATTTACCCTATGGGGGGGAAAGGTGGGGGGGGGGGAGATGATAGAAGGTGGGAGGGGGGGAAAATTTGGGAGATGGTTGGGGGGGGGGAAGGGTGATGGGGGGGGGGCGAGGGGGAGGATGATAGAAATGGGAGGGGGAGGGTGATTTGAAGGTGGGATGGGGGGTGATAGGGGAAAGGGGGAACGGGGAGGAGGATGGAAGGTGGGAGTGGAAGGATAATAGGAAAAATGGGAGGGGGAGGGTAAAGAAGGTTTGGAGGGGGAGGGGTGATAGAAGGTGGGAGGGGGAGGATGCTAGAAGGGGGAGGGGGAGGTTTATAGAAGGTGGGGGGGACATGATAAAAGGGGGAGAGGAAGAGGGGTTGAAGGTAGGAAGGGGAGAAAGTTTGGGAAAGGGGGGAGGGGGGGGGGAAGGGGTAGGGAAAGGGGGGAGGGGGAAAGGGTGATGGGAAAGGGGAGTGGGGCCCCATGATGGAAGGTTGGAGGGGAAAAATGATGGAAGGTTGTTTGGGGGAAAGGGTGGGTGGGGAAAAATTTTGGGGGGGGAGGAAGATTGGAAGGTTGTAGGGGAAAAGGGTGATGGAAGGTTGGAGGGGGGAGGATGATGGGGAAGGGTTGGGGGGGGGGGGATTTATAGAAAAGGGGGGAGGGGGGGAAAGGGGATGGGAGGGGGGAGGGAAAGGGTGATTTAAAAGGGGAGAGGGGAAAGGGTGATAGAAAAGGGGGAAGGGGGGATGATAGAAAGGGGGGAGGGGGGGATGATAGAAGTTTGGGGGGGAAAGGATGTGGAAGGTGGGGGGGGGGAGGATGATAGGGAAAATCGGACGGGAAAGGGTTTATGGGAAAGGGGAGAGGGGGGGGAGGGTAGAAAAGGGGGGAGGGGAAAAATGATGGAAGGTGGGAGAGGGGGGGATGATAGAAAGTTGGGGGGCAGGCGGGATGGAAAGGGGGGGAGGGGGTTTATGGGAAAGGGGGGAGGAGAAGGACGATTTTGAAGGTGGGAGGGGGAAAGATAAATGGTTTAAAGAGGAAGGACGATGGAAAAAGGGTTTGGGAAAAAGGGGGATTTATAGGGTGAGAAAAGAGGATGAGGAAAGGGGAGAGGGGAAGGGGTGATAGAAAGGGGGAAGGGGGGATTTATGGAAAAGGGGGGGGAAGGATGATGGAAGGTGTGAGGGGAGGATGGGTAGAAGGTGGGAGGGGGAAAAAATTGGGTGGAAGGTGGGTGGGGAAGGTGATTTGGGGGGTGGGAGGGGAAGGATGATGGAAGGATGAAGGGGAAAGATGATGGAAAGGGTTTGGGGGGGAAAGGGTGATGGAAAGGGTTTGGGGGGAGAGGAAAATGGAAGGTGGGGGGGAGGGGTGATTTTTTTGGTGGGAGAGGAAAAGGGTGATGAAAGGTGGGGGAGAATGATGATAGAAGCTGAGAGGGGGAAAGGGTGTTTGAAAGGGGGGAGGGGGGAAAGATGGAAAGGGTTTGGGGGGGGGATGAGGAAGGGGGGGGGAGGGGTTTAAGGAAGGTGGGGGGGGGGAGGATGATGGAAAGGTTTTGGGGGGAAAGGATGATGGAAGGGGCGGAGGGGGGAAGGGGAAAGGAAAAGGGGGGAGGGGGGGGATGATGGGAAAAATTGGAGGGGGAGGATTATGAAAGGTGGGAGGAGGAGGAGGAGGAAGGTTGGAAGGGAGGGAGGATTTATGAAGGGGGGGAGGGGGGGATGATGGAAAAATGGGAGGGGGGGATGATGGAAAGGGGGGGAGGGGGGAGGATGATGGAGGGGGAGGGGGAGGATAATGGAATGTGGGGGGGGGATGATGGGAAAGGGGGGGTGGGAGGGGGATGGAAGGTGGGGGGGGATGATAATGGATGGTGGGAGGGGGCGGATAATGGAGGTGGGAAGGGAAAGGTGATGGGAATGTGGGGGGGGGGATGAGGAAGGTTTGGGGGAGGACGATGGAAGGAGGGCGGGGGGGGATGGTGGGAGGGGGGGGGATGATGGAAGGTGGGGGGAGGGGGATGGTGGGGGGGGGGGGGATGATGGAAGGGTAGGGGGAGGGGTGATGGAAGGTGGGGGGGGAGGTGTGGAAGGTGGGGGGGGGGATGGGTGGTTTGGTGGGAAAGGGGGGTTGAGAAGGGGGGGGGGGGAGGATGTGGAAGGTGGGAGAAGGGGATTATGGAAAGGGGGGGAGGAGGTTTATGGAAGGGGGGGGAGGTGGATTTAAAGGAAAGGGGGGAGGGAAAAGGGGTTTTATGGAAGGTGGGGGGAGGGGGAATGATGGAAAAGGGGGGAGGGGAGGTGGTGGAAAGTGGGAGGGGAAGGGAAGGGGGGAAGGGGGGAGGAGAGGTGATGGAAGGTGGGAGGGGGAGGATGATGGAATGTGGGAGGGGGAGGATGATGGAGGGTGGGGGGGGGAGGAAGATGGGGAAAGTGGGCGGGGGGCGATGATGGAAGGTGGGGGGGGGAGGATATGGAAGGTGGGAGGGGGAGATAATGGAAGGTGGGAGGGGGAGGATGATGGAAGGTGGAGGAGGGTGATGATGGAAAGGGGGGAGGGGAGGATGATTGAAGGTGGGAGGGGGAGGATGATGGAAGGTTTGGAGGGAGGATGATGGAAGGTGGGGAGGAGGATGATGGAGGTTAGAGGGGGGGTGTAAAAGTGGGGGGGAGGATGATAGAAAGGGGGGAGAAAAGGAGGATGGAACGTTGGAGGGGAGGATGATTTGAAGGTGGAGGGGGGGATGATGGAAGGTAGGAGGGGGAGGATGATGGAAGGTGGGAGTGGAGGATGATGGAAGGTGGGGGGGGGGGAGGTAATAGAAGGTGGGAGGGGGGGATGATGGAAGGTGAGAGGGGGAGGATGATGGAAGGTGGGAGGGGGAGGATGATGGAAAGGGGGGAGGGGGGATGATGGAAGGTTGGAGGGAAGGATAATTGAAGGTTGGAGGGGAAGGATGAACGGAAGGGTGGAGGGGGGGATGATGGAAAGTTGGAGGGTAAGGATGACAGAGGTGGGAGGAGGAGGATGATGGAATGTTTGGAGGAAGGATGATAGAGGTGGGAGGGGAGGATGATAGGAAGGGGGGATGGGGTGGATGATGGAAGGTGGGAGGTGGAGGTGATGGAAAGGAGGGGGGGGAGGATAATGGAAGGTGGGAGGGGGGATGATGTAAGGTGGATGGGCTAGAGGTGAGGGTAGGTGGAGGAGGAGGATGTGGAAGGTGGGAGGGGGTGGATTAGGTAGGTGGGTGGGGTGGTTGAGGGAAGGGGGTGATGGGTGAGGGGGATGATGGAAGGTGAGAGGGGGAGTATGATGGAAAGGTGGGTGGGGAGGTTGATGGAAAGGTGGGAGGGGTGGTTGATAGTTGGTTGGAGGGATGGATGATGGAAGCGTTGGTGGGGAAGGTGATGGAAGGTGGAGGGAGAGGTTGTTGGAAGGTGGGTGGAGGAGGTTGTTGGAGGTGGGTGGAGGGTGGATAATGGGACGGTGGGGGGAGGATGATGGAAGGTGGGAGGAGGAGGATGATGGTCGGCGGGAGGGGGTGGTTTATTGGAGGTGGGTGGGGGGGTGGATGGTAAGGCGGGTGGGGGTGGTTGGGGGTTGTGGGAGGTAGGTGGATGTTGTTATGTGGGAGGGGATGTGGGTGTTGGGTTGGGGGGATGGTGGTTGTTGTTGGAGGTGGGAGGGGGAGGGATGATGGAAGGTGGAGGGGGAGAGAAGATTTAAGGTGGGAGGGGGTAGGATGATGGAAGGTGGTGGAGGAGGTTGATTGAGTTGGAGGGTGAGGATGATGCGAGTGTGGAAGGGGGAGGATGATGGAAGGTGGGAGGGGAGGATGATGGATGGCGGGAGGGGGAGGGATGAGGGGATGGTGTGAGGTGGTTGGATGATGATTGGTGGGTGGGTGCGTGGATGTTGGTAGGTGGGTGGAGGTTGATGATGGAAGTGGGTGGGGTGTGGATGATGGGTAGGTGGGAGGGGAGGATGATGGAAGGTAATGAGGGGGAGGTGATGGAAGGTGGGAGGAGACGGATGATGATGGTGGGACGGGAGGTTGATTGGTAAGGTGGGGGAGGTGTGGTTGGATGGTGGGGGTGGGTAGAGGTGAATGGAAGGTGGGAGGTGGTGGTTGTTTGGATAGGTGGGTGGGGAGGTTGTGGGTTGGAGGTGGTGTGGGAGGTGGATGGTATGGTGGGTGATAGGAGATGAAGGTAGTGGTTCGATGGAGGTTTATGGTGGGGGGGGGTGGGGTGTGGTGGGTTGGGGGGTGGGGTAAGGGTGGGGTGGCGGGGGTGGTGGTGGTGGTGGGTAGGTGGGGTGGGGGGGTGGTGGGGGGGTGGGTGAGGTGGTGAGGTGGGGGGTTGGGGGGGTGGTTGGTTGGTGGAGTTGGGGGTGGTGGTGGGTTGGGGGGTTGTTTGGTGGTGGGGGGTTTGGGGTGTGGGAGTGGTGTTGGTTAGGGAGGGGTGGTAGGGTGGATGTGGTGGGGGTGGTGGGTTGGGGGTGGTGGGTGTTGGTGGGGTTGGGGGGTGGTCGCGGTGGGGGTGGGTAGGTGGGGTGGGGGTGGGTTGGGGGGCGTGCGGGTGGTTGTGGGTTGGGGGTGTGGGGGAGGTGGTGGTTGGGGGTGGGGGTGGTGGTGGGTAGCGGGGTGAGGGTGGTTGTGGTTGGGGGGTGGTTTTGGTGGTTGTTGGGGGTGTGGTGGGTGTGTTGTGGGTGGGGTTGGTTGTTGGTGGTGTTGGGGGGGTGGGGGTGGTTGTGGGTTGGGGTGTGTGTTGTAGCTGTTGGGGGTAGGGGGGAGTGTGTTGTGTTGGGGGGGGGTCTGGTGGTGGTTGTGTGTGTGGGGGTGTGGTGGTGTGTTGGGGGCTGGGTTGGTGGAGGGTTGGGTGGTGGGGTTTGTGGTGGGTTTGGGGGGGTGGGGTGGGTGGTGGGTTGGGGGGTGGGTGTGGTGAGTGGGTTTGGGGGGTGGGTGGTGGTGTGTTGGTGGGGTGTGGTTGGTGGTGGTTTGGGGGGCTGGTGTGTTGGTGGTGTTGTTGGGGGGTGTGGTTGTGTGTTGGGGGGTGGGTAGGTGGAGTGGGAGGGTGGTGGGGGGTTGTGGTGGGTTGGGTGTGGGGTGGAGGTGGGTTTGGGCGTGTGGTGTTGGTGGTGTGTAGGGGTGTGGGGTGGTGATGTAGGGGGAGGGTTGGTTGATGGGTAGGTGGGTGGGGGTGGTGGTGTGTAGTGGGGGGGTTGGTTGATGGTTGGTTGGTGGGTTTGTAGTGGGTGGTGGGTGGGGTGGGTGGTGGGTTGGGGGGAGCGGTATGTGGTGGTGGTTGGGGGGTGGGGTGGTTGTGAGTTGGTGTGTGGTTTGTGAGGTTTGGGGGGTGGTGTTTGGTGGTGGTGTTGGGGTGTGGGTTTGGTGGTGTGTATGGGGGGTGGGGTGTGCGGTGGGTTGGGTGGTGGGGTTGGTGGTGGGTGGGGGGTGGGTTGGTGGTTTGTAGGGGGGTGTGGACTGGTGGATGGGATGGGGGTGGGGGTGGTTGTTGGTTGGTTGGTGGGTTGTTGTTGCGTTGTTGGTGGGGTAGTTGTGGGGTGTGGGTGGGGGGGTTGGTGGGTAGGGGGATGGAGGTGGTGGTGGGTAGGGGGGTGGGGGTGGTTGGTTGGTTGAGGGGGGGTGGGGGGGGGGTTGGGGGGTGGGGGTGTGTGTGTGGGTTGGGTGGGTGCGGGGTGGTGGTGGGTTGGGGGTGGGGGTGGTGGTGTGTTGGTGGGTGGGGGTTGTTGTGGGTGGGGGTGGGGGGTGGTGGTGGGAGGGGGGATGGGGTAGTGGTGGAGTTTTTTTGGGTGGGGCTGGTGGGTGTTGGGGGTGGTTTCTGGTGGTTGGTACGTGGTGTGGGGGGAAGTGGTGGATGGGGGTGGGGTGTGTGGTGGGTTGGTGGTGGGGGTGGTGGATGTTGGGGAGGGTGGTGGTGGTGTGTTGGTGGGGGGTGGTGCGGGTGGAGTTTTGGTTGTGGGTGGGGGGTGTGTGGGGGTTGGAGGGTGTGGGGTGGTGGTTGGTAGGGTGTGTGGGGTGGTGGTTGGGGATGGGGGTGGGGTGGAGGAGGGATGGTTGGTGGGAAAGGTGTAGTGTTGGGTGGAGGGTTGGTGGTGGGTTGGGTGGTGGGGGGGGGGGGGGTGGTGGGGTGGGTGGTGGGTGGTTGGTTGGTGGGGTGAGGTGGTATGTTGGGGGTGTGGAGGTGGTTGTTGGATTGGGGGTGGGGGAAGGATGAGGGTGGTGGGGGTGGATGTGGGTTGGGGAGGGGTGGATTGTGGGTTGGTAGGGGTGGTCGGAGGATGAGGAAGGTGTGAGGGTTTGGATAATGGATAGGTGGAAAGGTTTGATGGGAAGCTGGGATGGGATGGATATGTAAGGTGGGAGGGGGAGTATAATGGATGGTGGGGTGGGGGAGGATGATGGAAGGTGGAGGTGGATGATGATGAAGGTGGGATGGGGAGATGATGGTAGGTGAGATGGGGAGTATGATGTTAAGGTGGGAGGGGAGGATGATGGAAGGTGGGAGGGGTGATGTTGGGAAGGAGTTGGAGGGAAAGGTTGATGGAAGGTTTGGAGGTGGAAGGATGATGGGAAGGGTGGAGGGAGAGGGATGATGGTAGGTGGAGGGTGAGGATGAGGAAGGTGGGAGATTAGGATGATGGAGGTGTAAAGGTGGATGAAGGAGGTCGTATGGGAAGGTTGAATGGAAGGTGGGAGAGGGAGGATGATGGAAGGTGGGAGGGGAGGATGATGGAAGGTTGGAGGGGAGGATGTGGAAGGTGGGAGTGGAAGGATGATGGAAGGTTGGGAGGAGGAGAATGAGGAAGGGAGGAGGGGAGGGATGGTGGGTTGGTAGGATGATGGATGTTGGTATAGGGGATTATGATTTAATTATTTAAAGGGAGGATTATGTAATGTGTGAGGAGATGATGATTGATAATTATTTATTTTACATAGATTTATTTTTATTTTTATTCTAATTAATTTTTATAATCATTATTTTAATTTTTTATTCTTCTTCAACCAATCCATTCTTTCATTATTATTATAATCATTATTCTTTCTTCTTCTCATTCACTTTTTATTCTTCTTCATAATCATTAATTTCTTCTTTTAATTCATTCCTTATTTCTTTTTCTTCATCATTCCTCATTTCTTTTTTTCATCATTCCTTATTTACATAAACTCAATCCTGGTGGGAGTGGGGTGATGATGGAACGTGGGAGGGGAGGATTATGGAAGCTGGGAGTAGGAGGATGAAGGAAGGTTGGAGGGGGAGGATGTGGGAGGTGAGAGATGGAGGTTGATGGAAAGTTGGGAGGAGAAGGTTGGATAGAAGGTGGAGAGGATGATAGAAGGTGGGACGGGGAAGAGGATGGGAAGGGTGGAGGGGGAAGACGAGGAAGGTGGAAGAGGATGATAGAAAGGGTGGGAGAAAAGGATGTTAGAAGAGTGGAAGGGGAGAGGATGGCAGAAGGTGGGGAAGTGATGAAAGGTGGAGGGGGAGGATGTAGATAGAAGGTGGGGGGGGGAGGAAGGATGATGGATGGTTGTGAGGGGAAAGATGATGGAAGGGTTGGAGGTGATGGATGATGGAAGGTTGGGGGGAGAGGATGATGGAAGGTGGGAGGGAAGATGATAGAAGGTGGGAGAGGAAGATGATGAATGGTGGGAGGAGATAGGATGATTGAAGTTGAGAGGGGAAGGGATGAATAGAAGTGTGAGAGGGAGAATGATGGAAGGTGGAGCGGGAAGGATGATGGAGGTGGAGGGGTAGGGACGATAGAGGTGGAGATGAAGGTGATGGAAGGTTGGATGGGAAGGATGATGGAAGGTTGGAGGGGACGATGAAGGGAGGTGGGAGGGGGAGTTGATGAAATGGGAGGGTGAGGATGATGAGAGGTGGGAGGGGGAGGGATGTTGGGTAAGGTGGGGAGGGGGGGAGGTTAATTAAAGGTGGGAGGGGGAGGATGATGGAAGGTGGGAGGGAGAGGATAATAGGATGGGTGGGAGGTGGAGGGGATGATAGAACGGTGGCAGGGGAGGATTGAAGGAAGGTGGAGGGGAGGGATGATGGAAGGTGGAGGGGGAGGATGATGGAAGGTTGGAGGGGAGATGATAAAATGTGGGTGGGGGAGGATGATAGAAGGTGGGAGGAAAAGGAGGATGGAACGTTGGAGGGGGAGGAATGTTAGAAGGTGGTGGGGGAGGATGGTGGAATGTAGGGGGGGAGGGATGATGGAAAAGTGGAGTTGGAGGATGATGGAAGGTGGGAGGGGGGAGGTGATGGAAGGTTTAGGAGGGCGAGGCTGATACTATGGTTGAGGGTGAGGGGGAGGATGATAGAAGGTGGGAGGTAATGGAGGATGGAAGTTGGAGGGGAGGATGATAGAAGGATGGGAGGAAAGGAGGTTGGAAGTTGGAGGGGTGAGGATGTAGATGGTGGGAGGGGGGTGATGGAGGTGGGAGGGGGAGGATGATGGAAGGTGGGACGGGGAGGATGATTGGAAGCTTGTGGGAGTGGAGGATGATGGGAAGGTTGGAGGGAAAGGATTATAGAAGGTGGAGGGGAAGGTTGCTAACTACCGGAGAAGGGTGGAGGGGGAGGATGATAAAAGGGTTCGAGGGGGAGCTATGACAGAAGGAGGAGGAGGAGGGATGATGGAATGTTGGAGGGGGATGTATGATAGAAGGTGGGAGGAGGGGAGGATGATGGAAAGGTGGACGGGGGAGGATGATGGAAGGTGGGAGGAGGATGAAGATGGAAGGTGGTGAGGGGGAGGATAATGGAAGGTGGGGAGGGGGGATGATGGAAGGTGGGATGGGAAGGATGATGGAAGGTGGGAGGGGGAGGTTAAATGGAAGGTGGTGGGAGGGGGTGGATTGATGGAATGGTGGAGAGGAGAATTGATGATGGAAGGTGGTATGGGGGGATGAGGAAGGTGAGAGTGGGAGTATGGATGGGAAAGGTGGAGGGGGAGGATGATGGAGGTGGGAGGGGATGAGGATGATGGAAGGTTGAGGGAAGGATGATGGGAATGTTGGAGGGGAAAGATGGATGGAAGTGGTGGAGGGGAGAGGATGATGGAAGGTGGGAGGGGAGGATGATGGAAGGTGGGAGGGGGAGGATGATGGAAGGTGGGAGGAGGAGGATGATGGAGGTGGGTGGGGAGGATTATGGAAGGTGGGAGGGGGGATGATTAATGTCGGATGGGAAGGATGATGGAAGGTGGGAGGGGGAGGATGATATAGGTGGGAGGAGGAGGATGATGGGAGGTTGGAGGAGGAGGGGGGGATTTTTTGGGGGGATAGGAAGGTGGGAGGGGAGGGATGATGGAAGGTGGGAGGGGGAGGATGATGGAAGGTGGGAGGTGTGGAGGATGATGGAATGTGGGAGGGGAGGATAATGGAAGGTGGGAGGGAGGGACATGGAGGTCGGATGAGGATGATGAAGGTGGGTGGGGGAGGATGATGGAAGGTAGGTGGTGGATGATGATGGAGGTGGGAGGGGGTGGATGATGGAAGGTGGGAGTGGGAGGATGATGGAGGTGGGAGGGGGAGGTGATGGAAGTGGACGACGGAGGAGGATGATGGAAAGGATGGGAGGGTGAGGATGATGGAAGCTGGGAGGGGGAGGATGTTGGAAGGTGGGAGGAGGAGGAGGATGGAAGGTGGAGGGGGAGGGAGGATGATGGAAGGTGGAGAAGGAGGAGATGGAAAGGTGAGAGGAGGCAAGGATGATGGAAGGTGGTAGGGAAGAGGATGATGGAAGGTGGAGGGGGAGGATGATTGGAGGTGGGAGGAGCAGGATGATGGAAGGAGGGCGGGGGTGAATGGTGGGAGGGGGATGATGGTTGTAGGTGGAGGTTGAGGATGGATTGAAGGTGGGAGGAAGAGGATGATGGAAAGTGGAGAGGCAGGATGATGGAAGGTGGAGGGGGGGAGGATGATGGAAGGTGAAGAATGAGGATGGTGGAAGGTGGGAGTGAGGAGGATGATTTGAAGGTGGAGGAGGAGGATGATGGATGGTGGAGGAGGAGGATGTTGGAAGGTGGGAGGAGGAGGTTGATGGAAGGTGGATAGGAGGATGATGGAAGGTGGGAGGGGGAGGATGATGAAGGTGGGGAGGGGCGAGGACGATGGAAGGTTGGAGGGGGAGGGATGATGGGAAGGTGGGAGAGGAGAGGTTGATGGAAGGTGGAGGAAAAGGATGAAGAAGGTGGGGAGAGGATGATAGACGGTGGGAGGGGTGGGGGGGAAAGGTGATGGAAGGTTTTAGGTGGGAGGATGATGGAAGGTGGGAGAGGGAGGATGAGGGAAGGTGAGAGAAGGATGTAGAAGTGGACGTGGAGGATGACAGAGGGTGGGGGAAGGACGATGGAGGTTAAGAGGGGAGGATGATAGAAGGTGGCAGAGGAGGATGTTGGAGGTAGGGTGGGAATGATGATGGGAGGTGGGAGGGGAAGGATGATGGAAGGTTGGAGGGAGAGGATGGAGGAAGGTGGGGAGGGGAGGATGATAGAAGGTGGGAGAGAAGGATGATAAGGTGGGAGGAGAAAGGATGATAGAAGTTGAGATGGGGAAGGATGATAGAAGGTCGGAGGGGGGAGAATGTGGAAGGTGGGAGGGCAAGGATGATGGAAGGTGGAGAGGGGAAGTATGATAGAAGGTGGGAGGTGGAAGGATGTGGAAGGTTGGGGGGAGGATGATGAAAGGTTGGAGGGGTAGGGTGAGGAAGTTGGAGGGGGATGAAGATGAGAGGTGGAAAGGAGGGGGAGGATGTGGAAAGTGGTTGGGGGAGGATGATGGAGTGGTGGGAGGGGGGGAGGATGATGGAAAGGTGGGGATTGGAGGATGATGGTAGGTCGGGAGGGGGAGGATGATGGAGGGTGGGCAGGGGAGGGATGATGGAAGGTGGCGGGGAGGATGATGGAAGGTGGAGGGGGGACCGTGATGGAGGTTGCAGGGAAAGATGATGGAAGGTTGGAGGGGAAGGATGATGGAAGTTCGAGGGGGAGGATGATGGAATGTTGGAGGGGGGGGATGATAAAAGGTGGGAGGCGCGGAGGATTGAAAAAAGGTGGTAGGAGGAGGGAGGATGGAAGTTTGGTGGGGGGAGAAGACTAGAGGTGGGAGGAGGAGGATGATGAAGGTGGCGAGGGGGAGGATGATGAAGGTGGGAAGTCGGGGGTGATGGAATGTGGGAGGGGGTGATAATGGAAGGTGGGAGGGGGGGGGGAAGTGGAAGGTGGGATGAGAAGGATGATGGAAGGGGAGGGGGAGGATAATGGAAGGTGGCGAGGGGGAGGATGATGAAGGTGGGAGGAGGATGATGATGGAAGGTGGGATGAGATGATTGATGGAAGGTGGTTAGGGGGGATGATGGAAGGTGGGAGGGGTGAGGGATGATGAAAGGTTGGGAGGAGGAGGATGATGATAGATGGGAGGGGGAGAATGATGGAAGGTGGGAGGAGGAGTAAGATGGTAAGTTGGGGAGGGTGAGGCTGTTGGAAGGTGGGAGGGGGAGGATTAAGGGAAGGTTGGAGGGGGAGGATGATTGGAAGGTGGGAGGGAGGATGATGGAAGGTGGGAGTGGGAGGATGATGGAAGGTGGGAGGGAGATGATGATGGGAAGGTTGGGAGGAGGATGTGATGGAAGGAGGGGGGGGCGAGTGATGGTGATGTGAGGGAGGATGATGGGGAAGTTTGGAGAGGTGGAGGATGATGGAAGGTGGAGGGACGAGGATGATGGAAGTGGGGGGAAAAGGTGGAAGGGAGGGATGATGGGAAGGTCGGAGGGGGAGGATTGATGGAAAGGTTGGGAGGGGAGGATGATGGAGGTGGGAGTGGGAGGATGATGGAAGGGTGGGAGGGAGAGGTAATGAAAGGAAGGTGGGTGGGGAGGATGATGGAAGGTGGGGGGGGGGAGGATGATGGAAGGTGGGAGAGGAGGATGATGAAAGGTGGAGGGGGGAGGATAATGGAGGTGGAGGGGGAGGTGAGGAACGTTGGAGGGGAGTATGATGGAAGGTGGGAGGGGGGAGGAGGATGTGAGGTGGAGGCGAAGGATGATGGAAGGTGGGGAGGGGGAGGATTATGGAAGGTGGGAGGGGGAGGATGATTGAAGATGGGATGGGGTAGGATGATGGAAGGTGGGAGGGGGAGGATGATGGAAGGTGGGGAGGGGAGGATGATGGAAAGGTGGGAGGGAGGTGATGGACAAGGTTAATGGAAAGGATGAGGAAGGTTGGAGGGAAAGATGATGGAAGGGTTGGAGGGAGTGGTGATGGAGGTGGCGAGGGGGAGGAGATGGAAGGTGGCAGAGGGGACGAGGGGAGGGTGAGGATTATGGAATGTGGGAGGGGGGATGGTTTTAAGGTCGGATGGAAGGATGATGGAAGGTGGGAGGGGGAGGATGATATAAGAGTGGGTTAGTATTATGATGTAAGGTTGATGTATGGATATGACTAGAAGGTTTGAGTTTAAAGGATGATGAAGTAGTATTTGAGGATGATTGAAGGATGTAGGTGGAGTTGATGATGTAAGTTGGGATGGTGAGGATAATGTAAGGTGGGATTGGTACTATTGAAGTCGTATGGAAAGTTATGTTGAATGTTTTATTTGTTTATTCTTTAATTATTATTATTATATTATTTAATTGGGAGGTTTATTAATAATTAATTTTTTAGTTTTTAGTAAGTATATTAGGAGTTATTATTAAGTTAATTGTTATTATTATTATGATTGAATTAGTGATTTGATGATTAATTAATCTGGTGTTTTTTTCTTATTATTATTGATTTTATTATTATTAAGGTTTTATTTTATTATTATTTAATTATTTTATAAGTATTATTAATAAGGTGATATTCTTATTCTTATTTAATTAGTTATTGTTCTTCATATTTACTTATTATTTTATTATTTATTTAATTTTTTATTATCATTCTTAATTCAAATATTTTTTGTAGAATGTTTTTATGGTTGATTATTATTTTATTTGTTATTGTGGAGTATTATTGATTATTTTTTATATATAGTCATATTCCCTTTTGATGGCCAGTAATATTTAATTATTAAGTGTTCTATTATTATTTAATTATTAATAATTATTATTGGTTTGAATGTGGTGATTAGGTATGAATATTGTAAGGTTTTATTAGGATTTATTTATTTATTTTGGTTATATATTATTATTATTGAATTATTTAGTAGTGAGTTTGATTGGAATCTTTCTTAGTATTATTAATATAATTATTATTTGTATTATTATTAATTTCTTTTATTTTTATTACTATTAATTTTTTATTTTATTATTATTTTAATTTTTTATATTTTTAATATTTACTTATTTATTAAAATTCTTAAATAATTTTTTATATTATTATATAATTTTGGATGTTACTTATTATTTTAATTATTATTTTAGTGGAGTATTATGGAAGGTGGGATATTTTTATTATTTAATTATATCTCCTTATTATATAAGTTTTACTAGTATTAATTACTAATTATTTTCTTTTCTTTAATTATCTATTTTATAAAGATATAATTATTCATTTTTAATTCATCATTATTTATTTTTTTTACATCATAATTTTTATTTATTTTAATTAATCATTAATTAATTATTTATATTAATTTTAATTATTTATTTTCTTCATCAATCATATTTCTCCTCATAATCATACTTATTTTTATCATTCTTCTACTTCATCACTCTAATATCTTTCCTTCATCCGACTTACTTCTTTTATCCATAATTCCTTTTTTTTTATTAACCATATATAGTTTTGTCTGTTATTGTAAATTATATTTAATTTTATATTTTAATGATTAAAGAAGGTGGGAGGGGAAGGATGAAGGAAGGTTGTAGGGGAGGATGATGAAGGTTGGAGGGAAGGGTTGATGGAAGTTTGGAGGGGGATGATGATGAGGAGGTGGGAGGGGAGGATGATGGAATTGGTTGGGGAGGATGATGGAGTGTGGGAGGGGGAGGATGATGGAAGGTGGGGAGTTGGAGGAGGATGGAAGGGGGAGGGGGAGGATGATGGAGGGTGGGTGGTGGAGGATGATGGAAGGTGGAGGGGAGGATGATGGAGGTGGGTAGGGGGGACGATGATGGAAAGGTTTGCAGGGAAAAGGATGATGGAAGGTTGGATGGGAAGGTTGATGGAAGGTTCGAGGGGAGAGGATGATGGAAGGTTGGAGTGGAGGATGATTAAAAAGGTGGAGGGGGAGGATGAAAAAGTTGGTAGGAGGGGAGGATGGAAGGTTGGTGGGGGGAGGATGATAGAGGTGGGAGGGGGAGGATGATGGAAGGTGGGAGGGGGAGGATGATGAAGGTGGAAAGTAGGAGGGTGATGAATGTGGGAGGGGAGGATAATGGAAGGTTGGGAGGGGCGGAGGATGATGGAAGGTGGGATGGAAACGGATGATGGAATGTGGGAGGGGATGAGGATAATGGAAGGAGGGAGGGGGAGGGATGATGTGGTGGGAGGAGGATGATGATGGAAGTTGGGATTGAGATGATGATGGAGGTGGGACGGGGGGATGATGGAAGGGTGGGAGGGGGGAGGGATGATGGAAGGAGGGAGGAGGAGGATGATGAAATAGATGGAGAGGGGAGGAATGATGGAAGGTGGAGGAGGGAGGATGATGGAGTTGGGAGGTTGGGATGATGGAAGGTGGGAGGGGGAGGATTAAGGCTAGGTTGGAGGGGGAGGATGATGGCAGGTAGGGAGGGAGGATATGGAAGGTGGGAGTGGGGAGGAAGATGGTAGTGGGAGGGAGATGATTATGGAAGGTGGAGGAGGAGGATGATGGAAAGGTGGGAGGGAGAGGATGGTGGGAGGGCGAGGATGATGGATGTTGGGAGGGGGAGGATGTGGACGGTGGGAGGGAAGAGATGAGGAAGTGGAGGTTGGAAGGGCGAGGATGATGGAGAAGTCGGAGGGGGAAGGATGATGGAAGGTGGAGGGGTGGATGATGGAAGGTGGGGTGGGAGGTGATGGAGGTGGGAGGGCGTGGATGATGGAAGTGGAGGGGAGGATGATGAAGGTGGGGGGGGAGGATGATGGAAGGTGGAGAGGGGGATGAGAAAGGTGGGAGGGGGAGGATAATGGAAGGTGGGAGGGGGAGGATGATGGTACGTTGGAGGGGAGTATGATGAAGGTGGGAAGGAGGAGGAGATGGAAGGGTGGAGGGGAGAAGGTGTATGATGGAAGGGTGGGAGGGGGAGGATTATGGAAGGTGGGAGGGGGAGGTTGATGAAGATGGGATGGGGAGGATGATGGAAGGTGGGAGGGGAGGATGATGGAAGGTGGGGAGGGGGAGGATGATGGAAGGTGGGAGGGGGAGGATGATGAAGGTGGCGAGGGGGAGGATGATTAAAGGTGGGAGGGGGAGGATGATGGAAGGTGGGAGGGGAGGATGATGGAAGGTGGGAGGGGGAGGATGATGGAAGGTGGTAAGGGGGCGGATGATGGAAGGAGGGAGGGGGAGGATGATGGAATGTGGGAGGAGGAGGATGATGGGAAGGTGGGAGGGGGAGGATGAATGGAGGTGGGAGGGGAGGATGTGATGGAAGGTGGTGAGGGGAGAGGATGATGGAAGGAGGGGAGGGGGCGGGTGATGGAAGGTGGGAGGGGGAGGATGATGGAAGGGTTGGGAGGGGAGAGGATGATGAAGGTGGAGGGGGAGGAGGAAGGAAGGTGGGAGGGGAGAGGGTGGATTTTTTTTTTGGTAATTTTTTTTGGGAAGGTGGTGAGGGGAGGATGATGGAAGGTGGGAGAGGGAGGATGATGGAAGGAGGGAGGGGGAGGTGATGGAAGGTGGGAGGTGTGAGGATGATGGAAGGTGGGAGTGGAGAATGTTGGAAGGTGGGAGGGGGAGGATTGATGGAAGGTGGATGGGAGGATGATGGAGGATGGGGAGCGGGAGGGTTTGGGAAAGGGGGAGGGGAGAGATGATGGAAGGGGGGGTTGGGAGTTGGAGGATGATGGAAGGTGGGAGGAGGGAGGATGATGGAAGGTGGGAGGGGAGGAGGATGGAAGGTGGGAGAGTGAGGATGATGGAGGTGGTGAGGGGGAGGATGATGGAAGGTGGGGGGGGGAGGATGATATAAGTTAGCTTAATAAAGTGGGAGGGGCGTGGATCGATGATGTGGGAGGGGGAAGATGTTGGAAGGTGGGGGGGGAGGATGATGGAATGTGGGTGGGGGAGATGATGGATGTGGGAGGGGGAGGAGTAGGATGATGGAGGTTGGGAAGGGGAGGATGATGGAAGTTGGGAGGAGGAGGTGATGGAAAGTTGGGGCAGGGGGCGATGATGGAAGTGGGAGGGAAGGATGATGGAAGGTGGGAGGGGAGGAATGATGGAAGGTTGGGAGGGGGGGGATGATGGAAAGGTGGGAGGGGGAGGATGATGGAAGGTGGGAGGAGGGAGGATGATGGAAGGAGGGAGGGGGAGGATGATGGAGGTGGGAGGGGAGGATGATGGGAAAGGTGGGAGGGAAGTGGATGATGGTAATGGTGGGAGGGGAGGATGATGGAAGGTGGGAGGAGGTGGAGGATGATGGAAGGTGGGAGGGGGAGGATGATGGGAGGTGGGAGGGGGAGGATGATGATGGTTGGCGGAGGGGGAGGATGATGGAAGGTGGGAGGGGGGAGGATGATGGGAAGGTGGGAGGGAAAGGATGATGGAAGGTGGAGGGGGTCGGTTGATGGAAGGTGGGAGGGGCGAGGATGATGGAAGGATGGGAGGTGGAGGAGGAGGAAGGTGGGAGGTGGAGGATGATGGAAGGTGGAGGAGGGGAGGATGATGGATGGTGGGTTAGGGAGGATGCTGGAAGGTGGGAGAGGGGGAGGATGATGGAGATGGGAGGGGGAGGATGATGGAAGGTGGAGAGGGGAGGATGATGGAGGTGGGAGGGGGAGGATGATGGAAGGTGGGAGGTGGGAGGATGATGGAAAGGTGGGAGGGCGAGGATGATGGAAGGTGAGGGGAGAGGATGTTGGAAGGTGGGAGGGGGAGGATGATGGGATGGGGTTTCCACATGTGTTTGATCACGAAAATTAATGTTATATAATAATCGTTTGCTCTAATGTTTGTCAGGAAAACGGACTAGTGTTTTCTGACGCGGATCTTAGTCGTTTGATGACTCACAGCCGGAAGCTTTTAGTCAACTGACAGAGGACTTCGTGGCTTAATATTCAACTCTTTAAAATTATGATTAAGATGGTTTATTGAAGACAAGATGAGCTCTCTTTTTGTCAGTATGATAAGGTGGGAGTGGGGTGGATAATGGGATGGTGGGTGGGGGGTTGAAGGAGGGGGGATGGAATGGTAGGTGGGAAGGGAAGGATGATGGAAGGTGGGAGGGGGAGGATATTGGAAGGTGGAAGGGGGAGGTGATGGAAGTGTGGGAGTGGATGATGTTGGAAGGTGGGATGGGGAGGATGATGGAAGAAGGTGAGAGAGGGAGTTGTTGAATGGAAGGTGGAGGGGGGATGATGGAAGGTGGGAGGGGAGGAAGATGGATTATATAGGTGGGAAGCGGGGGAAGGGGAAGGATTTAGGGGAAGAGAGGGGATGGGAAGGAATGATGGGAGGGTGGAGGGTTCGAGGATTAAGGAAGGTTGGTGGGAGGGGCGAGGAATGATAGTAGGGGGAGAGGGGGAGGATGATGGAAAGACGGAGCAGGGGCCGGAGTAAGAGGGATTATGAAGTTGGGAAGATTAGGATAATGGAAGTTGGGAGGGGAGGATAATGGAGGTGGGAGGGTTTGATGATGCATGGTCGGTATGGGAATGGATGATGGAATTTTTGATTATAGGATGATGGGAAGGTGGTAATGAGGGTGGATGATGGAAGATGGGAGGGGTATAGGGGATGCTGAAGCGGAGGGGGAGGATGGTGGATGGTGGGGAGGAGGAGGATGTTGTTAGGTGGAGGGGGGAGGATGATGGTGGTGGGAGGGAGGTGATGTTGGGAAGGTGGGAGGGGTAGGATGATGGAAGGTGGGGAGGGGGTGGATAGGATGTTATTAATAAAGATTGCTATAATGTTTGTCAGGAAACAGGACAAGTGTTTCCTGACGCGGATCTTAGTCGTATGATGACCCACAGCCGGAGCTTTTAGGTCAACTGACCGAGGACTTCCGCTGGCTTACCTCTTCACCTCTTTAAAATTATGATTAAGATGTTTATTAAAGAAGATGAGCATCTTTATGTCAGTTTATTGAACAACAAAAATATTACTTACCTTTTTAATGTGACAATAATAATAATAATCATGATAATACGCATTTTAATAGGAGAAAAGAGGAAGGAAACTAAGAGGAGAGAGAAGGAAGGTAGATTACGAACAAAGAAGAGAAGGAGAGAGATGGAAGGTCGATTACGAACAAAGAAGAGAAGGAGAGAGAAGGTCGATTACGAACAAAGAAGAGAAGGAGAGAGAAGGTCGATTACGAACAAAGAAGAGAAGAAAAAGGCCTGGCAGTAACGATGACCAATAAACTGCAATGTACGAGCGAGTAATAATTTATATTTAATATAGACACCAGTAAAGGGAACTAGACAAAGGAAGTGAATACTCAGTCAAGAAAGATGATGTCCCAGTCTTTATAGTTCTCCCAAGACAATTATAACTCACCTAACTCAAGGATCCAACTAAGCACCGGAAAATACGACTCACCTGAACATATTTTAGGTAATTACAGGATTTAATTGTCTCATAAGATAGCAAAGATTACCGACCAGGAGAGTAGAGGAAGAGAGAGAGAACTTACAAGTTTACTTATTAAACTCTCAACACGTCCATTCTTCTGTACAAACTCAAGACATGAATGAAACACGTTTAATTAATACACTGAAAAGAGATTATTAATTGTATATGTATAATTTTATATATATATATATATATATATATATATATATATATTATATATATATATATATAAAATATATATATATATATATATATATATATATATATATATATATATATATATATATATATATATATATATATATATATATATATATATATATATATATATATATTTTATATATATATATATATGTCGTGTCGAATAGGCAGAACTTGCGATCTTGGCTTAAATAGCAACGTTCATCTTGCCATATAGGACAAGTGAAAATTTGTGTATGCAATAATTTCGCAAAAATCATTCTGAACCTAACGAAAAAAATATATTTCTCTGTGTTTGTTTAGTATTAAATTACTGTAAACAAATTTAAAATATATTTAGTTGGGTTAGGCTAAAATAAATTGTTCTTGTTATAATAAGGTTAGGTAAGTTTTCCAAATTTCTGTTGGTGCAAAATTAAAAATTTTTACATAAACAATAATGAAAAAAATATATCTTTAAACGTACAAGAGAAAATTTTAGAAAAGACTTAATTTTAAATGAGTTCTTGCTAATTGACCAGTTTTACATATTCGGCACGACATATATATATATATATATATATATATATATTATATATATATATTATATATATATATTATATATATATATATATATATATACATATTTTATTATCACACTGGCCTATTCCCACCAAGGCAGGGTGGCCCGAAAAAGAAAAACTTTCACCATCATTCACTCCATCACTGTCTTGCCAGAAGGGTGCTTTACACTACAGTTTTTAAACTGCAACATTAACACCCCTCCTTCAGAGTGCAGGCACTGTACTTCCCATATCCAGGACTCAAGTCCGGCCTGCCGGTTTCCCTGAACCCCTTCATAAATGTTACTTTGCTCACACTCCAACAGCACGTCAAGTATTAAAAACCATTCGTCTCCATTCACTCCTATCAAACACGCTCACGCATGCCTGCTGGAAGTCCAAGCCCATCGCACACAAAATCTCCTTTACCCCCTCCCTTCAACCTTTCCTAGGCCGACCCCTACCCCGCCTTCCTTCCACTACAGACTGATACACTCTTGAAGTCATTCTGTTTCGCTCCATTCTCTCCACATGTCCGAACCACCTCAAGAACCGGCTGTATACCACCGAGGAAATCTAACCTAAATAGAAAAACAAAAGTTTTTCTTTTTAAATTTAGTAATTAATACAGGAGAAGGGGTTACTAACTTCTTGCTCCCGGCATTTTAGTCGCCTATTATGACGCTCATGGCTGATGGAGGAAGAATTCTGTTCCACTTCCCCATGGAGATAATATAAACAAGAACAAGAAATATAAAGAAAGCCCAAATGGGTGTGTAAATATATATGCGTGTACATGTATGTGTAGTGTGATCTAAGTGTAAGTAGAAGTAGCAAGATATACCTGTTATCCCGCTGGTTTATGAGACAGGACGGTAGTACCTCCCTGGGTGGTTGCTGTCTACCAACCTACTACCACAGGACGGTAGTACCTCCCTGGGTGGCTGCTGTCTATCAACCTGCTACCAAAGGACGGTAGTACCTCCCTGGGAGGTTGCTGTCTACCAACCTACTACCACAGGACGGTAGTACCTCCCTGGGTGGTTGCTGTCTACCAACCTACTACCACAGGACGGTAGTACCTCCCTGGGTGGCTGCTGTCTATCAACCTACTACCACAGGACGGTAGTACCTCCCTGGGTGGTTGCTGTCTACCAACCTACTACCACAGGACGGTAGTACCTCCCTGGGTGGCTGCTGTCTATCAACCTACTACCACAGGACGGTAGTACCTCCCTGGGTGGCTGCTATCAACCTTCTACCACAGGACGGTAGTACCTCCCTGGGTGGTTGCTGTCTACCAGCCTACTACCACAGGACGGTAGTACCTCCCTGGGTGGTTGCTGTCTACCAACCTACTACCACAGGACGGTAGTACCTCCCTGGGTGGTTGCTGTCTACCAGCCTACTACCACAGGACTGTAGTTCCTCCCTGGGTGGTTGCTGTCTACCAACCTACTACCACAGGACGGTAGTACCTCCCTGGGTGGCTGCTATCAACCTACTACCACAGGACGGTAGTACCTCCCTGGGTGGTTGCTGTCTATCAACCTACTACCACAGGACGGTAGTACCTCCCTGGGTGGTTGCTGTCTACCACCCTACTACCACAGGACGGTAGTACCTCCCTAGGTGGCTGCTATCAACCTACTACCACAGGACGGTAGTACCTTCCTGGGTGGCTGCTATCAACCTACTACCACAGGACGGTAGTACCTCCCTGGGTGGTTGCTGTTTATCATCCTGCTACCACAGGACGGTAGTACCTCCCTGGGTGGCTGCTGTCCATCAACCTACTACCACAGGACGGTAGTACCTCCCTGGGTGGTTGCTGTCTACCAACCTACTACCACAGGACGGTAGTTCCTCCCTGGGTGGTTGCTGTCTACCAACCTACTACCACAGGACGGTAGTACCTCCCTGGGTGGTTGCTGTCTACCAACCTACTACCACAGGACGGTAGTACCTCCCTGGGTGGCTGCTGTCTATCAACCTTCTACCACAGGACGGTAGCACCTCCCTGGGTGGTTGCTGTCTACCAACCTACTACCACAGGACGGTAGTACCTCCCTGGGAGGCTGCTATCAACCTACTACCACAGGACGGTAGTACCTCCCTGGGTGGTTGCTGTCTATCAACCTACTACCACAGGACGGTAGTACCTCCCTGGGTGGTTGCTGTCTACCAACCTACTACCACAGGACGGTAGAACCTCCCTGGGTGGCTGCTATCAACGTACTACCACACGACGGTAGTACCTCCCTGTGTGGTTGCTGTCTATCAACCTACTACCACAGGACGGTAGTACCTCCCTGGGTGGTTGCTGTCTACCAACCTACTACCACAGGACGGTAGTACCTCCCTGGGTGGCTGCTATCAACCTACTACCACAGGACGGTAGTACCTCCCTGGGTGGTTGCTGTCTATCAACCTACTACCACAGGACGGTAGTACCTCCCTGGGTGGTTGCTGTCTACCAACCTACTACCACAGGACTGTAGTACCTCCCTAGGTGGCTGCTATCAACCTACTACCACAGGACGGTTGTACCTTCCTGGGTGGCTGCTATCAACCTACTACCACAGGACGGTAGTAGCTCCCTGGGTGGTTGCTGTTTATCATCCTACTACCACAGGACGGTAGTACCTCCCTGGGTGGCTGCTGTCCATCAACCTACTACCACAGGACGGTAGTACCTCCCTGGGTGGTTGCAGTCTACCAACCTACTACCACAGGACGGTAGTACCTCCCTGGGTGGTTGCTGTCTATCAACCTACTAACAGAGGACGGTAGTACCTCCCTGGGTGGTTGCTGTCTATCAACCTACTACTACAGGACGGTAGTACCTCCCTGGGTGGTTGCTGTCTATCAACCTACTACCACATGACGGTATACCTCCCTGAGTGGTTGCTGTCTACCAACCTACTACCACAGGACGGTAGTACCTCCCTGGGTGGCTGCTATCAACCTACTACCACAGGACGGTAGTACCTCCCTGGGTGGTTGCTGTCTATCAACCTACTACCACAGGACGGTAGTACCTCCCTGGGTGGTTGCTGTCTATCAACCTACTACCTAGGAATTAAATAACTTAGGCAAGTCCTATAATACACACAAAAGCATTATTAGTTTTAGTCACACTGTTCAATTTGGTTAGTTACCTCGTAATACAGTGCTTGTAGCAAGTAGCGAAGTGTTGTAGTCTGGAAGTGTTCTACGGTGAGACTGATCAGTGGTAGAGCTACACTGCTCCACCATGACCTATGATGGTTCTGAAACACTACTGTGAAAATTGTTAGTAATGTAAAGTAGTGTTTGGTAAATGTTAGGAAGACATTGACGCTACTCAGGAGGAAACGGAGAGTAGAGACGGAAAGATAATTTTAAAAATTAAAGAATAAAATGTCAAAGAACGAGACAGGAGAAATAAAAAATTTTTCTAATATATGTCGCCCCGTAGTGTCCATCCCGTGGGCGTGAGAGTGAGCGCGGGCGTGGACGTGGGCGTGGGCGTGAGAGTGAGCTTCCTTCTACGTACGTGTAATGTAACTTGCTTGTTTATATTCGTTGGAATGTGTTAGTGTGTGTGTGTTTGCGCGCGCGCGCGTCAACACCTCATTTTAAATTAAGCAAATTAAATTTAATTTGGCCAGACCCTGTGCATGACGTCACACCTGCCTCCCTCACACAGGTCACACCTGCCTCCCTCACACAGGTCACACCTGCCTCCCTCACACAGATCACACCTGCCTCCCTCACACAGGTCACACCTGCCTCCCTCACACAGGTCACACCTGCTTCCCTCACACAGGTCACACCTGCCTCCCTCACACAGGTCACACCTGCCTCCCTCACACAGGTCACACCTGCCCCCCTCACAAGTCACCCTGCCTCCCTCACACAGGTCAAAACCTGCCCCCCTCACACAGGTCACACCTGCCTCCCTCACAAGGTCACACCTGCCTCCCTCACACAAAGTCCACCTGCCTCCCTACACAGGTCACACCTGCCTCCCTCACACAAGTCACACCTGCCTCCCTCACACAGGTCACACCTGCCTCCCTCACACAGGTCACACCTGCCTCCCTCACACAGGTCACACCTGCCTCCCTCACACAAGTCACACCTGCCCCCTCACACAGGTCACACCTGCCTCCCTCACACAGGTCACACCTGCCTCCCTCACACAAGTCACACCTGCCTCCCTCACACAGGTCACACCTGCCTCCCTCACACAGGTCACACCTGCCTCCCTCACACAGGTCACACCTGCCTCCCTCACACAGGTCACACCTGCCTCCCTCACACAGGTAAACACTCCCTCCCTCACACAGGTCACACCTGCCTCCCTCACACAAGTCACACCTGCCTCCCTCACACAGGTCACACCTGCCTCCCTCACACAGGTCACACCTGCCTCCCTCACACAGGTCACACCTGCCTCCCTCACACAGGTCACACCTGCCTCCCCACACAGGTCACACCTGCCTCCCTCACACAGGTCACACCTGCCTCCCTCCACAGGTCACCCTGCCTCCCTCACAAAAGGTCAAAACCTGCCTCCCCCACACAGGTCACACCGCCTCCCTAAACACAGGTCACACCTGCCTCCCTCACACGGTCAACCTGCCTCCCTCACACAGGTCACACCTGCCTCCCTCCACAGGTCACCCCTGCCTCCCTACACAGGTCACACTCCCCTCCCTCACACAGGTCACACCTGCCTCCCTCACACAGGTCACCAACTGCCTCCTCACACAGGTCAAAACCTGCCTCCCTCACCAGGTCACACATGCCTCCCCTCACAAGGTCAACCCTGCCTCCCTCACACAGGTCACACCTGCCTCCCTCACAACAAGTCACACTGCCTCCCTCCACCAGGTTCCCACCTGCCTCCCTCACACAGGTCACACCTGCCTCCCTCACACACAGGTCACACCTGCCTCCTCACACAGGTCACACCTGCCCCTCACGCAGGTCACACCTCCCCCCCACACGGGGTCACACCTGCCTCCCTCACACAGGTCACACCTGCCTCCCTCACACAGGTCACACCTGCCTCCCTCACACAGGTCACACCTGCCTCCCTCACACAGGTCACACCTGCCTCCCTCACACAGGTCAACTGCCTCCCTCCACAGGTCACACCTGCCTCCCTCACACAGGTCACACCTGCCTCCCTCACACGGGTTTCACACCTGCCTCCCTCACACAGGTCACACCTGC
This sequence comes from Cherax quadricarinatus, assembly GCF_026875155.1. NCBI lineage: Eukaryota > Metazoa > Arthropoda > Malacostraca > Decapoda > Parastacidae > Cherax > Cherax quadricarinatus. The sequence continues at coordinate 19,569,082 of NC_069405.1, read as the reverse complement.
CTCCCTCACACAGGTCACACCTGCCTCCCTCACACAGGTCACACCTGCCTCCCTCACACAGGTCACACCTGCCTCCCTCACACAGGTCACACCGATATCTCTCTTCTCGTAATTCACGGGGGTCACTTCCACGAATTAGCAACAAATAGTGCTTCCAGACAAGGACTTTTTATTGCTACCTTGAGCAACCAAGCTGTTGATGTTACCTGCCTGCACGCATACTCAACATATCCACAATAGCTCACCTAATTACGAACTAAATTTACATATTTCTTAAATCTTTTCTTGAAGAGAGCCAGGGAACTGTTTGTAATTTCCCTTGTGTGAGAAGAGTGGCTGTTAAGGAGTCTTGGTCTCTTTACACTTAGTCTTAGCTCGGTGGCCTGGTGGCAAAAGCTCTCCCTTCACATGGTGAGGGTCCGAGTTCGATTCCCGGCAAGGGTTGAAACATTGGGCGTGTTTCCTTACACCGATTGTCAATGTTCACCCATCAGTAATAATGGGTACCTGGATGTTAGTGGACTGGTGTGGGTCGCATCCTGGGACACTGACCTAATTTGCGGGAAATGCTCAGCATAACAAGTGACTTTCTATATAGTAGTATGTCAGTGATGTCAGCTATGGTCTGTATACCTTGTACATGTACTTGTAGAAATAAAGATATTATTAGTGTACTCATGGCGCCCCTGCTCTCTCACTCGAAGGATTTTACACTTCCCTTGCTTCTTACACTTGTAGGGAGACATTCTAGAGTGCTGAGCTGCGACTAGTCCCTCAAGCATAAATTTTGATATATCTTTATCGCCTACATTCTAGGGAGTACAGTCGAGGCATTCACAATATTTTAGGTACTTGACTGAATTTATACGAGCAATGAAGGTTCTTTGCACATTCTGCAGTTCTGCTAATTCGCATGCATTAAAAGGGAGCTTTTAGTGTACAACAGTTTTGTATTATAGGGAGAATAAACAAACAAAAGAGCATCATTATTGACTTGACATATGTTGTTTTGAAGGTTCTAGTTATCCAATTTAATTTCCTTGCTTTTGTGTGAATATATATACGTGAAATTTATGTATAAATACGTGAGTGTATGAATAAATTCACTTACATATGCCGTGTGTGTATAATTATGTACGCCGTGTGCGTGTATGATTATGTATGCCGTGTGAGTGTGATTATGTATACTGTGTGTGTATGAGTATCTATGTAAGCCGTGTGTGTATGAGTATGTATGTATGTAAGCCGTGTGTGTATGAGTATGTATGTATGTAAGCCGTGTGTGTATGAGTATGTATGTATGTATGTATGTATGTATGTATGTATGTATGTATGTATGTATGTATGTATGTCGTATGTGTATGAGTATGTGTGTAAGTCGTGTGTATATGCGTGACTGACACATTTTGGAAGTGGGACCCTAGGTAGGAATGTAACTTGTCACAGACGTGTATTTATGTATGTATGCACATGTGTGTGTGTGTGTGTGTGTGTGTGTGTGTGTGTGTGTGTGTGTGTGTGTGTGTGTGTGTATTAGTGATATGTATTGATTCTAAACGCTACATAACTCACTCCCTCTATCCTTCACTCTCAAGTATTGATCTCACCAAAATTACCAGTCAATACCTCCTTAATCTGCCTTTGTGTTTGTGTGTGTGTGTAGGGTTGGGCTTCAGCTCTTGGCCTCTTACACCCTTCGTCAGGCTGAAAGATACCCAACTGTTGTACAGATGTCTTAAACCTCATATATACTTCCAATTTCTTGTGTTTACCCTTTCTCTTTTTTCTTCTCTCGTATTCTGTATCAGTATTATGTGTCTCTGGGAATATATCATCATAAACTTCCATATTTGTTCCATTGATGGCTTCAGCCGATGTAGTTCCAGGATCTGCTTTGTAGCAATCCCCAGAGCTCTCTATCTGCCTTGTAGCAACACTTTATATTACCGTTTATTGTTGTGATTGAACTCCAGTAGCCACTTTCTGAATCATTCCTGTAGTATATACTTTGGTGGTTTTTTGTCTTTATTCTTCTCAGTGGTTTTATGTCACGAGCAAAACACTGACATGATGGTGGTTATTTCAACACTGATGGGCTATCACATCGACACCAGGCTGAGGGACTGATTACCTCCAACTCCTCCCCATTTTCCACCGTTTTTCTCTATTGGACTGAAGAAGCCATTGGCTGGCGAAGCGTTTCTTCAGTGTTACTTATGTGTTACCTATCTCCATCCTCATTATCTCTCTGGCGTCTCTTCGTCAAGTATTATCCATCATCATTATTATAATCATGGGGGAGCGCTAAACCCGTGGGGATTATACAGCGCCTGTGGGGGGAGGGTGGAAGGTATTCGGACTTTATTCAGAGAACCGGAGCACAGATCCAATTCCCTAAATCAAGAGCCCCTCACCCGCGTCAAGGAACCTCACGTGTGGGGTTCTATTCAACAAAGTATTCTTCCAGTTAAAATTATTTTTTAAGTTTGTTTATTTGCCTCCCGTGAGAGACCGTGTCAAAGGTCTTTTGACAGTCTATAATTACACATTCCTCACATCCTTCACTTTCCTGTCTAATCTTTGTCATTGCGTCATATAATTCTATTAGGTTAGTTAGGCAGGATTATACCTCTCTGAACCCCTGCTCCTTCTCTTAATATTCTGCTGATATTGCTTCTGATCCTGATGCCTTTGATGTGTGTGTGTGTGTGTGTGTGTGTGTACTCACCTAGTTGTGGTTGCAGGGGTCGATTCATAGCTCCTGGCCCCGCCTCTTCACTGGCCGCTACTGGGTCACTTCCTGCTCCATGAGCTTTATCATACCTCTTCTTCAAGCTATGTATGGATCCTGCCTTGTGTGTGTGTGTGTGTGTGTGTGTGTGTGTGTGTGAGAGAGAGAGAGAGAGAGAGAGAGAGAGAGAGAGAGAGAGAGAGAGAATATTTCTGTTGTATTAGTCAGCCATCTGTGTACCTCGTTTATTCAGTGGAAGACGGTGAACAATAAGCAAAAGAGGCTCCTGAGATCTGACGTAGTATCTGACCTAGCTAAATAATACGAGAAATCATCATGGTAATAAATTTACATTTCTCCAAATCTGTGTGTGATGAATCTCGGGTTCTGGTGCTCTTAGCAACGGTCTTCTGTGTGTCTGTACAGTAGCTACTGGCTAAAAAAAAATGGATATCAAGTAGGCTTTATTTCTGTTATTACAATGAGGTGTGGGATTTCTTATTTTGGTTTTCATTTAAATTTCCAGTTTTGTTTATGACCAATTTAATGTTAGAAAACATTATATTGATAAATGTTCCTGCCTGGCCAGCACTTATGTCATTTTTAGGAAAACTGGAAAATTTATGAAGGTGATAGAGACTGAGTATTTTTTTGGAATGTGGTGGGACTTGGGGAGTAGGAAGAGGAGGAGGAGGGGGGAAGAGGAGGAGGAAGGGGGAAGAGGAGTAGGAGAAGAGGAAGAGGAGGGAGAAGAAGAGTAGGGGAGGAGGGTGGTGGAGGAAGAGGCAGGAGGAGAGTGAGGCAGGAGTGGCAGTAGTGGTGCTGGCTTGGGTCAGGGAGGAAGGTAGACTTCTGGCTCCCTGGTATCTTACCATCATCTCTCACAGCCAACACACTCTTCCCTCCTTTTTTACTCTCCTCCTTCAGAGGCCGCGGCGCCTCCTTACCGCAGGATCTCCGCAGAGTTCTTCGTTAAGTCTGGTGTTGTAAGAGTGATGCTGACACAGTGTTAAAGTGCTTCCAGTGTCTTGGAGGGCCTCTACTCCGAGAGCCTCTCTTCTCTTCACCTCCTGGAAGGTAAACCTCTCTTAGTACTTGTGTAGTGGGAGAATGGGCGTGTGTGTGGGCGTGGCAGCCGTGGCGTCAGGGGTGGTGGAAAGCCTGGCGCCGAAATCTGTGGCGCCAACCTAGAATAAGGGAAAACGAGGATAAATGGTAACAGGAAAAGGGGGGATGGCAGTTGTGACAGGAGAAAGGGAAGAGCCAAGAAGAATAGGAGGAAGAGCAGGATAAGAGGAAGAGCCAAGAAGAATAGGAAGAAGAGCAGGGTAAGAGGAAGAGAATCATTAACCAACGAAAGCATTGAAGGATAAGTGGAGGGAAGAAATATGTTTGTTCTTGTGTGGTTTACGCATTCACTTAGTTGTAGTTGAGCACCAGCTCCAGGACCCCGTGTTAAAAAGAAGGCAGAAATCTGTATTCTTAAAGTGGAAATAATTTTTTATTAACTAAGAGGAAAAATAGTGGAGAACCACTAGGATTGATGTGCTTTTGTTTTTCAATTACCCGCTAAAAAACTTACACCGTCGCCATTACTCTAATTTACCAACAAAATCTAATAAGTATACATAAAAAAGAACGGAAGATCACATTAGTAAGTTTATTTTGGTAAAAGTACACGTAAATACAGTTACACAAAATATCATATATAGTAACGTATAAAAAACTAGGCTAACCCAAAAAAGTCAGTGACTTGTTTCCACTATTTATATAATGAAGACGGGTTGTAATTTAGCCACAAATAGTGAACATAAGAAGTCAGTGAAACGTAGACAAGGTAACAACGTAGTCTTTTAACATGTTAATACTTCGACCCACATCGAGTGGAAAGCTACACACACCTACAAAGCTACACACCTACAAAGCTACACACACCTACAAAGTTACACACCTACAAAGCTACACACACCTACAAAGCTACACACACCTACAAAGCTACACACACCTACAAAGCTACACACACCTACAAAGCTACACACACCTACAAAGCTACACACACCTACAAAGCTACACACACCTACAAAGCTACACACACCTACAAAGCTACACACCTACAAAGCTACACACACCTACAAAGCTACATAAACCTCCTACAAAGCTACACATACCTACAAAGCTACACACACCTACAAAGCTACACACACCTACAAAGCTACACACACCTACAAAGTCAAGGACTCGTAACAAAAATAAATCATTGAGGTAGTTACGATTGGCCAAACTCATCTTCAGTATTTCAAATGTCATTGGAAACCTAAGGGAACAGAAAACTGACGACGAGAAAGCGTAATCCAGTACCCAGTGTTAGAAGTCTTCATCTTAATAGCCTAGCACCAGCCCATGACTACTGTCTTCACCCAGAGTTTTGTATTTCATATCAACCCCAACTACACTCCCAGGTGTCTGGTGGACTCCAGCTAGTTTCTCATATGTAATCAATGCCTACATCTCCACCTAATTGCTTAAATAATGTAACATACAATTTCGTGTTTTTCGTATCTGCCGAAGATGATCTCAGATTCAAGTCGAAATATAGACAACATTCTCCTGCCTATGTTTATAGAATACATGCGCACGCACACACACACACACACACACACACACACACACACACACACACACACACACACACACACACACACACATAATGCAACCACGAACAAGTGGTATTTAAGCAATAACACTGCGGCTAGCCGGGAATCGAACCCGTGTTGTTTAGAGGTTAAGAGCGTCGTGAATTTTGAGTTGCTTCCCATGATGCTGGCTAAAACAACACTGGTTCGATCCCCGGCTAACCGCAGTGTGTTATTGCATGCATATATGTATATATATGTTATAAAATGCTTCACAATGTCTAGCTGCTCTAAATGATCTTATATATATATATATTATATATATTATATATATATATATATATATATATATATATATATATATATATATATATATATACATATATGCAATAAGATCACAGTAAACAGGTGATTTCAGAATATGCAAAAAAACCACTCTGAAAGAATAGAGAAATTCCAAGCGCTTTCGTGACTACTCACATTATCAAGGAACTATGAAAGTAAAGCATCCAAGGAAGCTATATAAGGGGTCTGGCCAACACCTCACTATCAGATACCACAACGGTTAAACACCTGACGCGCGCCGACCCAACTGGATAGGTGAGTTGTGCAAAGGACCTATCCAGTTGGGTCGGCGCGCGTCAGGTGTTTAACCGTTGTGGGATCTGATAGTGAGGTGTTGGCCAGACCCCTTATATAGCTTCCTTGGATGCTTTACTTTCATAGTTCCTTGATAATGTGAGTAGTCACGAAAGCGCTTGGAATTTCTCTATTCTTTCAGAGTGGTTGTTTTGCATATATATATTATATTATATATATATATATTATATATATATATATATATATAAATATATATATAATATATATATATATATATATATATATATATATATATATATATATATAATATAAATATATATATATCTGCTCTAAATGATCATTTAGAGCAGCTAGAGATTGTGAAGCATTTTATAACAAAAGTATTCCAAGATGTTACATTATGTTAAATATTTTCAACATTCATGTTAAACTTTGCAGCAGTCGCAGTATTGGACAAACTTATGTTGACAACTTAAAGTTAAACGAGAATTTTCATTAGCCAAAATATTTACAGCATTTCAGGTAATTAAAGACTCAGAGCATTTACACGTTTTCGGAATTTAAAGCATTAACAATATTGACATTGATATCACGCGTGAGAGTGGAGGTGTGTGGGAGGCTTGTGTGGGAGGCGTGTGTGGGGGAGGTGTGCGTGGGAGAGGCATGTGTGGGAGGTGTGTGTGATAGGCGTGTGTGTGTGTGGGAGGTGTGCGTGAAGGAGGCGTGCGTGGGAGGTGTGCGTGGGGAAGGCATGTGTGGGAGGTGTGCGTGGGGGAGGTGTGCGTGGGGGAGGCATGTGTGGGAGAAAGCCATTTCAACTGTGACATCTGCGCACTTGCTAGACAGATATTGAATAAATGACGGTGAATGTTGTTTCTTTTAGTGACCCTAAACTGGTACAGGACGCTCCTTGTATTAAAACAAACTTGTTTATCCCCACATATATACACTGGTACACCAAGTGTAAACTGCTGCACAAGGTGTAAAGTGGTACTTGTTCCTAGTTAAATATGTTAACATTATTGTTTGAACTGTTTTAGTGTTGGGACTGCGAGTGCGCGCGCGCGTGTGTATATGCGCGCACTTGCATTTCAAACAATGCGTCCCTTCCAAATCTTACGAGTATCTGGTATGACGTAATCATGTTTCCCCTGGAAGTTCTCTTCCAAGCCTACAAATTATTTTTAGAGCAGCAAATTTTTTCCGTCTAAATCCTCGTTAATGGACCTTTGAAAAATTTCACAAACGATCCACTTGAATTAAAAAACTTAATTTGAAAAGTGAGCGAATATAATTAATTATATTCTGTTATATATTGGAGCAATTTTTAGTAGTATAAATGACACACACATAAAATAATCACATAAGTGTTAAAAGTTAGTGGATCATATTAAATATCCTCTCCCTTTCTGGCAAGACAGTGACTGAAGGAATGACAGTGAAAGTGTTTTCTTCTTTGGTAACCCTACCTTGTGGAGAGACTGGCTGAGTATTTTATGAGGAAGTGGAGGAGAATCCGTCCTCCGTAAGCCATGCGTGTTAAATGCCGGGACCAAGGGGGGATATAACCCCTTCTCCTGTATACATTACTAATGTAAATAAGAAACTTGTTTTTTACGTCACACTGCCTTGGTGGGAGACGACCGGTGCTTTCAGATAATACATTATATAAAATATATATTATATAATATTATAAATATTTTTATATATATTATATATATATATATATATATATATAATATATTATATATATATATATATATATATAATATATATATAAATATAAAATAAAATATATATATATTTATGTATATATGTCGTTCCGAATAGGTTAAACTTGTCATTTAGCAAGAACTTCTTTAAAATTAAGCCCTTTCTAAAATTTTCTCTTAGACGTTTAAACATGTATTTTTTTCTTTTATCTTAATGTAAAAATTAATAATTTTGTACCAAAAGAACCTTAGAAAATTTACCTAACCTTATTATAACAAACGTAATTTAATTTAACCTAATCCAACTAAATATATTTTAGATAACTTAATAATAATTTAATAATAAACAAATACAATGAAAACATTTTTTTTCGTTAGGTTCAGAATTATTTTTGCGAAATTATTGCATACACAAATTTTCACTTGCCTTATTCAACAAGAAGAGCGTTGCTATTTAAGCCGAAATCGCAAGCTTTACCTATTCGGCACGACACACACACACACACACACACACACACTCGCTCTTCCCTCTCCCCCCCTCTTTCCCCCTCTCTCCCCCTCCTCCCCCTCTCTCTACCCCTCTCTTTGCCTCTCTCTCCCTCCCTCCCTCTCTCTCTCTCTCTCTCTCTCCTACCTCTCCTCCTCTCTCTCTCTCCCTCTCCTCCTCTCCCCACCCTCTCTCCCCTCTCCTCTCTCTCTCTCCTCTTTTCTCTCTCTCTCTCTCTCCTCCACTTCTCTTCTCTCTCTCTCCTCTCTCTCTCTCTCTTCTCTCTCCCCTCTCTCTCTCTCTCTCCTCCCCTCCCCTCTCTCTCTCTCTCCCTCTTCTCTCTCTCTCCCCTCTCTCTCACTCGCTCTCTCTTCCCCATTTCCCTTCTCATCTCCCCCTCTCCTACCCTTCCTTCACTCTCTCTCTCACTCTCACTCTCACTTTCCCCTTTTCCCCCTTTTCCTTCTCACTACCCCCCCTCTCTTTCTCCCCTTTCCCTTCTTTCCCCTCTCCAAACTCTTCCCCATTTTTCCCTTCCACTCTCCCCCCCCACCTTCCCTTCCCTTCTCTCTCTTTCCCCCTCTCACACTCTCCCCCTTTCCCTTCTCACTCTTCCGCTCTCTCTCTCCTACCTTTCCCTTCTCTCTTCTCTCACAAAAAAAAAAAATGATGGGGACTCGCAGGAACCAAGGATCAGATGAGAATGGTTCTGGTAGGGAGGAGTGAATGGAGGAGCAGTGGAAAAGGATGGAACAAGAGTGGGAGAGAAAATTAGGAGAGCTTTCTGAAAAAATGGAGAAAGAGCTCTCTGTGAAATTGGAAAAGAGGTTGGAGAAGGAGACAAAGAATTGGGAGGCACAAGTCGAAACTGCAGTAGCCAAGATAAGGGTCCTAGAAGTTGAGATAAATAGGCTGAAGCAAGTTACAGGGGCAGTGACCAGAGAAGACACAGCATATGAAGCTGCGAGGCCGAACAGGAAGGAAGGAATTATGAATTATGCTAAGGTCATATCAACCTGCCAAAAAGAGCCAAGGAGTGAAAGGGAAGAACAGCTGGTTGCAGATGGAGAGGGTGATAGGTCGAATGCTGAGGCACAACCATGCTATCAAGAGCCACTGGAAAAATCAAGGGAGAAACTGACCACATACAGGCAGGATCCGGAGTCACAGATGGTGAGGCAATGGGAGGAGGAAAGGGCAAAATCAGTGTTTATCCATGGGCTTCAGGAGAGAGAGGAAAGGATACACACTGAAAGGCAGCAGGAAGAAAGTAAGGAGATTGAGAAAATCATCACGGAAATAGGTGAAGAGATGGACGAGATTGTAAATTTTCAGAGAATAGGGGGGTACTCGAAGGGAAGAAACCGACCAATCAAGCTGATTCTCAGGACGGAAACAGTGCGGAACAGGATCCTCAAGAGAAAACCACGATTGAAATACTCGGAATGAGTACAAGAGGGTGTTCCTAGACAGAGACAGAACACAATCAGAACGACAGCAGCTGAAGGAGAGGACAAAAAAGCGAAAGGAGCTAGGAAAAGAGACAAGGATGGAACCAGCAGAGGTCAGTCAGAGCAGAACAGAACAGCAATGGCAAGCACACACACAACTATTCTCAGAACCATACAACCTATCACACCATCCCAACACACACTACAATCCATACCCACAGCCTCCACCCAACACCGAGCTATAGAATCCCACAGTATGCCACCAGGTCTCCCACCCTCACAGGCCCCACAAACCACAGTGTTGGAAAGGAAACTGAAGGTATGGTACACAAACGCTGATGGTATAACAAATAAGTGGGAGGAGTGGCACGAAAGAGTCAAAGAGGCATCACCGGACATCATAGATCTCACAGAAACCAAGCTTACAGGTATGATAACAGATACCATCTTTCCAACGGGATACCAAATCCTGAGGAAAGACAGAGGGAACAGGGGGAATGGAGGAGTGGCATTGCTGATCAAAAATCGCTGGAATTTTGATGAGCTGGAGAGAGGAGACAGCAGAGAAGAAAGTGATTACATAGCGGGAACGCTTCACTCTGGAGGTCCCAAGGTGGTAATAGCAGTGATGTATAACCCACCACAGAACAGCAGGAGGCCAAGGCAAGAGTATGACGAGAGCAATAGAGCGATGGTTGACACACTGGCTAGAGTGGCCAGAAGAGCTCATGCATGCAGGGCAAAGCTCCTGATCATGGGTGACTTTAACCACAAGGAGATCGATTGGGAGAACTTGGACCCGCATGGGGGCCAAGATACATGGAGGGCTAAGATGATGGAGGTGGTACTGGAAAACTTCATGTACAAACACGTAAGGGACACTACAAGAGAGAGAGGAGAGGATGAACCAGCAAGGCTAGACTTAGTATTCGCCTTGAGTAGTGCAGATATCGAGGACATCACATATGAAAGACCCCTTGGGGCCAGTGACCATGTGGTTTTAAGCTTCGAATACACAGTAGAGCTACAAGTGGAGGGAGAAGCAGGAAGGCCAGGATGAATGAAGCCAAACTACAAGAAAGGGGATTACACAGGAATGAGGAACTTCCTGAATGGGGTTCAGTGGGACAGAGAACTGGCAGGGAAGCCAGTTAATGAGATGATGGAATATGTAGCAACAAAATGCAAGGAGGCTGAGGAGAGGTTTGTACCCAAGGGTAACAGGAATAATGAAAAAGCCAGGATGAGGCCATGGTTTACCCAAAGGTGCAGGGAGGCAAAAACCAAGTGTGCTAGGGAATGGAAGAAATATAGAAGGCAAAGGACCCAGGAGAATATGGAGAGCAGTCGTAGAGCCAGAAATGAATATGCACAGATAAGAAGGGAGGCCCAAAGACAATATGAAAATGACATAGCAGCGAAAGCCAAATCTGACCCGAAACTGTTGTACAACCACATCAGGAGGCAAACAACAGTCAAGGACCAGGTAATCAGGCTAAGGAAGGAAGGAGGAGAGACAACAAGAAATGACCTTGAAGTATGTGAGGAACTCAACAAGAGATTCAAAGAAGTGTTCACAGAGGAGACAGAAGGGGCTCCAGAAAGACGGAGAGGTGGGGCACACCACCATGTGCTGGACACAGTGCACACAACCGAGGAAGAAGTGAAGAGGCCTCTGAGTGAGCTAGATACCTCAAAGGCAATGGGGCCAGATAACATCTCCCCATGGGTATTGAAAGAGGGAACAGAGGCGCTATGTGTACCCCTAACAACAATATTCAATACATCTATCGAAACAGGGAGATTGCCTGAGGCATGGAAGACAGCAAATGTAGTCCCAGTCTTTAAAAAAGGAGACAGACATGGAGCATTAAACTACAGACCAGTGTCACTGACATGTATAGTATGCAAAATCATGGAGAAGATTATCAGGAGAAGAGTGGTGGAACACATAGAAAGGAATGATCTCATCAACAGCAGCCAACATGGTTTCAGGGACGGGAAATCCTGTGTCACAAACCTACTGGAGTTCTATGACATGGTGACAGCAGTAAGACAAGAGAGAGAGGGGTGGTTGGATTGCATATTCTTGGACTGCAAGAAGGCGTTTGACACAGTTCCACACAAGAGATTAGTGCAAAAACTGGAGGACCAAGCAGGGATAACAGGGAAGGCACTACAATGGATCAGGGAATACTTATATACTTGTCAGGAAGACAGCAGCGAGTCATGGTACGTGGCGAGGTGTCAGAGTGGGCACCTGTGACCAGCGGGGTCCCACAGGGGTCAGTCCTAGGACCAGTGCTGTTTCTGGTATTTGTGAACGACATGACGGAAGGAATAGACTCTGAGGTGTCCCTGTTTGCAGATGACGTGAAGTTGATGAGAATTCACTCGATCGAAGACCAGGCAGAACTACAAAGGGATCTGGACAGGCTGCAGACCTGGTCCAGCAATTGGCTCCTGGAGTTCAATCCCACCAAGTGCAAAGTCATGAAGATTGGGGAAGGGCAAAGAAGACCGCAGATGGAGTACAGTCTAGGGGGCCAGAGACTACAAACCTCACTCAAGGAAAAAGATCTTGGGGTGAGTATAACACCAGGCACATCTCCTGAAGCGCACATCAATCAAATAACTGCTGCAGCATATGGGCGCCTAGCAAACCTCAGAACAGCATTCCGACATCTTAATAAGGAATCGTTCAGGACCCTGTACACCGTGTACGTTAGGCCCATATTGGAGTATGCGGCACCAGTTTGGAACCCACACCTAGACAAGCACGTAAAGAAACTAGAGAAAGTGCAAAGGTTTGCAACAAGACTAGTCCCAGAGCTAAGAGGTATGTCCTACGAGGAGAGGTTAAGGGAAATCAACCTGACGACACTGGAGGACACGAGAGATAGGGGGGACATGATAATGACATACAAAATACTGAGAGGAATTGACAAGGTGGACAAAGACAGGATGTTCCAGAGATTGGACATAGTAACAAGGGGACACAGTTGGAAGTTGAAGACACAGATGAATCACAGGGATGTTAGGAAGTATTTCTTCAGCCACAGAGTAGTCAGTAAGTGGAATAGTTTGGGAAGCGATGTAGTGGAGGCAGGATCCACACATAGCTTTAAGCAGAGGTATGATAAAGCTCACGGTTCAGGGAGAGTGACCTACTAGCGATCAGTGAAGAGGCGGGGCCAAGAGCTCGGACTCGACCCCCGCAACCTCAACTAGGTGAGTACACACACACACACCAATATATATATATATATATATATATATATATATATATATATATATATATATATATATATATATTATATATATATATATATATATATATATATATATATATGTGTGTGTGTACTCACCTATTTGTGGTTGCAGGGGTCGAGTCCTAGCTCCTGGCCCTGCCTCTTCACTGATCGCTACTAGGTCACTCTCCCTGAACCGTGAGCTTTATCATACCTCTGCTTAAAGCTATGTATGGATCCTGCCTCCACTACATCGCTTCCCAAACTATTCCACTTACTGACTACTCTGTGGCTGAAGAAATACTTCCTAACATCCCTCTGATTCATCTGTGTCTTCAACTTCCAACTGTGTCCCCTTGTTACTGTGTCCAATCTCTGGAACATCCTGTCTTTGTCCACCTTGTCAATTCCTCTCAGTATTTTGTATGTCGTTATCATATATATATGTTATATATTATATATATATATATATATATATATATATATTATATATATATATATATATATAATATATATATATATATATATATATATATATATATATATATATATATATATATATATATATATATATATATATATATATATATATATTATATATATGCAAAACAACCACTCTGAAAGAATAGAGAAATTCCAAGCGCTTTTGTGACTACTCACATTATCAAGGAACTATGAAAGTAAAGCATCCAAGGAAGCTATATAAGGGGTCTGGCCAGCACCTCACTATCAGATCCCACAACGGTTAAACATCTGACGCGCGCCGACCCAACTTGGATAGGTCCTTTGCACAACTCACCCACAAACTATTCTACCCAAGAAAATTTAAAAATTATTATTTGTCCAGTGTATTATTAAATTCTTCCCAAATTCTATTAATTATAAATGGATCTAATTTATATAAACCAAAGGAAATATTCATATTATTGTCAAAACTGCTTTTTATGAAACAAGATTCAATTATATTCCTGTCGACCATGGACTTGCTTGATACTACTTTCTCAACTTTTTGAAAATCAATTGGATGGTTAAAATCTCTTACATGAATAAATAGAGCATTGGAATCTTGTCCAGTTCTAATGCTATATTTATGTTGTTTTAATCTTAGTTCGAGATTTTTACCAGTTTGACCGTAATAAACTTTATCGCAAATTTTACAAGGAATCTTATAGACACATCCATCAGCATTTTGGGGGGAATTCTTTATCAAAAGTTTTTTTTACTGTATCAAGATTTTTTGAATACAACTTTAATATTAAAAGTCTTAAGACGAGAAGGCATATCAACCAAGTTTTCATGGTAAGGGAGAACCAACATACTTTTAGTTGAATAAGGCTGGTTGTCCCTTTTTGGATTGTAAAAAGTATTTCTAGCAACTTTAAAAGATTTATCAATTACATTTCTTGGGTATTTTAAATCATTACCTATTTCATAAATTTTGGATATTTCCTCATCTATGAACTCAGGACTACAAATTCGTAAAGCTCTCAAAAACATTGATGAGAAAACAGACAGTTTGACTCTATCTTGATGCGAGGAATAATAGTGGACATAGGAACAGTTATTTGTAGGTTTTCTGTAAATTTTAAATTTGAATTCATTATTACCCTTAATAATTAAAACATCTAGAAAAGGCAATGAGTTATTTTCTTCAAACTCAACAGTAAAGTTTATAGAATGGGCTAAGCTATTTATTTTTCCAAGGAAATGGTGCATATCTACATTTTTGGGCATAAGACTCAAAATATCATCAACATATCTGAACCATTTAGCTCTATTAGGGAGGATTGTGTTAAGCAACCTTGTTTCAAAAAAATCCATGTATAGGTTACTAAGAACAGGTGAAAGAGGATTTCCCATTGCCATACCAAACTTCTGAGTGTAAAACTTATCATTAAATACAAATTTTGCATCAACAATGCAAAGTTTAATAAGTTTAATGATAGTAGGAACTGGCAAGGGTAAATAATAGTTAACGAGTTCTTCAGATAAGAAACTTAATAAATCATCAACAGGAACTTTCGTAAACAAGGAAGTAACATCAAAACTATCCATGTTAAAATCATTTAAGTCAGTCAAGGAGCTTAATTTATCAACCAACATTAAAGTTAGAAATTTTGCCAACAATAGGGCTCAAAATATCAACAAGCCATTTTGATAATTTATATGAAACTGACCCTATGGAGCTAATAATTGGTCTGACTGGATTCCCTGGTTTGTGTGTTTTTATTAGTCCATACATGTAAGGAAAAGATGGATTAGTGGAAGTAAATTGTTTGACTAGGCAAAGATGAATTAGTCAAACAATTTACTTCCACTAATCCATCTTTACCTTACATGTATGGACTAATAAAAACACACAAACCAGGGAATCCAGTCAGACCAATTATTAGCTCCATAGGGTCAGTTTCATATAAATTATCAAAATGGCTTGTTGATATTTTGAGCCCTATTGTTGGCAAAATTTCTAACTTTAATGTTGGTTGATAAATTAAGCTCCTTGACTGACTTAAATGATTTTAACATGGATAGTTTTGATGTTACTTCCTTGTTTACGAAAGTTCCTGTTGATGATTTATTAAGTTTCTTATCTGAAGAACTCGTTAACTATTATTTACCCTTGCCAGTTCCTACTATCATTAAACTTATTAAACTTTGCATTGTTGATGCAAAATTTGTATTTAATGATAAGTTTTACACTCAGAAGTTTGGTATGGCAATGGGAAATCCTCTTTCACCTGTTCTTAGTAACCTATACATGGAATTTTTTGAAACAAGGTTGCTTAACACAATCCTCCCTAATAGAGCTAAATGGTTCAGATATGTTGATGATATTTTGTGTCTTATGCCCAAAAATGTAGATATACACCATTTCCTTGGAAAATTAAATAGCTTAGCCCATTCTATAAACTTTACTGTTGAGTTTGAAGAAAATAACTCATTGCCTTTTCTAGATGTTTTAATTATTAAGGGTAATAATGAATTCAAATTTAAAATTTACAGAAAACCTACAAATAACTGTTCCTATGTCCATTATTATTCCTCGCATCAAGATAGAGTCAAACTGTCTGTTTTCTCATCAATGTTTTTGAGAGCTTTACGAATTTGTAGTCCTGAGTTCATAGATGAGGAAATATCCAAAATTTATGAAATAGGTAATGATTTAAAATACCCAAGAATGTAATTGATAAATCTTTTAAAGTTGCTAAAAATACTTTTTACAATCCAAAAAGGGACAACCAGCCTTATTCAACTAAAAATATGTTGGTTCTCCCTTACCATGAAAACTTGGTTGATATGCCTTCTCTTCTTAAGACTTTTAATATTAAAGTTGTATTCAAAAATCTTGATACAGTAAAAAAAACTTTTGATAAAGAATTCCCCCAAAATGCTGATGGACGTGTCTATAAGATTCCTTGTAAAATTTGCGATAAAGTTTTATTACGGTCAAACTGGTAAAAATCTCGAACTAAGATTAAAACAACATAAATATAGCATTAGAACTGGACAAGATTCCAATGCTCTATTTATTCATGTAAGAGATTTTAACCATCCAATTGATTTTCAAAAAGTTGAGAAAGTAGTATCAAGCAAGTCCATGGTCGACAGGAATATAATTGAATCTTGTTTCATAAAAAGCAGTTTTGACAATAATATGAATATTTCCTTTGGTTTATATAAATTAGATCCATTTATAATTAATAGAATTTGGGAAGAATTTAATAATACACTGGACAAATAATAATTTTTAAATTTTCTTGGGTAGAATAGTTTGTGGGTGAGTTGTGCAAAGGACCTATCCAAGTTGGGTCGGCGCGCGTCAGGTGTTTAACCGTTGTGGGATCTGATAGTGAGGTGCTGGCCAGACCCCTTATATAGCTTCCTTGGATGCTTTAGCGGCGCTTGAGCGGCATGCGTCGCATCATTGTGGAAACCTTTCTTCATCGGGAGCCAGAGACGGGTCATCGCAAGATTGGGACCTGTGCCAGGACTATGGTCTTGGCGAACATTATACATACATACACATACTTTACTTTCATAGTTCCTTGATAATGTGAGTAGTCACGAAAGCGCTTGGAATTTCTCTATTCTTTCAGAGTGGTTGTTTTGCATATTCTGAAATCACCTGTTTACTGTGATCTTTTTGCATATATATATATATATATATATATATATATATATATATATATATATATATATATATATATATATATATATATATATATATATATATTTATTTATATATATATATATTTATTTATTTATATATATGTATATATATTTATATATATGCATATATATATATATATATTATATATATATATATATATATATATATATATATATATATATTATATATATATAATATATATATATATATATATATATATATAATATAGCAAAACAACCACTCTGAAAGAATAAGAAATTCCAAGCGCTTTCGTGACTACTCCTTGATAATGTGAGTAGTCACGAAAGCGCTTGGAATTTCTTATTCTTTCAGAGTGGTTGCTTTGCATATTCTGAAATCACCTGTTTACTGTGATCTTATTGCATATATATATTATATATATATAAATATATATATATTATATATATATATATATATATATATATATATATATATATTATATATATATATATGTAGAGGGAAATTATTTCCCAGTAAAAGTAGGCCTTAGACAAGGATGTGTGATGTCACCGTGGTTGTTTAATATATTTATAGATGGGGTTGTAAGAGAAGTAAATGCGAGGGTCTTGACAAGAGGCGTGGAGTTAAAAGATAAAGAATCACACATAAAGTGGGAGTTGTCACAGTTGCTCTTTGCTGATGACACTCTGCTCTTGGGAGATTCTGAAGAGAAGTTGCAGAGATTGGTGGATGAATTTGGTAGGGTGTGCAAAAGAAGAAAATTAAAAGTGAATACAGGAAAGAGTAAGGTTATGAGGATAAAAATATTAGGTGATGAAAGATTGGATATCAGATTGGATGGAGAGAGTATGGAGGAGGTGAATGTATTCAGATATTTGGGAGTGGACGTGTCAGCGGATGGGTCTATGAAGGATGAGGTGAATCATAGAATTGATGAGGGGAAAAGGGTGAGTGGTGCACTTAGGAGTCTGTGGAGACAAAGAACTTTTTCCTTGGAGGCAAAGAGGGGAATGTATGAGAGTATAGTTTTACCAACACTCTTATATGGGTGTGAAGCATGGGTGATGAATGTTGCAGCGAGGAGAAGGCTGGAGGCAGTGGAGATGTCATGTCTGAGGGCAATGTGTGGTGTAAATATAATGCAGAGAATTCGTAGTTTGGAAGTTAGGAGGAGGTGTGGGATTACCAAAACTGTTGTCCAGAGGGCTGAGGAAGGGTTGTTGAGGTGGTTCGGACATGTGGAGAGAATGGAGCGAAACAGAATAACTTCAAGAGTGTATCAGTCTGTAGTGGAAGGAAGGCGGGGTAGGGGTCGGCCTAGGAAAGGTTGGAGGGAGGGGGTAAAGGATGTTTTGTGTGCGAGGGGCTTGGACTTCCAGCAGGCATGCGTGAGCGTGTTTGATAGGAGTGAATGGAGACAAATGGTTTTTAATACTTGACGTGCTGTTGGAGTGTGAGCAAAGTAACATTTATGAAGGGGTTCAGCGAAACCGGCAGGCCGGACTTGAGTCCTGGAGATGGGAAGTACAGTGCCTGCACTCTGAAGGAGGGGTGTTAATGTTGCAGTTTAAAAACTGTAGTGTAAAGCACCCTTCTGGCAAGACAGTGATGGAGTGAATGATGCTGAAAGTTTTTCTTTTTCCGGCCACCCTGCCTTGGTGGGAATCGGCCAGTGTGATAAATATATATATATATATATATATATATATATATATATATATATATATATATATATATATATATATATATATATATATATATATATATTATATATATATATATATATATATATATATATATTATATATATATATATATATATATATATATTATATATATATATATATATATATATATATGTATATATGTATATATATATATATATATATATATATATATATATATATATATATATATATATATATATATATATATATATATATATATATATATATATATATATATATATGAACCTAAAAATAGCAGGTTTTATTTTTTTTCACTTCGTTCATATATACGTAAAATAGCTCTGCCAACTTCCTGAAAGTGTTAAATATTTTCATATTTTTTGGAGACTTTCGGATTTTTGATGATTTATGGATGTGGGTCTTTCCTTCCCCCTTCCCCCTCCTCCCTCCCGGCTTAAAAGACAATTAGACCAACATTTGGAGTGCATTTTGAACCTTATTCACTAGACAACATGTAACTCCTTCCCAGGACCATTTGTACCTCACAAAAGACCTTGAACTTTATTTACATGATAATTTGATTCTGATTCGCAAGAAATTCTGATCTCATTTACGAGACAATTCGTAACTTATTAAGACGTCAACATCGCATTAAAACAAAGATCTCATAGTGTT
Organism: Cherax quadricarinatus; assembly: GCF_026875155.1. Classification (NCBI taxonomy): domain Eukaryota; kingdom Metazoa; phylum Arthropoda; class Malacostraca; order Decapoda; family Parastacidae; genus Cherax; species Cherax quadricarinatus. The sequence goes on along the minus strand of NC_069405.1, from coordinate 19,549,702 downwards.
CCAGCACAGGTGACAGACGAGAGTAACTTCAGTGGCGTCCCTGCAAGTGTCAACGGCCGTATTAATAAGTTGGGACGCATGTTTTAATAAGCTGGGACACCCGTAGTAATAAGTTGGGCTGCCCGTATTAATAAATTGGGACGGCCGTATTAGCGGGAACTCTCGGCCGTATTTGCATATCCATCTGGACCTCTCATTGTGGGGTTTCAAATTGGTCACAGGAAGCGGAGTATTGATTTTTTCCCGGCTGATGCTGTCATTCATCTGTCAGTGCCTCTTTGTCTGTCGTTCTCTGCTGTCCCCTTCCTTCCCCCTGTCTCTCTAATCTCCTTCCCCATTCTTCTCATGACTTCTTTCTTCCTATTCTCCCCATATCTTCATTTTATCCCTCCTATTCTTTCCTTGTTTCCTCTGTCCTCTTTAGTGTTTTCCTCTCACCATCATTCATCCATTCTCTCTCTCTCTCTCTCTCTCAAATTTTTGAAGGTAAAAAAAAGATAGATGCATTGGAACACACATGAGCCAGATAGAGATAAAGCACACAATAGACAAGTTTATATCCCGCCACTCCCTCCGACCACACCAAATAGCATTAAAAATATCGTAAAAAGAGTTACCATAATATATTATTAAACGAGTGTAAATTTTATAGATGGAGATTTATTTGGACTGCTGATGTTAAGGTTATTACTATTACTACTACTACTACTTCTACTATTAGTGTTACTACTGCTGTTACTGTTACTACTGCCATTAATACTTTCATTACTGCCACTGTCCTCCGTGGAACAAGTAGGTAGTTTTGAAACTGGTAGTTTTGACCTTGTAGATCACTCAGTATGTTGATCTGGTAGATAACTCTCTACTCTGATCTGGTAGATAACTCACTACTCTGAGCTGGTAGATAACTCTCTACTCTGATCTGGTAGATAACTCACTACTCTGAGCTGGTAGATAACTCTCTACTCTGATCTGGTAGATAAAATCACTACTCTGAGCTGGTAGATAACTCTCTACTCTGATCTGGTAGATAACTCACTACTCTGAGCTGGTAGATAACTCTCTACTCTGATCTGGTAGATAACTCACTACTCTGAGCTGGTAGATAACTCTCTACTCTGATCTGGTAGATAACTCACTACTTTGACCTGGTAAATAACTCACTACTCTGATCTGGTAGATAACTCACTACTTTGACCTGGTAGATAACTCACTACTCTGATCTGGTAGATAACTCACTACTCTGATCTGGTAGATAACTCATTACTTTGTCCTGGTAGATAACTCACTACTCTGATCTGGTAGATAACTCACTACTCTGATCTGGTAGATAACTCACTACTTTGACTTGGTACATAACTCTACTCTGAGCTGGTAGATAACTCACTACTCTGATCTGGTAGATAACTCACTACTCTGATCTGGTAGATAACTCAATACTCTGATCTGGTAGATAACTCACTACTTTGACCTGGTAAATAACTCACTACTCTGATCTGGTAGATATCGCTCTATTCTGATCTGGTAGATAACTCACTACTCTGATCTGGTAGATAACTCACTACTCTGATCTGGTAGATAACTCACTACTCTGATCTGGTAGATAACTCACTACTCTGATCTGGTAGATAACTCACTACTCTTATCTGCTAGATAACTCACTACTCTGATCTGCTAGATAACTCTCTACTCTGATCTGGTAGATAACTCACTACTCTGGTCTGGTAGATAACTCACTACTCGAGGAAACATATATTGAGTTGCTAAGAAGATTTTGTCCTTCCAATGGAATGAGACAGGATAGGCTGATGAATAATGGGTGGAAGAGATGTTGTATGGGATGTCAGGGTTGCAAGGATGTCAGGGTTGCAAGGATGCTGTTAAGGGAGGTACTGACACATCGGACACGGCCTGAGGAAGTGAAAACTATTGTTTTTCTTCAGGGATCTGACGTGCTGTTGGAGTGTGAGCAGAGAAATGCGAAGAGGTTGAGGGCAGAGTCACAAGCAGTGTTACACCTCGGCTTATCGTAGAGTCCAACTCTACCTAAAGTATTATATATCCCCATCATCTAGGATAACTTGACTCACGAAATCGTAATGACACGATTGCAAACAAACCATACCACGGTTTTGAGACTCTCTGATCGCGGGTTCTATCCCCGCCCGTGGTATGTTTTTTTTTATCTAGGATAATTCACAACAAGTGTCTAACACCTAAGCGCCTAAAGAAATAAGTCACTTTGTCTTTTTTGGGGGTTATCCTAGGTATATAATACATGTTGAAGATATTGGCCTTACCAGCTAAGATATAATTTATAAATTTGAATATGAACACTTAGCTGATAAAGGACAGCAAATCGTCTACACAGCCGCCCCTGCAGACGAGGTCTAGAAGCTGTCGAAATCATCTCAACATGGGCTGTCAAGAGATATAATTTGTAAATTATAAATTACCCCTAGGGGGTGTTATGTCAGCATATTTCATACACTGGTGGCTGACGATGTACGTACTTGTTTGGACTCAAAAGTCCACACCTAACTGCCGACTATTACCTGGAGTTTACCTGGAGAGAGTTTCGGGGGTCAACGCCCCCGCGGCCCGGTCTGTGACCAGGCCTCCTGGTGGATCAGCCCCTGATCAACCAGGCTGTTGCTGCTGGCTGCACGCAAACCAACGTACGAGCCACAGCCCGGCTGATCAGGAACTGACTTTAGGTGCTTGTCCAGTGCCAGCTTGAAGACTGCCAGGGGTCTGTTGGTAATCCCCCTTATGTGTGCTGGGAGGCAGTTGAACAGTCTCGGGCCCCTGACACTTATTGTATGGTCTCTTAACGTGCTAGTGACACCCCTGCTTTTCATTGGGGGGATGGTGCATCGTCTGCCAAGTCTTTTGCTTTCGTAGTGAGTGATTTTCGTGTGCAAGTTCGGTACTAGTCCCTCTAGGATTTTCCAGGTGTATATAATCATGTATCTCTCCCTCCTGCGTTCCAGGGAATACAGGTTTAGAAACCTCAAGCGCTCCCAGTAATTGAGGTGTTTTATCTCCGTTATGCGCGCAGTGAAAGTTCTCTGTACATTTTCTAGGTCGGCAATTTCACCTGCCTTGAAAGGTGCTGTTAGAGTGCAGCAATATTCCAGCCTAGATAGAACAAGTGACCTGAAGAGTGTCATCATGGGCTTGGCCTCCCTAGTTTTGAAGGTTCTCATTATCCATCCTGTCATTTTTCTAGCAGATGCGATTGATACAATGTTATGGTCCTTGAAGGTGAGATCCTCCGACATAATCACTCCCAGGTCTTTGACGTTGGTGTTTCGCTCTATTTCGTGGCCAGAATTTGTTTTGTACTCTGATGAAGATTTAATTTCCTCATGTTTACCATATCTGAGTAATTGAAATTTCTCATCGTTGAACGTCATATTGTTTTCTGCAGCCCACTGAAAGATTTGGTTGATGTCCGCCTGGAGCCTTGCAGTGTCTGCAATGGAAGACACTGTCATGCAGATTCGGGTGTCATCTGCAAAGGAAGACACGGTGCTGTGGCTGACATCCTTGTCTATGTCGGATATGAGGATGAGGAACAAGATGGGAGCTAGTACTGTGCCTTGTGGAACAGAGCTTTTCACCGTAGCTGCCTCGGACTTTACTCTGTTGACGACTACTTTTCTGTGTTCTGTTAGTGAGGAAATTATAGATCCATCGACCGACTTTTCCTGTTATTCCTTTAGCGCGCATTTTGTGCGCTATTACGCCATGGTCACCACTTGTCGAAGGCTTTTGCAAAGTCTGTATATATTACATCTGCATTCTTTTTGTCTTCTAGTGCATTTAGGACCTTGTCGTAGTGATCCAGTAGCTGAGACAGACAGGAGCGACCTGTTCTAAACCCATGTTTTCCCTGGGTTGTGTAACTGATGGGTTTCTAGATGGGTGGTGATCTTGCTTCTTACGACCCTTTCAAAGATTTTTATGATATGGGATGTTAGTGCTATTGGTCTGTAGTTCTTTGCTGTTGCTTTACTGCCCCCTTTGTGGAGTGGGGCTATGTCTGTTGTTTTTAGTAACTGAGGGACGACCCCCGTGTCCATGCTCCCTCTCCATAGGATGGAAAAGGCTCGTGATAGGGGCTTCTTGCAGTTCTTGATGAACACAGAGTTCCATGAGTCTGGCCCTGGGGCAGAGTGCATGGGCATGTCATTTATCGCCTGTTCGAAGTCATTTGGCGTCAGGATAACATGGATAGGCTTGTGTTAATCAAATTTTGTGGCTCTCTCGTAAAAAATGCATTTTGATCTTCGACTCTCAGTCTGGTTAGCGGCTTGCTAAAAACTGAGTCATATTGGGACTTGAGTAGCTCACTCATTTCCTTGCTGTCATCTGTTTTAGGACCCATCTTGTTTAAGTAGGGGCCCAATACTGGGCGTTGTTCTCGATTTTGATTTGGCATAGGAGAAGAAATACTTTGGGTTTCTTTCGATTTCATTTATAGCTTTTAGTTCTTCCCGCGATTCCTGACTCCTAAAGGATTCTTTTAGCTTAAGTTCGATGCTTGCTATTTCTCTGACCAGTGTCTCCCTGCGCATTTCAGATATATTGACCTCTTTTAGCCGCTCTGTTATTCTTTTCCGTCGCCTGTAAAGGGAGCGCCTGTCTCTTTTCTATTTTACATCTACTCCTCCTTTTTCTTAGAGGAATAAGCCTTGTGCATACATCGAGTGCCACCGAGTTAATCTGTTCTAGGCATAAGTTTGGTCTGTGTTGCTTAGTATATCTTCCAGCTTATATCGGTTAGGACTTGGTTTACTTGGTCCCACTTCATGTTTTTGTTATTGAAGTTGAATTTGGTGAATGCCCCTCGTGACTAGTCTCATTTTGTCGGTCTGGGGCTCCTCGCATACATGTCTGAACCTCAATTATGTTGTGATCTGAGTATATTGTTTTTGATATGGTGACATTTCTTATCAGATCATCATTGTTAGTGAATATGAGGTCTAGTGTATTCTCCAGTCTAGTAGGCTCTATTATTTGCTGGTTTAAATTGAATTTTGTGCAGAGATTTAAAAGCTCGTGTGAGTGTGAGTTTTCATCAGAGCTGCCTCCTGGTGTTATTACTGCAACAATATTATTTGCTATATTCCTCCATTTTAGGTGCCTTAAGTTGAAATCCCCCAGGAGCAAGATGTTGGGTGCAGGAGCTGGAAGATTTTCCAGACAGTGGTCAATTTTTAACAGCTGTTCCTGGAATTGCTGGGATGTTGCATCCGGAGGCTTGTAGACTACCACAATGACTAGGTTTTGGTTCTCGACCTTTACTGCTAAAACTTCCACTATGTCATTTGAGGCATTAAGCAGTTCTGTGCAAACAAGTGACTCTGCAATGTACAGGCCAACCCCCCTCTTTTGCCTGTTCACTCTGTCACATCTGTATAGGTTGTAACCTGGGATCCATATTTCATTGTCCAAGTGATCCTTTATGTGGGTCTCAGTGAAAGCCGCGAACATTGCCTTTGCCTCTGCAAGCAGTCCACGGATGAAAGGTATTTTGTTGTTTGTTGCTGGCTTTAGACCCTGTATATTTGCAAAGAAGAATGTTATCGGACTGGTGGTATTGTTGGTACTGGGGGGGGATTTTTTTCTGGCATTAGTATCTGTATCTGTTGGTTTGGAGTGGAGGCCATCGACTGTGGTTCCACTCCAGGAATGACTGGATTTGGTGTACGATTTCTGCCATTTCCTGCCAGTTTTTTTTTCCTTCCTGGCACTAAAAAACCTCTCCCTCTTGAGTGGCTGTGGCTACCCAGGTTTTCCCATGGCCTGGATGTTTTGTATCTTTTTGTCCCCTTTAGATGGTATGCCTGGCAATTTAAGTTATAGCACAGTCTTTCCTGTACTGAAGAGGTACACATTTCAGGGTGAAAAAGCTTACAGGAAGGGAGTTTGCATTTTCCTGTTGTCATATGGGCATGGCATTTTCTAGGGTGGTCATATTTCACTATAGGTTGATTACAAACCTTGCGATCAAAACTGCGCATCCCCCCGATCTACAAAAAATTTCGTAACAACCTTGCTCTTGTAACGGAGTTTATTGTGTTCCAACCCCTTTACGGGTATGGGTGATTTGATAGAAGCTGAAGTGCCTTTGAATGTCCACGTTTTCCCATTTTTTGGGAAAACCACACGGGTAAACACTATGTTCCACAAATTTGTCTTTTTTGTTCACAATGTATCACAAGAGAAGCTGATCACCTTCTCTTTTTTTTATTGTTTTTTAAAACTTTGTTCACACTAACCACAGATCATGTTTTTTGAGTTATCCTGGCGTCAGTGTCACCCCCCCCTAGATCAAAGAAGTCTGGCGTCCACACCCCCCAACCTTTTGCCCCCCTTGCACAAAAAACGCTGCCCCATTTACCTTTGCATCCTTGTCACCTCCTCGTGAAGCAAAGCAAAATGTTTGTTTCTTCTGCTTAAGCAAGCAACAATGTCCACTATTTTTTACTAGGGTAATAAAGTGGGAGCAGGTTTTTTCCTTAATTTCCGCTAAGTAAGAGATGACTGTTCCCTTTTTAAAAAATTTTCACTTTGAAAACACCGCTCAGGACAGGGTCACTTGACATGTCGCATGACTGTGATCAATTATCATGACATAAACAAGACCTCGCCCCTTTCTGAGAGGGGGGGGCCCCAGGGCTGAAAGGGCGAAGGGGCAAAAAGGGCGAAGGGGGCTGATACCCCCCTCCTGGAGAAAATTTCTCCACACGGGGGGCGCGGGGTTCGCGCAGGTGAACTATTCTCACAAACATTAATTTTATTTTCTCATTTCGCCACCACTCTGCTTGTCTTTTCTGAACACTTTAGTCTGTGCGGTTTTGGAGAATCACTAATTTTTTTTTCAACACGTGTAATTCTAACGGCACATTTTTATTTATTGTCCGTTTTTCACACGCCTTTGCTAAAAACATCAACGTCCTATGATTCCATTTGCATCGGATATTGGTCACAATTTTTCCAAGTGGCCATTGAGACCTCAACCATCATTGTCGTAATCCTATGACCAGGCTTGGGGACTTATGATTTTTCGGAACACCAGCTCCCATAGAATGTTCTCTCAAGGGGTAAAATGTTTTTCGCCAAATTTTTTCCCAACTTTCAATCACTTTATTAAGGTGTTTGAATTTACGTCTGATTGCTCGGGGTTCGAAATAATTTGGATTCCTCTATGATTTCTTTACATTCTTTTGGGAGGAAAGGTTCGACCCTTCTCCCCATGGAGTAAATGAATGGATTTTAACACTTCTAAATTGTCCAGATCACGGTAAAACATAATTTAGAGGTCTGTTGTTGACTCTATTTTCTTTTTCAGTCACAACTGTACGGAATTTTCTAAGCGATTCTCTGACGATAAAACTTCCTTAAACAACTTTTCACAATGCCGACATTTTTTCATAAAATCCGCCGGGGGGGCATGGTGATTTAGGAGGAATGTATCCCCAACGACAACTGCTTTGTTCAGCATCTGTTGTACCTGGTTGATCAAAGATTTTTGCTTTAAAAGGGCACCCCAGCAAAAAAGTTCGTTCATTACTAAATCATCGTCGGGGACATGCCCTTCTGGCTGAAAACCTTCTGAATAATTTGATAAAAGTTTCAGCAGCCCAAATGGGCTTTCTAGATTTTGGTTATTGTAGCACAAAAAAAAAAAAAAAAACGAAAAAAAAAAAAAAAAAGGGAAAAAAAAAAAAAAACCCCCCTTTCACCTCAAATGGAGGATAGAAAAAACTCTTCAGAGGGATATGGAGGTGGACCGGGATACTGCATGCTGCTATCGTATGACGAAAGAAATAAGTCCTTATTTTTTTTTCACATTTTTGCGCCCTTGATATCCAGTGGGGACTGTCGTATATGAACAAAGTGTGTCAGCTACCCCCCATGAAAACACTTTATGGGGGGGCGTTTGCACAATCAGTTTTTTTTAGCCAATGATTCTTGGGGATCAATAGGATTTGGGGCTTCTTGGGTAGTGGAATTATAAATTTTCTCTGACATTTTTAAAAATCTTTTCTGAGCGAGATAAAGCCCAAAGAATTAATCATACAGGTTTTTTGGGGTTTTATCTTGTTTTTCTGAAATTTATTTTCTGTAAAAGAAAAACATCTTTCTGTATTAGTTTAAAACCCATATTTTAATGGTTCAAGACTTTCAAAATCAGGTTTTATTTTTTTTTAAAATGAATTCAAAGACAAAGGCTGAAAACTCTTAAGGTTTCCCCAAAAAGATGGTATTTAGACCCATCAATGACATTTCTGTTTTCTGCATATTTACAAAACTTACTTCTGTGTGTTAAAGCAACTGTTTCTTCGGCATAATGTGAGCTTTTTTGCTGGGCCGTTTTTTTTCCTTTAGAGAGCCAATTTTCTGTCCGTGGAGCCAAAATTTTTATCCACAAATTTTTTGAGGGGGACACCACGTGACAACAGCCAGCGGGATTCTTTTGGTAGAGACGTGAAGAAAGAGATAATCTCTCTGCATCTCTTTTATTTCTGCTACTCTGTTTTTTGTACATGACCAACTTACTCTTATTATTTTTTAACCACGGGGAAATGCCTCATATCACCCAGACACGGTTTTTTTTTAAAAGGAGATGACAATTTCTTTGTTAGTGGCACTAATTTTGTACCTACATAGAGGCTGTCTTTCCAATTTTGGTACGTTTTACCCCCAAGGGGCACCCTGGCCTTTAAGTAAAATTTGTGTATTTCCTTCCATTTTCATTTAAGCTACAGCGCCAAACCTCTGGTTGACCACACAGAACACATGTAATTTACTTGTTTCCCTCTTGACCCATTTGTCTGGGAAATGTAAATTTTATGAAGTTGCTTAAACCCCTGGATATTTCTCCCCTGCTTGACTCATTTCTAGAGGGAAGTTCTCATCCCCTCCAATTTTGAGTTTCCATGCATCTTGCATAAGCATTTTCCCTTATGGTAATTGGGAGACAGTCCCAGAGGATCAAAACATTTTTTAACCTCTGACAGAAAAAACGTTTAGTGAGTGACTGCTGAAATTTTTGTTTACCTTTTGAGACTCAAAGTTCTTCCCGTGGTTCCAATTAAGTCCCAGCTATTGTTGCAATAGGAATTACAGTTTCAGGGAAACTTTTTTGATAATTCCCCCAATTTCATTGAAATTTTTATTCCACATCCTTAGAGGGATATTTGCTTCTTTCATCCCTTTTTGCTTCCTGTATAAGGATTTTCAAATCCCCCTCTTTATTCACAGTACCTTGAAGATTGTCCCCCAAGAAACTTTTCTTTAAATTTCTTTGAAGGGACTTTCAGTTTTTTTCAAAAAGTGTATTTTGAGAGCTTCTAGTAAGAATGGAGAGGGGGTTGCACCAAAAATACTGATTTGAAACGATAATTTTTTTACAGACTTTGAGGATTTATGTGGATTTTCAGGCCACAAAAATCGAGTATAACCTATTTTTTTGTAGCCTACTCTTAAAAAACTTTAGAAAAATTAGCCGTGTAGGGCATAGGGTTTTTGGCGAAATTTTCATAAGCACGTCCCAAGTTCCAGTTTTTGGGGGGTCCGGTCCATCAGACTTTTATTAAACTTGTACATCTTTTTTTTGCACGTGCGTCAATTAATACAACACGTAGTGGGGTGGTTTCAGAATTTTTTGACTCCCATGGTGGGGAGATAATAGCGTCTGTCTTCAACTTTTCTTCACTATTTCCTCAAGAATTTATTTCCAACTGTTCTTGTATGATAATATCATAAACATCAGTAGCTCTGGTTCTTCCTGAGCTATGTATTTTTGCTTTCATTTGTCCGAAAGCCATGCGAAAAATTGCTAGGGAGTGTGGGGGGTTTAATTTCCATGGGAACCAACCCAATATTGTCCCCTCTTTTTATTTGGACAGTTGTCCAAGTATTGGTTTAAGTCTGGGGTTTTTGGGGGTTGGGTTTTTTTACATCAATACCATCGCATCTAAATCCCACAACTTTTCAACTGGTTTTTATTCTTTTCTTCCAGTAATGATAATTTTTCTGTGGTACATGATCAGCGGGTTTTTCTCGTAACTAGTACATTTTCCCACGAAACAAATCACTTCTTTCCCACTTTGAAGGGAATGGGGGCCCCTATCATGTGGCCTCCCGAGTTTTTTAGAAGTGAACATCGTTTTAATTTCTTTTTTTTGCACAAAACATGAAATATACTCCAAGTTAAAACAATTGGTAATTGTGTCCGTCGTATGTAGGACACAACTTGACCTTAGCTGCTTTCAGTGCTGCAACTGTTTTTTTTTAATCCCTGGATCGCACAATTAGGCAAATCACTACTACCACAGCTTCTACTGTCTTTTTGTTTCCTAGACCAAAAGTGTTCGGCTAGGTCATATGTCTGTTTACCAGAAATTGTGGAAAAAAAAACCCGCATACTAAAATGATTTTGGGAAGGGTTGTTTTTTCAGTTTCTGTAGCACTGTTCTTCTTTTAAGGCCTTTGTGGCCTTTATCAAATAGTGTTGCACATTGGTTTTGTGTTTTATTAGTAACTCAACTCGAGCTACGGGGAGCAGTTGCTTTTTAAACTTATCTTTCACATTTTTAATGCTGTTGCTGTTGATTCCGATTCTGTGGAATCTTCTGCTGTTCAGCAAAAGATTTTGGGGGTAATGCTGTATATGCATAAAACCCGAATAACAAAAAAAAGGACAATACCCTGACTGGAACGTACACAAATAACCCGCACATAAAAAAAGAAGCTTTCGACGAAGTTTCGGTCCGACTTGGACCATTGACAAAGTCACACTAACCAGAGGGGGAGCAGGACGGCTATATATAGGAGGAAGAGGTGGGGGTGGTAGTAGTAGTATAGTAGTAGTAGTAGTAGTAGTAGTAGTAGTACAAAAATTGTATAAAATACCGCCCAAAAATGAAATTAAGACACATGCACAACCCCCGGCATCCCCTCGTAGACGCTTCGCCTCCAGCCAGCCACTGGATGGCGAAACGTCCACAACAAAGACAACCAGACGCCGCACATGTGTCTTAATTTCATCAGTAGTTTGTAGTAGTAGTAGAAGAAGAGGTATAGTAGTGGGTAGGGTAGAAGTGGGAAATAAGAAGATGAGCCATTCAAATACAAAGGAAAGGGAGAGCACTGCAAGAGAGCTAGATGCCCACAGAGGGAGAGCAAGCGCACAGGGGTTTGCGTGAAAGGGGAAGTGGTGAAATAAAAGAAGAAGGAACAGAAACACGAGACAGGAGAGAGAAAGACAACAGAGGAGAAAAGGAAAGGGGAAAGGGGAAGAGGAAAGAAAAAAGAAAAAAAAGAAAAAAGAAAAAAAAAAAAAAAAAAAAAAAAATGAGGATTCAGGTTAAGTCACGGGTGTTCTGAGTTTGGAGCATTTTACAATGTAGTGGGAGAGGAAGGCATCTACAGGGGCGAATTTCAGGGCTAAGGTTCATACAAGGAAAGTTGTGTTTTAGAGAGGATTCAACTAGACGGCGACTGTTCGAGTTGGAAGTAGGGAAGACAGTTTTAGCAGAAGACCAGTCAATAGGATGCTATGATCTCTGACGTGACAGAAAAGAGCATTTTTAGTGTCGGCAAGCCTAACACTATTTTTGGCTCCCTAAGTCGTCAGAAAGAGATCGACCCATTTTTCTCCAAGTATTGAAGAGGACAGGAGGAGCAAGAAATAGAGTAGAACACCAGGAACATCTGTAGAGGGAGGAAGGTATGAACGAGATTAGGGGCGAAGAGTGTTAGTCTGGCGGAAGGTAAGCTTGAGTCTAAGGGACGGAGAGAATTGTTGAGTTTAGAAAGCCCGGGAAAATGTAGGGAAGGCAGGGGATAGAAGAGTTTCCCATGGGTAGAGAGTTTGGGGGGAAAAAGAAATTGGTTTAGCACGTGAGAGGGCAGAGTCTATGAAATGGGAAGGGTAGCCAAGAGGGGAAAACGAATTATGAAGAGTGGAAATTTCTGCGGGAAAAGGAACTGGGGGAATCACAGATGCGGAGGGCACGGAGAAAGAGGGGAGATAAGAACACTTTTCTTGACAGGGGAAGCATGATAGAAAAGTAGTAAATGTACATGCCACTGTGCATAGGTTTACGGTAAACGGAAAAGGAAAAACCTGTAACTGAGCGGTGGACATGGACATCAAGGAAAGGAAGCAAGGAATTAGATTCCCATTCAGCTTAAAACTTAATGGAAGGGGCAAGATTATTAAGAGCTTCAAGAAAAGGTTGGAAGAGACTGGAGTCATGAGGCCACAGAGCAAAGATGTCATCCACATAGCGGGAGCCAGAGTGAAGGTTGCACATCGAGGTTAAGAAAAAGAAACAGTCCGAAGTAATTCCATGTAAAGATTAGCGAGGAACAGGAGAGAGAGGAGAGCCATAGCGACACCGAAGGTTTGAAAATAATATTTCCCTTGGAAGGAAAAGGAGTTAGAGTCCACACAGAGCGGATCAGATAAAGAAAGACATCAGTGGGGATAGGGAGATGAAGAAAGCCTTCATGGCCTTCTCTCTAAGGAAATCAAGGACATCATCAAGAGGGACTTTGGTGAAGAGGGACTCAACGTCAAGACTAAGCATCTTACAGGTTGGGAGAGAGCGAACCCTTTTCAATGAGTCTTGAGAGTGACGGAGGTGGTCAGGAGAAAAAGTACCAAGAAAGGGATGGGGGTTTTTTTGGCCACCCAAGAAGCAAGAGAATAAGAAAACCTCTAGAGGATAGATAGGACGAAGAGGATATCGGTTTATGAGTTTTGGGAAGGCCCCCTAGAAATAGGGAAGAGAGGGACAGACGACACAAACCGTTGAACAAGGTCAAAGTCAGGAAGACAGAGGGCGGAGAGAGTTCTTAGTTTTTTGTTGAAAGTTCTCTTTATGCGATCAAGAGGGTTGGAAACGAGAGGAGTGTAAGGCGGGAGTCGAGAGCAAGACATCAGCTTTACGGAGGTAATCCTCGCGATCAAGGATAACTACGAATTACCTTTGTCAGAAGATAGTATGACAATGTTAGTGTTGGATTTAAGAGAAGAAAGGGCAAGTTGGTAACGGCGTGGAAGGTGGTGATTCTTAGAAAAAAAGACCCAACAAGAGCTGGAAGGAGAGCACCACGAAAGTGGACAAGTCAGGAAGATTACGGAAGCGAGATTGACGAAAGGAATCAAAAGAGCTAAATCAGGGAAATACCAGCGCGAGGAGTAGGCGAAGTGGCTAAGGAAAGACCAAAACCAAGAAGTTCAAAGCTCATACTGAGAGAGTGAGACAGAAGACAGATTAGTAAAACAGTCAGTGAGGGAGAATTTTGACCAAGGCTAGCTGAGATGAGACGTTGTAGTTTATTCTGTAGTTTAGAAGAATGAATTTGTGCATTCAGGCGAGCAGTGTCAAAGGCAATTTGGGAGAGAGAAGGTTTACAGAGATCCTGGTTTGAGCAGCAAAGAGAGCACGTTGACGTTGCCGGAAGGTAAAGAAGGCATCTTCAACCCGTGACTTAGTAGAAAGAATGAGCGTTGAAGTGGAGACGGGCATGATCAGGAAAGGGAGTGCCCAGTGGGTTGGTTTTCGGAAGTGGGAGAAGGAGGTGGCAGAACTTGCCCCAGCAAGACAGTCACGTAGGAGCGAAGCTGATTCCTTTTGGGGCGCCTGGTAGCAATAAGAGCAGCCCCATAAGATCGAAAGAGGGGTTTTTAAAAGAGGGAAGAACATAAAAAAAGTTGGAGAGAATATGACGCTTAACTGCGGGGTCCATAAATAACAAAAAAAGGCACAATACCGTGACTGGAATGATACACAAATAACCAGCACATAAAAGAGAGAAGCTTACGACGACGTTTCGGTCCGACTTGGACCATTGACAAAGTCACACTAACCAGAGGGGGAGCAGGACGGCTATATATAGGCAGGAAGAGGTGGTGGTAGCAGTAGTAGTAGTAGTAGTAGTAGTACAAGAATTGTATAAAATACCGACAAGATGACATCTTTGCTCTGTGGCCTCATGACTCCAGTCTCTTCCAACCTTTTCTTGAAGCTCTTAATAATCTTGCCCCTTCCATTAAGTTTAAAGCTGAATGGGAATCTAATTCCTTGCTTCCTTTCCTTGATGTCCATGTCCACCGCTCAGTTACAGGTTTTTCCTTTTCCGTTTACCGTAAACCTATGCACAGTGGCATGTACATTCACTACTTTTCCTATCATGCTTCCCCTGTCAAGAAAAGTGTTCTTATCTCCCTCTTTCTCCGTGCCCTCCGCATCTGTGATCCTCAGTTTCCTTTCCCGCAAAATTTCCACTCTTCATAATTCGTTCTCCCGTCTTGGCTACCCTTTCCCCTTTCATAGACTCTGCCCTCTCACGTGCCCAAACGCAATTTTCTCTCTCCCAAACTCTCTACCCATGGGAACTCTTCTATCCTCTGCCTTCCCTACATTTCCGGTCTTTCTAATCTCAACAATTCTCTCCGTCCCTTAGACATCAAGCTTACCTTCCGCCGACTAACACTTTCGCACTAATCTCGTTCATACCTCTCCTCCCTTACAGATGTTCCTGGTGTCTACTCTATTTTTTGCTCCTCCTGTCCTCTTCAATACTTCGGAGAAACTGGTCGATCTCTTTCTGACAGACTTAGGGAGCACAAAAATAGTGTTAGGCTTGCCGACACTAACAATGCTCTTTTCTGTCACGTCAGAGATCATAGCCATCCTATTGACTGGTCTTCTGCTAAAACTGTCTTCCCTACTTCCAACTCGAACAGTCGCCGTCTAGTTGAATCCTCTCTAATACACAACTTTCCTTGTATGAACCTTAGCCCTGGCTTCGTCTCTGTAGATGCCTTCCTCTCCCACTACATTGTAAAATGCTCCAAACTTCAGAACACCCGTGACTTAACTTGAATACTCATTTTTTTTTTCTTTTTTCTTTTTTCTTCTTCCTCTTCCCCTTTCCTCTTTCCTTTTCTCCTCTGTTGTCTTTCTCTCTCCTGTCTCGTGTTTCTGTTCCTTCTTCTTTTATTTCACCACTTCCCCTTTCACGCACCTCTGTGCGCTTGCTCTCCCTCTGTGGGCATCTAGCTCTCTTGCAGTGCTCTCCTTCCTTTGTATTTGACTGGCTCGTCTTCCTTATTTCCCACTTCTACCACTACCACTACTACTACCTCTTCTTCTTCTACTACTACTACTACAACTACTGATGAAATTAAGACACATGTGCGGTGTCTGGTTGTCTTTGTTGTGGACGTTTCGCCATCCAGTGGCTGGCTGGATGGCGAAGCGTCTACGATGGGGATGCCCGGGTGTTGTGCATATGTCTTAATTTCATCTTGTCGGTATTTTATACAATTCTTGTACTACTACTACTACTACTACTACTACTACTACTACTACTACTACTACTACCACCACCTCTTCCTGCCTATATATAGCCGTCCTGCTCCCCCTCTGGTTAGTGTGACTTTGTCAATGGTCCAAGTCGGACCGAAACGTCGTGTAAGCTTCTGTCTTTTATGTGCGGGTTATTTATGCATACCCTTGCATTTAAAACACTTCTTCAGTGAGCATTTACCTCCCTTGTGTTCACCTAAACACTTGATGCATCTTTTCAGCTGATGAACACGTTGTTTACGTGCCTCCATTGATGTGTATTGAATACAATACTGTGCCCAATGTGTTCCATCACAAAGTACACATTTTGGAGTACGTTTATGTATGACAGTCTGTTTACTGTCTATCGTATTCACAGTTTGATAAATGCCTATATGGGATTTCCCATTATGTGGTTTAATGGGAATAGGTATACTCTTTTTATACTGAGTTGAAGGTTTGTTATCCACTGGATTTGTGGATTTTTCATCTTGTCTCGTTGCTTGCATGCATGAAACTATTGTTTGTAAACCATTGCTAATTTCTTCACAAGTGAAATAGCGTTTATTGAACATAATATTTAATCGTTCAATAGTTTGTGGTGACAGCTTATCCTGTACAATACCACTGATAAACCAATCACATTGCCTTAGGTCATATTTAGCACCTAGAGATCTGAGACTATTGTCTAATGTGATTCTAAATGCCTGTAAGTCTGAATAACAATGTTTGGGTGGCTTCAAGCTTGATATTAAGACTGCATGTCTAACTCTAGCCTTGTCATCATCAAAGTAATTGTCTGCTAAGACACGTAAGGCTATTTGATAATTACCTTTAACCACCGGAAATGACTTAATCAGTTCATAGGGTTCTCCCTTCACAAGACATTTAAGATAATTGAACTTAGCAATCTCATCTATGTCAGTTCGTGAATTTACTATGGATTGAAAACCACTAATGAATTCTTCATAATTATGACCTTGGAAAATAGGTAATGACAATGTAGGTAAGCTTGGTAATGGGACACTTGTTGTTGTTGCAGGTGTAACAGGTGCTTGACCACTAGTTATAGTAGGTCTCTGTGACAGAGTTTTACGGCAGATAGCCTGTACTCCTGTCCACCTTAATTGTTGATCACTAAAAGTATCCAAAACATTTTTAATTTCATCCTCAGATGGATCTGATTCAAGAAATTTATTTTCATAATGTGTATAGTCTGAATTAATTATTTTCATGCGTTGTGTAAATAATTCAAACTTGACCTCAAGATCATCAAAATCTATGTTTGTATCTTGAGTTAATCCTATACAGACTGAAATTAGATTTTCTAATTGTGTAATCTTAGTCTGTAAAGACTGAAACTGAGTTTTCAAACAAGCCATTTTAATGGTATACTGAAAATTCTAGCACCACAGTGTTTAAAAAACACTGTACTGCTATAGACAGCTGAGTTTTTGTTATGCTTAAGTCAGCAATAATCGAGTTAGACACTACTGACCCACTAAGCTTAACCTCAGGGTCAATGACCATGAAGGGTACACCGTACATGTGGCTGGTGTTTATGGCTTGAGTTTGCTGTGTCAGCCTGACCACGATGATTAATCGTAAATAACGATGTTATACACTTCATTCACTATACACTATAAATGTCACTGTATAACTGTAAATCACACGTGAATATTACTTACACATATATAAATTCCACTGTTAATATATTTGAAAGCTTACACTTTATGTATAAGTTCCTCTAATATAACAGGTAGATCTATAAGATCTGTCTATAAACATTATAAACACTGTGTATATATATACACTCAGACAAACAACATCACTTGGGTTGTTGTCTTAATCAGCAATTTCGAGATTGGAGCAGTTGATGGAGGGTGCAGGATACCATCCCCCGTCTTCTTGTTGGGTGAGTCACCCAGCTCCCGTTTTCTTTGGGTGAACGCTGGGTGAGCGCCCGTTTTCTTTTGGCTGCCCATTCTCTGTGATTGAGTCTGGAGGGACTCATTTATACTGATTTATATTGTAAAACACTAGTTTTACAGCTTTTTTCGAAGGACCTTGGCTCATAGGTTATTTGTACACTGTAGTACAACATATTTGGACCACAGTGTGGTCTTTATCCGGTTCGAGCACGACCAAATTCTGTTGAAGATATTGGCCTTACCAGCTAAGATATAATTTATAAATTTGAATATGAACACTTAGCTGATAAAGGACAGCAAATCGTCTACACAGCCGCCCCTGCAGACGAGGTCTAGAAGCTGTCGAAACCATCTCAACATGGGCTGTCAAGAGATATAATTTGTAAATTATAAATTACCCCTAGGGGGTGTTATGTCAGCATATTTCATACACTGGTGGCTGACGATGTACGTACTTGTTTGGACTCAAAAGTTCACACCTTACTGCCAACTATAGGTTGATTACAAACTCCTTGCGACTCAAGAACTGTGCAGTCCCCCGATCTACAAGAAATTCGTAACATACCTTGCTCTTGTAATGTGAGCTATGGTGTTCTCAACACCTTCGACAGGTATCGGTGACTTGATAGAAGCTGAAGTGACCTTGGATGTCCACGTCTTCCATTGTCTAGGAAACGCACACTGGTACACTATGTTCCACAAGATTTGTCTTTATTGTTCACAATGTATCACAAGAGAAGCTGATCACACTTCTCTTATGTTTATTGTGTTTGAGACACTTTGTTCACACTAATGCACAGATCAGTGTTCTTTGTTAGTTATCCTGGCGTCAGTGTCACTCTCCCTAGAGTCAAAGATAGTCTGGCGATGCCACACTGCCCCAAGTCGTTGCTGCCCCTTGCACAAAAAAAACGCTGACCTAGTACCTTGCATCCTTGTCACCTCCTCGATGAAGCAAAGCAGAATGTTTGTTTCTTGCTGTCTTAAGCATAGACAACAATGTACACTATCTTTACTATGGTAATAAAGTGGGAGCAGGATTTTCCTTAATTGTCCTGCTAAGTAAGAGATGTACTGTCCCTTATAAAAATACACTTTGCAACACCGCTGCAAGGAGCAGAGGTCACTTGACTACGTCGCATAGCATCTGTGATCAATTACTCACTGTAGCAGTAAACAAGACGCTCGCCCCTTCTGAGAGGGCTTGGCCCCTCAGGGCTGAAAGGGGCTGAAGGGGCTGAAAGGGCTGAAGGGGGCTGATACCCCCCTCCTGGAGAAAATTTCTCCACAATACATATGTTACTGTGTATGATAATTTGTGTAAGTGTAATTATGTGTACCTGTACCTAAATATTGTGGCCTGGTGACAAAAGCTCTCGCTTCACACACGGAGGCCCGGGTTCGATTCCCGGCGGAGTGGAAACATTTCGACGCATTTCCTTACGCCTGTTGTCCTGTTCACCTAGCAGCAAATAGGTACTTGGGTGTTAGTCGACTGGTGTGGGTCGCATCTTGGGGGACAAGATTGAGGACCACAATGGAAATAAGACAGACAGTCTTCGATGACGCACTTACTTTATTGGCTTATCCTGGGTGGTTAACCCTCCGGGGTTAAAAATCCGAACGAAATCTTATCTCTTATCTTATATTCTAAAGTATATATCCCTATTCTCTAGGATGATACTCAACAAGTACCTGTCTATTTCTGGGTATATACGTCAAGTATATAATGTGTGTGGCAGAGAGAGAGAGAGAGAGAGAGAGAGAGAGAGAGAGAGAGAGAGAGAGAGAGAGAGAGAGAGAGAGAGGAACTCATTTAAAGAATGGAGCGGATCTCATTAGAATGATTGGAAACATTCATAATATGATAACTCCAGAAAGTGTCTCTCACCTCAACTACCCCTGAGATGCCTGCGAGAGTTCCTCCCCTCACCCACTCCCCTTATATTCTCTCCCTTAGGGGAAAGAGGTGAGCATCAGGGAAGTGATTCAGAGTCGTAGGGTAAAGGGGAATGGACAAAGGGGTTAAGGCGCATGGGGAGACTGCATTCACTGTTCCCTTAACTTGACGCCAAACATAATACTTTGTCAACTACACAGTGAACCATGCATAGTGAACCACACACAGTGAACCACACAGTGAAACACACAGTGAACCACATACAGTGAACCACACAGTGAACCACATAAAGTGAACCGTGCATAGTGAACCACATACAGTGAACCACATACAATGAACCACATACAGTGAACCACATACAGTGAACCACATTCAGTGAACCACACAGTGAACCACACACAGTGAACCACACACTGAACCACACACCGAACGTTCATTAAACATTAAGAACACATGTATTATATTGTTATATATTATTCCTGTATACATATAATGTTGATACATGAGCAGGTAGGTTAATATGATACCAGAAATAGTAAGTTAAATAAATAAATTCCTTGAGTTAATGGTGATGAGTGAAGGAATGATGTGTGTATGTAGGCCTGTACGTGATTACTGTTTGCTGGGGTCGTGGTTGTAGCTCCTGGCCTCGCGTGCGTCTGTGTTTATCCTGTATGGTTATGATCCACACACACACACACCACACACACACACACACCATTGCATGACCGACTAATATCAACATCCAGACCAGTCCATTCTCCCTGAAGCTGATTGCATGACATTACTTCCCATTAACCTAAAAATGAGTCATGACGGAAAGTATGTATGCATGTGTGTGTGTTTGGAATTACTTAAAGTACATTTTGTGGTTACTGGTGTTTAATAATAATAATAATAACAACAGTAATAATAATAATGATTATAATAATCTTCATTTCTACCAGTACATGATACAACTTTTACAGACCATAGCTGACATCAATGACATATTACTATATAGAAAGCAGAGCATTTCTCGCAAATTAGGTCAGTTTTGTCCCAGGATGCCACCCACACCAGTGCCCTAACACCCAGGTACCTATTTTACTGCTAGGTGAACACGGACAGCAGGTGTCTTAAGGAAACACGTTCCTAATGTTTACATCCGTACCGGGGATCGAAACACTGAGCGCACTTGTTGTCTCAGGTACTCAGTCCCAAAGATTTTCATTATCAGTTGTATTAATGTCTCACACAACTGTACAAGTTTATAAATATAATATTTCCGTTCTTCCCTCATCTTTCTCTCTCTTTGCTCTTCTCTTTCCTCCTCCAGAGAGAGAATGTCCATCATCTCCTCCAAAGAGAGCATGTCCATCACCTCTCTTCCAAAGAGAGCATGTCCATCACCTCTCTTCCAACGAGAGCATGTCCATCACCTTTCTCTTCCAAAGAGAGCATGTCATCACCTCTCTTCCAAAGAGAGCATGTCCATCACCTCTCTTCCAAAGAGAGCATGTCCATCACCTTCTCTCTTCCAAAGAGAGCATGTCCTCCTCTCTTTCTTAATTCATGTTCCTCAACTATAAACTATTTTGTCGCGTGACGCTCAACTGTTTTTATTTTAGCTGCGTGATATTTTTAGGCTCAGAAACAATGCTGCAGCCCAGGGAGAGAGGGAGGGAAGAACTGCAAGGCAGGAACTGGAATGGGAGGGAGGGATAGGTAGGGAAGGGAGGGTAGGTGGAATGGGGAGAGAGAGGTGTGGATAAGATGGGAGAGAAAAAGAAAGGATGTTGAAAAGGAATAGTGAGATGGAAGGGGAAGGACAACGATGAAGAGGAAAACGCGAAGGAGGAAGAAATGGAGAAGGAAAGAAGGAGGTGAAGCTGTGTATGTGGAACTTGAAATAGAAGAAGAGAAATGAATGTAAAGGTGTTTAGGGTAAAGATGAAGGACAGAGAGAGAGAGAGAGAGAGAGAGAGAGAGAGAGAGAGAGAGGAGAGAGAGAGAGAGAGAGAGAGAGATGAGAGAGAGAGAGAGAGAAGAGAGAGAGAGAGAGAGAGAGAGAAGAGAAAGAAATAAATGGAAAAAATCTCCTTATTTTTCGGAGGGGAGAGAAGAAGAGCGAGACTGAGGGAGAGAGAACAGGAATAAAGGTGTGAATGGGAAGCAGTAAGGATGTGTGGGGTTGGGAGGCAGACAGGCAGGGCAGGAAGGCAAGCAGGGCAGGCAGACAGGCAGGCGTCAGACAGGCAATCAGACAGACAGGCAGGTATGCAGGCAGTCAGACAGACAAGCAGGCAGGTAGACAAGGCGGGTGGGCAGACAGGCAGGCAGTCAGCAGACGGGCAGGCAGGTAGGCAGTCAGTTAGACGGGCAGTCAGACAGACAGGCATGGGCAGTCAGACAGGTAGGCAGGTAGACAGAGAGGCAGATAGTCAAAAGACAGTAAAGACAAGCAGGCAGTCAGGCAGGCAGGCAGACAGACATCAGACAAGCAGGCGGTCAGACAGGCTGTCAGACAGACAGGTAATCAGGCAGGCAGGCAGGCGGGCCCAGGCAGGCAGTCAGTCAGACAGGAAGAAAAGTCAAACAGGCAGTCAGACAGGCAGGCAGAACAGACAGGCAGGGTAGGCGGGACAGGCAGGCAGACAGGCAAGTCAGACAGGCAGGCAGTCAGGCAACAGACAGGACAGACAGACAGACAGACAGGCAGGCAGGCAGGCAGACAAAACAGGCAGAGGGCAGTCAGACAGGCAGGCGCAGACAACAGGCAGATAAAGACAGACAGCAGACAGATATTCAGAGACGATATTGAGGTTCTGGGGAAAATATAGAGAGAAGATAAAAGAGAAAGAAGAGAGGTTAAAAGGGAGAGATAAAAGGGGCGGCTAACGCAAGAGAGGGGGAAGGGAGAGAGAGAGAGAGAGAGGATAAGGGTGAAAGAAGGGAGGGGGCACAAAAACTGAGAGATAAGCAAAGAGATTCAAGACAAAGAGAAAGGGGAGAAGGGCCAGCAAAGGGGGGAGTGAGAGAGAAGATGTAAGTGGAAGTTGAATAGGTTCAGAGATATGATAAGAGATAGAAGACGGGAGGGGGGGAGACCCAAATAAATGAGGGAAAAGGGGTGGGAGAAGTAAAAGAGGGTAAATTGATTTAGGTACATGTACACAGATGTTAACTATTTATGATTAATTGTTCTTATGTGTTTTAAATTACCTAGGATAACCCAAAAAAATCAAAGGACTTATTTCCATCGGGGTCGATGAGGAAAGGAATTATGGAAAATTTTGGTCTGGGACCGCCCTCTGGCCCTCGCAGGGGGTATGAAAGCTGTGGGGGCTGGGACCGCCTCTGGCTCCCCAAGGGGTATGAAAGCTGGGGGTTGACGCCCCTGTCTCCTCACAGGGTATGAAGGCTGGGTTGGGACCGCCCCCGGCCCTGACACAATGCTCCACGATTACACAAGTCAGTCGGGCCCTAATGTGCAAGTCTACCTTAAAATCCATTTTCCATTTTTGGGAGCACAAGCAGAAAATGGAGGCTGGTGTCCCTCCCAAACTGGGGTTGACAACACAAATGATATTCCGGAGACTAGGCCAGACAAGCATTTTAAATCACGATAAAATAAGACGAATATGGCCACGTTAATTTAAAATTTAAGGATACACAAAGTGACAGAGTATGCAAGGTTTATGTCAGGCGAAAACTGCTATCACAAGGACCCCAGTGGTAATGTAATAATATCTTTATTTCTACATGTACAAGGTTAACAGGCTTAGCTGACATCAATGACATACTACTACATAACAAGCCACTTGTTATGCAGAGCATTTCGGGCAAATTAGGTCAGTTTTGTCCCAGGATGCCCCCACACCACTCGACTAACACCCAGGTACTCAGTATGTGAACATGTGTCTTAAGGAAACACGTCCTAATGTTTCCAGCCGTACAGGGAAATAAGTCACTTCGTCTCACTTTATTGGGTTATCATGGGTAATTTACACCATGTTTGATTATTGTACTTATGTGTACCTGTACCTAAATAAACTTCTGGATGATGTGTGGGGAGAGGAAGCGGCAGTAAGGACTGGCACTTTAACCCCGGAGGGTTAGCCACCCAGGATGAGTGAGACATGTACAGCAGTTGAATATCTTTACTGGCCAGACTTTTCGCCTTATCAGCAGATTCTTCAGTCGAAATACAGAAGAGAATAAGTAGTGGAGGTGTAGATATGAAATGATCAGTCCCTTAGTCTCCAGGCTGAGGGACTGATCACCTCCAGGAGCGACGCCAGGGAAGGGGGGAGGGTTCAGTCCCCACAAACCTTCCCTCAGCCCCCCAAAATAAAATATTAATAACGTTGCTTCAGAATAAAATCTAGCCACTCCCATCCCTTCCCCAGTGTAGTAATTCTGGCAGCTTCCCTGATCACCTCGTATCAACATCTCCACTACTGTATGATAATCAGTGTAACTGTGTATACCTGAATAAACTTACTCACTGCTGTTTCATGTGGTTTAGACTGAAGAAGCCTGCTAAGTAGACGAAACGTCAGGTCAATTAAGAGACGAAATAGTCATACGTGTGTCTGACTCATCACGGGAAAGAGCTAAGCCCGTAGGGGTCACATAGCTGGGGAGCACAGCACAGCTAAAATGGTATTAAATAAAAAGAAGTTGAAGATTAAGACACATGCAACAGTTGGGTATCTTTATTGATGAAACGTTTCGCTTACACGGTAGGCTTCTTCAGTCAAATACAGAGGCAGCAAGTGCAGTAAAATAAGATGATGTAATCAGTCCATCAGTCTTGGAAAAAAAAAATTTGAGGGGGTCAGTCCCTCACCTGGGAAGGTTTACTCCATGATCCGAACGCTGTCGTTCCAGACCAGGAGGTGAACTCTTCTGCTTTACAACTGACTACCCCC
>NC_069405.1:19486618-19525072 GCF_026875155.1 Cherax quadricarinatus | reverse complement strand
CCCAGCTGTTATTCCTTGTGGCTTAGCGCTTCTTTTTTTTTAAAAATAATAATGCCAACCCCAAACAGCATGTCAAGTATTCATTTAATGTAAGATGTATTTAATTATTATATTATTATAATCAAAAAGAAGCGCTAAGCCACAAGGACTATACAGCAGATGTATTTAAAAGAACAAAAGGAAACTAAGAATTCGCAGAAAGCATGTAAAGTTCCTTAGTATAAGTGGAAAATGGGTGAGAGTAAGACTTTTACAGTAATAAGTACAAAGTGCATAGTGTGTGTGGCAGGATGATCAAAAAAAGTGAATGAGAAAAAAAGTTTGACTGCAAATGAACAAGGGAAAATTAGGAATAGAAGGTGATGTGTGAATCAAGTGTTTGTATTGAAGCATATAAGTGAGGTGTGACAGTACTTGGATCAGGTAAAGAAGCTGCTGCTTTGTCCTATACATGTATAGAATATCTCTTGATAACAGGAATACTTTCTATATAATCACATGAAAGGCAGATTTCTTATTAGCAAACTTAATTACTTGTTTTGTCTCACAAGATGAATTTTTATACCAATTCTCAGCTGGTGCACTTTAAAGTTGCAGCAACTTATGTGACATCAGGCATTTCAAGTCTTAATTATTTTCATTGGTAACTGATGTGGAATACCACAATATGATGTCATGTCCATATGATATCACCTATTTTTACTTAATTCTCTCTGAGGATAGCATAGGTTCTTCAACTTAGGAATATGGTTTCAAATCTATGGACCTTCTCAAGCTTTCTTAGATGTTCAGGATGTGCTTTCCAATCTGACACTATATCCCAGTGTTAGTAAATGGTGTATGCTAAAAAGAAAAAAAATCCTCATTAAGATTTCTGAAGGCTGTTCTTAAATATTTGTTAATTTTGCATATAGAGTACATTCTGTTGGTATCATCATGTCTTGTAAGCTTGTTGCAGTGGGGGTTGATTTTATGTCCACTCTAAGGTATCAGTCAAAGATTTTGCAGTGCATGTCAAACCTGACATGTTCCTTGAAATGAATGTCAGTAGAAAAAATATCAGTCACTTACCCAAGGCTGTCAAATATAAATGTAAGAACATAAGAATGGAGGAACACTGCAACAGACCTACTGGCCCATACTTGGCAGGTCCTCCTCAAATCCAACCCCTTTCCTCCCCCCACTCAAACCTTCGCCAAACCTATTATCAAAGCCAGCCAAAGTGTAAACTTTAATAACCCTACCAACACATGCTCTGCAAGTCCTGTGCTAACCCAAAACTCTTGTGCATCTACCGAACCTCTTTTGAAAGCTCCCCTAACATGTTAGCTTCATTGATCCTACTTGACATTTTGTTCCACTTTTGATCCACTCCAGTGCAATGTGATCCAGTTAATGGCCCCCAGTTAGACTGAATGTCATAATTTTCCCATTCTCCATGTGCTGGTTATTTGTGTACTGATCCAATCATGGTTAGGCCTCTTTTAGATTATGCTGCACAGTTTTGGTCACCGTATTACAGAATGGATATAAATGCTCTGGAAAATGTACAAAGGAGGATGACAAGTTGATCCCATGTATCAAAAACCTTCCTATGAGGATCGACTAAGGGCCCTGAATCTGCACTCTCTAGAAAGACATGAATAGGGGGGATAGATTGAGGTGTATAAATGGAAGACAGGAATAAATAAAGGGGATGTAAATAGTGTGTAAAAATATTTTAGCCTAGACAGGACTTGCAGCAATGGTTTTAAGTTGGAAAAATTCAGATTAGGAAGGAAAATAGGAAAGAAACTGGTTTGGTAATAAGTTGTGGGAGGGAGTGGAACAAACTCCCAAGTACAGTTATAGAGGCCAAAAACATTGTGTAGCTTTAAAAATGGGTTGGATAAATACATGAGTGGGTGTGGGTGGGTGTAAGTTGGACCTGATTAGCTTGTGCTACCAGGTCGGTTGCCGTGTTCCTCCCTTAAGTCAATGTGACCTGACCTGACTAGGTGGGTGCATTAGCTTAAGCCGGTAGGAGACTTGGACCTGCCTCGCATGGGCCAGTAGGCCTGCTGCAGTGTTCTTCATTCTTATGTTTTATGTTCTTCTTATGGTATTGCACCTTCATATTTGTTAGGGTTTTTCTTGGTTGCATAAACTCACTGATGCTTGAGCAATTTGCTCTTTCAAAATTTGATATACAGTACATATATAAGGTCAGTCCTTGAGTATAAAGCCCCACTTTGAAACCTTCACCTAGCCAGGTAATAAAAACGATTGAGAGTTGAATTTTGCCACCGAATTTGTAACCGAACTGAGGTGTGTTGAGGAAGGCCCATGTGCACTAGATCTCACTGGAAAAAAATTATGAAAAAAAAATATGCAGGGTAGACGGAACAGTCAGCAGCCAATTCTCACACCATGATGAGAGTACATATTTTTGCCAGAAAAGTTGCATCTATTTATTCATTTGCTTATTTGTGATAAACAAATTTTTATAAAGGGATGTGTAACTCTAAGCTAAAATAAATATCTTTAAACAGGACACATTCAGAAATTACCAGTGGCAATGGTTAATGTATAAGAAAACTATGGAGGAACTAGGATGAGCAGGTGACAGATGAAAACTTAAAAACACAAGTGAGTCACATTCAGATTTATTTATCAACACAAGGAAAAGTGAAGATGTGAAACAAGCTACTTAATAATGTAGAAGATGCTGACTCCCGTATCTATAACATTCAGAAGTAGAGTACATGTAATAGGTAAGTCACATCAGTCCATGGAATGTTAAAAGACAGGCACTTAGTTTTTCTGTGTACCCTCATCCAAGGCTTAAGGAATTTGTTCATAGTAGTTACAGTTGTATTAAAGTTATGTCAAAATATGGGGTATACATGAAGTATGAATTACTCAGTGCACTGCCACTGAGAATATACTTTGATTATCTGTACACGATGTTAGTGTATAGGTGAATTGCATCCTTTATAATTGTATGCAGCTAATAAGCTATAACCTTAACCTAAAAGCTATTAACTTAAAAATTGAAGGCAGACTGTCACATTTTTTCCTCACTGCACAGATTTAAACTGAGCTGGAAAATAAATGCAGGTAAAATCCTGCCACTGCTTAAAGCAGTGAAAAATCTTTGTCCATGGTTCTTTCCGTCATTTATTCTTTCCAATTTGTTTAAACTATAGTGTAAAACCAAGGTTGAAATGTTGTTAAGAGTTTTTGGGATGGGGGGGGCCCTAAATTTTTGCAGGTTAATGTTATCATCGGGAATTTTGGGTAAAAAATTTTTTTGTTTTTTTTTTACCTTTGTAAATTTGTAGTAAAAAAATGAATTAGGGGTTTTTAAGCACGATTAGCTATATAATTTTTTTTCAGACCAGAAATGGTAATATTTAACGTCAAAAAAGGAAAAACTAAAAAAAATAAAAATGTTGTTTTTGGGATTTAAAGTCATGGTTCATGCTTTTTTTGAATATTTCTGGGGAAAATTAGTCCAGCCATTTCAGCCTTGTGAGGTGTGAGCAGTTTGACCCAACCTGGTGTTGTGCCTTGTGAGGTGTGGGTTGGAGGACCACACCTTAGGTTTTTGCCCTTATGAGGTGTGAGCAGATGACCACACCTGGTGTTGTGTACTTGTGAGGTGTGAGCAGATCCCCCACACCTGAGTGTTGTGCCCTTGGGGAAAATGTGAGTGATAACCACACCTTTTGTTTTTGTGTCCTTGTGAGGTGGGGGGAAGCAGATGGTGATAAAATGAGTCCCTGCATCTCACTCCCCCTGAGAGAGGGAAAGCAGATCACATGGTTTAAAATCCTCATACCTTTTGAGGTGTGAGCGGGATGGGGAATGGAGTGTTGTGCCCTCACGGGCATGGAACACTTTTCTTGTCGTTAAATTTGTAAATAGGAAATTTGGGTTTTAAATTTAATTTGTTGCCATTATTTACTTTTATAAGCATACAAAATTATTAATTTTTATTGATTTGGGAAAGAAAAAGGGAACTTGGAAAAGGTTTGTTATGTTTTTGGGGGCCACCCCAATAAAAAATGTCACGTTTATATACAAAATGTATATTTAAAACCCAAATTTATACTGTCCCATTATTATTATTATTATAATAAAAAAGAGCGCAAAGCCAAAAGGACAAACAAGCGCTACAGGGCGGGAAAGGGAAAAGCGGGGGGTCAGGGGGCAAAAGGGAGTTGGTTTGGAGTAATGGGTTTTAGGGGATAACAGGGGGTAGTGGAGGGTTTAAAAAGGGAAAAGGGGCCCAAAAAAGAGACTGAATAAAAAAGGGCTGAGGGGAGTGCAAAAAAGTTTTCATCAGGTTTGGGGGAGTAAATCAGTCATTGTCAAGAAGTAAATGAGAGAGTCGGAATTAAAGGAGGGTCCTCAGCAAAAGGGAGGAAAAGAGAGAGTATTTAGAACGAAAAACAAATTTTGGAGGTAAATTCTGCGTGCTCTTTTGATAGAGAGGGAGTAAAAACAGAATGGGGCTAATTTTTTACAGGAATTTTGACACTGCTCAAAACAGGGAACGGGGTTTTGCCTACCCAAATGGAGATCCCAAAGAGTAAGACGAGTGTGGCCAATGCAAAGGCGGGAGAGAATGGTCCCCCAAAACCTCGGGCACTGATGACAAGAAGAGGCCGAAACCTTTGCCGGTTTAACAAAATAAAGTTTGTTACCGCGCAGAGTTGCCCAAACGTTTTTTGCCAATGGGTGCGAAGGTGGGTGGGCTATTGAGCAAAATAGTCCAAAAAATGGAACACCTTTTTGGAAAATTTGGGTTAGGTCATGTACTGTGCCCGGGGCGAGGGGTCTCCCTTGTTCATTGCCCTGTACGGGGACATCCCCCGGGGACCCAAAAAAAAAAAACAATACTTTATTTTTTGGTAGGTTTTGGGTAGAAAAAGTTGGATCGGGAAATTTGGGGGGAGATGTATAAAATTTTCTTTAACCCTGTAGAGCACTAAGGGAGTTGAGACTACCAAAAATAAATTGACACGGGGCTTAGATGCGTTTTGGGAATAAGTCGGGCAAAAATTGGCATACAATTCGCAGAAAAATTTGCAAAGCCGAACATATTTAAATGCCCCCCCACGACACTCCCCCAAAAACATGTGCGAACCCGACGCCGTCTAAAAGACTTAGGGGCCATCTGTTTTAACCCCAGGGGAGGGCTTGAGAATGAGAGTGGAATGTTTAAAAGAAAAAGGGGAGGGGAAAAACCCAAACCGTAGGCGTTGGGCTTTGGGAATAAGGGAGTGAGAAAAAAACAGACCCGAAAGCTGGAATTTCCCCGGGGGGGTGGGGAAAAAGTTGGGATGCTCATGAACAAACTGTAAAAAGGTGGTAAATAAAGGGGAAAGACAAAAGGGGAATGTAGGCGAAGAAAAAAGGGACGGAGCAAACAGGGGCGGCGAAAAAAATAAAAAATGTCAAACTAATATCGGGGACCATTCTATAAATGGAAGGTTTGTGGAAAAATCATGGAGGTACATAGTAGTAAAAGGAAATTTGGGCATCACGGGGGATCAGAAAGGATGGAACATTCGCTTCTGTATAGAGGTTCAACGGGGAAAAAGAGGGGAAAACCCCAAGGCATAAACGAAACCCGTGGTGATGTAGGGGGTTTAAGGGTTTAGCTAGAGTAGCAGGAGAGGCAGCTAAATAAATTGGTCACCATAATGAGTTTCGTTTAAAAAATGGGGGCTGAATGTAGGCGAAGCAGAGTTCAGATCAGCCCCCGGGAAAAAGATGAGCAAGGGTTTTAAAAAAGGTTTCCCCGGCGGGACAAGTTGCCTTCAGAGAGAAAATGTGAGGTTTCCGGATAAACCAAGGGTTTAAAGGGGAAGGGCCCTGGGAAACCTAAACTTATAAACTTTGGGGTTCGGGACCCATGGGAGTTAAAAAGGATGATGGGTTAAACAGGCGTCTAGTAAAAGTTTTTTGGTGAGTTTTGGTACCTAAAATTTTAAAACCCCATGCGTGGTGGCCCAAGTAAAAAAACCCACGGACGACCCCCTTGCTGGAGAGAAAGGCAATGAGGGGACAGTAAATCGCCTGCAGAGGCAAAATTTGCGAAGCCCAAGGACATAGAGTGTTGCCCAAATTTGGGTGGAAGAACAAGAGGCAAATCTTTATAGCAAGGAAAAAAAAGTGTTGTGCTTAAAAACACATCTCTGAGGCACTTCAGCTTGGACGAAGTGGGGAAAAAACCCTTATTAAACCAAAAATGGAAATGTCTGTCATTTAAAAAAAGTTCTTAAGGAAGGATGGTAGATTGCTCGGGGGCCAAAGGGAGTGGGCCGGGGGCCAAAAAATTAACCTCCAATTTTGGTTATATCCCTTTCAAGGCCCAAAAAATAGGGGAAATTAACTGAGGGGATTATTCGCAAAGGCTTTACGAACTAGTATCCAAGTGTAGAAAGGGGTTTTGGGTAAAAAGGGCCCCTTTTCGAAAGCCAAATTGTAGCGGGAGCTGTTGTGGGGGCCCTCTAAATACCACTTTAAAAGTCGATTTACGAGACGTTCCTTTCACTTTGAAACTGCATAGTAAGAGCGATGGGCGTTTAGTGGGAGGCATCATGTCCTGTAGTCCCCGGTTTGGGGAAAAGGGAAAAAAACAGTGGCAAAATTTCCACGGGCGGGGGAAAGAACCCCTTGTCCCCAAAAATTAAGTTTTGAAGAGGTGTAAGGGGGATTTACAAGGGTGACCGATTTTAAATGTTGAACTTTGGGAATATGAATGTTGTCGGCCCAGTCCCCATGATCGGCAAGCTGGGAGCGTTCCCCCTCCAGTTTTTGAAGTGTAAAAGGCATTATACGGGTTTTCTCTGAGAGAAAAAAAGTCCAAGGGTCCCTAACTTTTCTGGGACTTTGAGGAAAGAAAGAGGGGAATAGATGGGGGCCCCCAAAAAATTCCCGGGACCAGAGGTGTGCCAAGTTCAAGGGCAAGTCTTGGGGGTTTGCTACATCAACACCGTGCCCTGTAAAAACAGGAGTGGGTCAGGAGAGTTTTTAAACCATTTTCAATTTCCCCCATTTTTTTCCAAAATCCCCACTCTGAAGAAGCAGAGGTGATGGTGGAAAAATTATCTCGCCAGCAATTTGCGTTTAGTTCAGGGAAAGGGGACACGGGACAAATCGCACGCTTTTTGCTTAAAATAAAGAAGTCCCCCAGCGGTTCTTTTGTACGGGTCCCCCCCCATGCAGCGCGTTTCAAAGGTACTGCACGGGGCACAAGCGGGGAGCCCCACCAAGGGCACTTTTGAAAATGCCTCCCTGGGTTTGGGGTTTAAAATTGAAAGCTGCGGGATAAATGATGTCGGGGAAGAGGTGAAAGGGGTCATCAAGGGGGGATAAAGAAGGAACCTCCTAAAGCGGGGTTTTGCGAGAAATGATCCCAATTTCCCCAAATAAAATTTTGCCAGGGAGGGTTACGGAAAGGTGGTGAATGGGAAAGGGGAAAAGGGTAAGAATGTTTGGGAAAAAATGATTGCTGTCATGAAAAGTCGATGAACAGCCCAGGGGGAAGTCTGGGTGCAGTGGGGAAAGGGCAGACTGATAGAAAATGCAAGAGAGAGTTTTGAGTCCCGAGGATAAAAATGGGGGGAATACCCGTTTTTAAAACTTTGGGGGGGGTGAGAGGGGGAAAAAGCCTCCAACTGGATGCACGTGGTCACAATGGCCCCCCCCCCCAAGGGGGAAATGGTGGGTTTTAAAAATTAAACCAAGAAACCCAGAAGTGGTGGTGGAAAAGGATAAAACAAAAAAGGTTAAGTCGGGGGATAAAAAAATGCTCGAGAAGGGGGAGAGATATAAAAAAACATATTGTAAAAACCCTATTTAAGTGGATACGGGCTGCAGTGGGAAAGCGCGAAAGGGATGGAAAAAAGTTGAGAGTTGGAAATATCATTGGTAGAAGAAGGAAAAAGGGCCCCTTTCATTTAAGGTCCCATCTAGATTGGTTTCCCAAGAAAACAATAAATTATGCCTGAGATTTAAATTTGGAAAAAAGGCCCAAAAATGTAATTTTGGTTCTTGTAAAACAAAACACCAACGGGGAAACCCGGGGGAAACAACTTTGAAGCTTTAAACCCCCATTTCCCCCGAAAGGGCCCCGGGTATTCCACTGTAAATTTGGCCATGATTTTGGGGATGAAAAAAATTTTCCCAGGAATCCCGGGAGGGAAAGGCACTACGGACTAAAAGGGTTAGAAAAGTCAATGTGGTTTGGGATTGGAAGGGCTTAAAACAGCGAAGGAACGGAGCTTGCGAAAAATGGGGTTGTTTAAAAATGGAGGGGGGAAGAGAAGGGAAAAGGAAGGGGAATCAGTGGGCCATTGAAGGTTTGTTCTGCAAATTCTGAAATGGCTTCAAGTGTTTCTGAATTCAAAGATGTATGGGGGACCAAAATTGGAAAATAGAAGGGGGAGGGGAGTAATGATTGGGGCAGTAATGGGCTTTTACCAAAGTACAGGGGGGGGAAAGGGTAAAGGGGTGGAGAAGAATGTGGGGGGGGGGCAGAAAAGGGAGAAAACCCGAGAGGGGGGCAGAAAAAGGGGGAAACTTTGGGGGGGGATGGGGGTGGAAAGGGATAGTAAAGAGGAGGAGGGTAAAACTCCACACTTGTAAAGAGCAGGAGAGAGGGGAAAAAAACTGGCCAGAGAATGGAAAGGTTAAAATGTGGAGGGGGGAAAAAGGGAAAAGGAAAAAGGGCAAAAAAGATTTGGGGCAATGTGGATTTTTTGGACTTTTGAGGGAAATAAGGGGGGGGCGGGGTTGTATTAGGTGTCGTACGAGGTTTGTCGTACTGGGGGTTGTGGGAAGGGCGCGAAGATGTGAGAAAAGACTGAGTTGTTTGTCGGGACGTTTAGACCAAGGTTTTGCCCAAAAAGGGTTGGGTGCCGGGGGGGGGCTATGGGAGGGGGGAAAAACAAGGAGGCTGCAAAAAGATGGGGGCTCCGAAGTGGGGGGAGTTTTGGGAAAAAACCCAAAAATAAGAAACACGAGGTAGTCTCCCCTTTGAGGGGGAGTTTAGTAACTGCCTAGCTAAGGGGACCCGCCCTTTTTTGGGGCAAAGGTTTTTTAGTTCATTTTAAATAGGGCCTGGCAAAAAGGCGGGAGTACGAAGGGGGGAGCTTCGTTTTCAATTAAGGCAAGAAAGGAGGTTGGGTGCAAAAGTATTAGAAAGGCGGCGGCACCCCCGAATTTGGGGATTCGGCCATTTGATCTGCAATATTTCGCTGGGTGACCCCCCAAAAAGCCAGAAAATTTTTCACTTTTTGCCCGGGTAAAGGGATCACCTTTCAAACTTGTAAAACCCATGTCCCCCGACATTACAGGGAGGGGCCCCTTTTTCCCCGGGTGTCAAAAGTTAAACGGCTACATTGCAAGAGTAAGTCGCCCCCCACGGGCAGGAAGGACATAAGTGTCAATGTTTAGGATTGGGGGGATCCCGGAGTTCCCGCTGTTCAAGAATGTCATTGCCCAACATGACTGGAAATTCTGGTGGACTATGGTTTTGGGGCAGAAAAGGGGCAGTACCACTACAAGAATTGAGAGGAAAAGATTTTTTCAAATTAGTGATAAGGAAAAATTGGAATTCCTTAAAAAATTTTCCGAAAAGGGGAGAAAGATATTTAGCTTTGGGGTTGCCCCCCCTTTTGGGACCCGTGACGATGCCCCCGGGGTACCCCCCTCTTGAGAGCAGGAAAAGAAAAAAACTCCCAAAAATGACGCAGGAGGCTTTGCCAATACTATGGTTTAGAAAGGTAGGCAAAAAGAAAAAAGTCGGGGCTTTAAAATAAAAAATTTAGGGCCCTTTTTGTTGCCCAAATGAGCGTGGGGGAAAGGGGGTGCTGAAGTGTCGGGCTTTTCCCAGTTGAATGGAAGGTAACGAAGGAGCATCACGGGATTGACGTTAGGTTTTGGAGTAGGGCCCGAGTTGGGCCCGGGGTTTTTAAATGGGGGGGCATTTGAAAAATTGCCATTTTCCGTAGGGGGAAGCCCGGGAAACATA
Source organism: Cherax quadricarinatus (assembly GCF_026875155.1). Classification (NCBI taxonomy): domain Eukaryota; kingdom Metazoa; phylum Arthropoda; class Malacostraca; order Decapoda; family Parastacidae; genus Cherax; species Cherax quadricarinatus. The sequence continues at coordinate 19,515,042 of NC_069405.1, read as the reverse complement.
GTCAAAGGAGAGCGGGGTTCAGGGCAAATCGAAGGGGGGCAGTCGAAGCCCCCGTACCCGAAGGGGGGGGGAAACAGCCAGCCCGAGGTACAGGGGCATCAGGAGTGTCCGAAGGTGGGCTAAAAACAAGGCAGGGGGCAGAAAGGGGTGCGGTATCCGGTTAAGGGGGCCCCGGGGGTAGTGGGTTTTATGGGGTTGGGTTTTTCCATGGTTTTGGGGCACTCCTTTGCTTTTTGGTTTTTTAAAAAAAAAAAAAAAGAAGAAAAAAAAATAAAAATAAAAAAAAAGAATAAAAAAAGGGGGGAGCGGGGAGGAAAAGTTCCCCGGGGGAATGAAAGGGGCCCGGAAAACTCCCTCCCTGCCCCAAATGGGACCCCAGGGACCGCTGTAACGCAGAGCAGCATGGAAAACCGTGCCATTCCCCACCCTTAAAGCCAGTAAACCCGCAATCCGGGATTGCAACCCACATCTGGAGCTACCCGGTGGGAAAAAAAGAAGAGGGCGGTGGGGTATCCGCCCCCAAAAACATACCCCCTTCGGCACCCCCCCCGGAATCCCAAAAAAAATGGGTTCCCGAGATTTCACCCCCGCCCCCAAAGGAAAACCCAAAGCTTTCTCCGGGATTTCCGGAAAAGGGGTTGGGAAAAATCCCCGGCAATCCAGATTTTTCCCCGGCAAACCCACTCACCACCAAGACCTCAAGGAATGGGATGGACCCCGGTATCCCTTTTCCCTACTTTGGAAAAGCGCGACCTGTGGGAGAAAACCCAAAGGCCCAAAAAAAGGGGGGCAAAAAAGGGGGGGGTGGGGAGGGGAGGGGGAAAGGAAAAAAAAAGGGGGAGGGTGGGATAGGGGGAGGGGGGATTGGGGGGGGAATTAGGTTTTTGGTTTTGGGAAGAAAAACGACAGGGCTAATTCCTCAGACCAAAAAGCCTCTTCACCCCAAACCAAGGAAACCCCCCCCCTTTAGAGGGTTTTTAACGTACAAAATTTGTGGGGCCGAGTTCCCCCTGCATGCGCAGTGTAGTCGGTGTTGGTTGTGCACATTAAATGGTTTCCCCCCGGGGGTTTTAAAAATTTTTTCTGTTTTAGCCTCGGTTTTTTAGATTTTTCTGTAGTCATAAAGTTTGGATCCCAATATTTTTTAGTAAAAATTTGGTCTAGTTCAGTATTTGATTATTGATATATTTTTAGGAAAAAAGGAAGATTTCAAACCCTATTTTCCCGGGATATGAGGTGCTCAAGTGTCGGCTGTTTGCTTTGGGAAGATGTTTCCCAAAAGTGTAAATTTCATTAAATTTAAAAAACGCTAAAGTGTAAAGCAAAGCCCACCCCCCGGCCCCGACCTTGAGCATATAAGGTGCGGATGATTTTTTTCCCAAAACTTTTTTTTTTGGGGGGGGGGGGGAAGCATGCCTTTTTATGCCGAAAAAACAGTTGTCCCGGGAAAAATTTTTTTGGTTTCAGTAATGGTTATCTCCCTGAAATCTGTAGTGCTTTATTGGGGCTGTATTGGGCCCTTTGGCATCCTGCATTTTGTTTTCCCCCTTACACATGTTGGATACAAATTTGACACCCGGGTTTTAAATTTTTTAAAAACTTTGGGGAAAATTTTATTTGTAAGGGAAAAATTCGGATGTTTTTTACTGCAGTTGTTTTGTATAAGTTTTAAAGATGTTCTTGAAGTGGCCCCAAATGGGCCCCGAGTGTTATTTTCGTGTCTGTATCCCCGTTTTTCCCCAAAATTTAATTCTTTTTTGGGACACATTAAAATAGAAAAAGAAGTTTTTGGAGTGTATGTACACCAGATTAGTGCTACTTTCTGCTGAAAAACCACCCTTTAAATGTTTTTAGAAGACAATCTTTTTGACTTGTTTTTTTGTTTCATGCCAAAATTTAACATGTACTAGAATTTCCTAAAATTTTTTGTGCTTTTTTATAAAACAGGGCTTGTTTAAAACTTTTGTTTAAGAAACTTTATTTTCATAAATTTTTAAAAAAATTTTTGTAAAATATAAACATATTTTTGGAAGTGTAAAAATGTTTTTGGTATCTGTTCCTTGTAGGGTTTTTTTTACATTGAAAAAAAATTTTTTAAAATAATCAACAATTAGAGACCCAAAATTTTTGAGAGGGAATTCAGTCGTTTAGAACCATTTTAAATTTTTTTTTTTTTTTTTTTATTTTCCACCGGCCCTTCCCCCAAAGGGAGGGTGGCACCCAAAAAAAAAAAACTTTCACCCTCATTCATCCATCCTGTTTGCCCGAAGGGTGCTTTACACTACGTTTTTTAAAATGAAAAATTAACACCCCTCCTTCAGAGTGCAGGCACTGTACTTCCCATCTCCAGGACTCAAGTTGTGACTTTATAATGGCCCATTATAGAATGAAACTTTGTCTAAACAATTATCTCCAATTTGTTAGTTGTGAACTGTTCCAGTCACGATATTGTGACTTTCTACATGAACTTTCAGTGACGTATCAGCAGTACATGCTAGCAAGGCATGGGAAATAGGTAACTAGCTATAGTATAGTCTTGCAACAGGCACTTCCATATGCATTTTCCTAGTAAAAACTTGTAATATGAAATATAACAAGTTTCAAGGTTAATGTAGGACCATAGAAATCTACATATTATCATATTGATCAAAGTACAGTTTAATGGCTGAACATTCTTGTAAATATTTTTTATTATGTTTAGTGTTTTGGCCTCAACAAGTTGATATAGTATTATTGTCTTTAAAAATTTTTCTGATCAGGGTTTATACAGTACACTGACAGGTGTAAATTTTTCTGTATATATAACCTGAGAGCTGCATCCCTATTTCAGGGATTAACATTTGTGGTGTTAGGAACAGGTTAACTGCATCCTTAATTACCTACATTCAGTCAATAGGCTTATATCCTAACAAACTATGCTATAAAAGTTTGGAAGTTGAATACAAAAAAAATTGTAGTAAGGAAAATGAATAATGATTGATGAGGGAGGTGTGTGAGAAGAAACAGTATATATACTCAAGAATAAGCATTTAGCATGCTACTGTACTTGTGTAAACTTCACATAATTGGTCTGTTTTATGTATAAAAGCTTAATATTTCATAGATGTATCCAAATAAACTAAATGTTTTTTACTGTAATATATTATTGTACAGGTGCTTGTTGTTCAATCAGCTTTTGAGGTGCAGTTTAAATATGATGAGTATTGAGAATTGGGTGGAAATAATGCCAATTGCAACACTGTGGTATCATAATGTATTATTGCTAACCGCAACACTGTCATATCATAAAGTATCTTTGTTAATTAGAACAATATTGTATCACTGTAGTGCTACCTTGTAGCCAAAATCATGGATAGATATTTTGTACTTTTGAGAAATGTTTTCCAATAACTGTAATTATTGTTGTTATTATTACTACAGTATTATTATAACCATATTAATATTTTTTTTATATTCTTAAAATTATTAGAGTAAATGCTTAATTTAATGGACTAATACAGGGAGCAGGTGGCTGGTAATGCAAATAGTGTAGTTTGAGAGAAGATTCTTTGTTGCCATGATTGTAACAATAACAGACAATTCTGTAACCAATGGATTGTTAGTAGTTTCCAAATCAAATAAGCGGATTTTGTCCTGTATTTCTAAAGTCTTGTAAACCGAGGATTTATGGTATGCTTGAAAATTACTCTGAATATTTTTATACTAAATCAAATATTACTTGAAATGAGAGAAAACTATTAGAATGATTTTTTCTTAAAATAAAATGCAACCTGTGTTTTGGTAACCAGCTGAGAGGATGAAGTACAGGTAGATGGAATGTAAATATTTTTCTGTGTAGTCTTGTGAATTACTTGGGAGATAATGTCTGTAATATTGTGATAGTATAGTATACATTAAAGTTTTATCACTGATGTCATCATTGCTTAGTTCATCTTAAGTTAATTTTAAGCCAGCCCGTAATGCTATGCATAGTATAAGTGGCTTTGGCATGCTGCTCTTATCTGTATCTTTTGTACCTCTGTATGTGTGCACAAATTTTTAAATAAATAAATAAATAAATAAATAAATAGTATAGCCAGCAGTAACAGCCTGGTTGATCAGGCTCTGATCCACCAGGAGGCCTGGTCACAGACCGGGCTGCGGGGGCGTTGACCCCTGGAACTCTCTCCAGGTAAACTCCAGGTAAACACCAGGGGCTCAAAAGGAGTGGAGAATAAGGCAGTTCTTAACAGTGTATAATTCACTTTTAATGGTGAAGGTATTGTATCAGGGCCAAGTGGCTTCACTGTGTAGCCATATGACTCTCTTTCTCTCTCTCCTACATTGGTCAGTCTTCATAATTTTTTGTACTTGATGTAACTTACATTCAAATTTAAATAAGTAATTTTTATTTCAGTCTAAGCAATTATTCCAAATCAAACAATTTAAAATGGTAGAATAATCCCAGTCTTGACCCAGTGCATCAGTTGCCGTTGCTTAACAGTGTGTTGATGGTTGTGTAATACCTTTGAAGGCTCTTTGTTTACACTGGTAAAGACATTGTTAGGCTGTGGGTGTTAGAGTGCTTTCTAAGAATTTTATATTTGTGCTAAATCTAGTAGAGACAAGGGTTTCAGAATAATTGTTTTTCTTTCTTGGAATCTCCATTAAATGCAGCACACTTTATTTTCTTGTGTTGTGATTGTTAGAGGAGCCTTGAAATGGTATTTGTAAAATGAATTGTATTCTCCCTCTATATCAGTGGTATTTAACTCTTTTTGGCACTGTTAACTCCTTGATCTAGCTAATGAATCTGCAGTTATTCCCTCTCCTTTATAAAGAAAAATGAAGAAAAATCAATAATTTTTTTTTTTTTAGTAAACACATAATTCATTTATTTCTAAACAGTGCCTGCTGCTTGTTACCCCTCTCCTTCCAAAATACAAGTGGAATTATCCCACAGGCAGGGGAGGGTGGGGGGTAATAGTCACCCCAGGTTCAATACCACTGCTCTATATCAAGCTAAACTCCTGCCTTTCACCACTATGCCTAAGTCATTCAGTGATATTTTCACTGTACTGTATTTCTCCAAGTATGCATCTACTTTACCATTTTTTTTTATCTTGATAATTACCACATTGCAATCAAAGTCTGGACCTTTTTTTTCAACCCCCCCCCACCCTACCCCGACAGAATATTGCATTGGCTTGTGGTGAATTAGTGTTGGTCATCCACGTAGGTAATAGATGGCTATTTCTCCCATTAAGTCCTCCCTCACTGCCCATGCATATCCCTACCCCCCAACCTGCCTCCATTGTTAGAATTTTGGTGTTCGTTCTACATTCATAAGGGTTGAGGGAGTTTCAGTATGAATTTGTTCATTAACAAGTCACAATGAAATGGAATGAAGTTATTCGACACATTATAACTAATTTTATATCTGTGAGATAGGGTGATGTCTAAGTTATTAGTGAGAGTTTTGTTTAGTCCCCAAATCACTTCACATAAAGCATGTAATGATAAAATTGTACCGTAAAACTATTGAAAAGTATTCATTCAGCTCAATTACCTTCAGACTTTAAATGAAGTTGAAGTTTTAGGTAAATTTTAACCAAATTTATTAAAAGAAAACAGTTTGAAATGATTTTCGAGTTGTATAGTACCCCAAAGATTTTTTTTTAAAATATATTTGTAGTTAGTAGCATTTCTGACGGTCCCAAACAATACATGTCACTATATTTGACAAGTTCCCATCTTGATTAAAAAATTTTTCGAAATAAAAAGCACAATTGTGTTTTTGTATTCTTTTTTAAAAGATGTTTAATTCCGGGATTAAATTCATGCAGAGAAAACAAGTTTGGTATTTATGGGGTTGGGGGAGAAAGGTTTGAGGAAAAAGAATGAGTCTGAAGTCACATATGAAAAGGTTAAAGGGGAGTTTTGGTCATGGCGGGCAACAGGGAAACCCAAGTGAAGATCAAGAAGATGGTTGGAGGGGCAAAAAACAACGAAAACCAGAAGACTCCCGGGGAAACTTCCAACCCTTTCCCGGGTGCTACCGACAAATGTAGTGTTCTACTGGGAATCCCACAACGAGCACCAAAGAACTTGGCAGAGTGATGAGACATCCCTGAAACCTAAGAAGACCACGAGAACTTTTGAGAATTCTACAAGTGGTGTAATGCTCCTGGCGAATGTGAGTGACTACTCGGGGGCATCACGACGGACGCGCAAAGGAAGGTAAAAACCCTTGTTGTTTTTGGGGATAGCCAGATTAGGGACATGGAAGGGCATTTTGCTTGAAGGGCAGGGTAGGGGGCAGAGAGGTTTTTTCCGGGGCGGGGTGAAGGGTATTGTTAGCGTTTTGGATGACTCAGAGAGGAAAGGGGCAATCCCATTATCTGTTCAGTGTGGGGCAACGATGTTGGGAGACTAGGGGGAGGACCCGTTAGCGGTTAGGTCAGCAATAGGATAATTAGGAGGAAGGGTGGGAAACCTGTCATATGTGGATTTTGCCAAGGAGAGGGGTTGGGAAAGAAGGTTTTCCGGCAATTGGGTCAATGCTGGCTGGACAAAAACTGTAAGAAAATGCGGTAACTTCATTTACAAGGGGCCTCTCTTGGCGAAAGACAAGTATGCCAGGGATGGGGTTCACTTATCTAGGTGTGGGGGGGGACACTGGCCAACGCAGTGGAGGGGCGTTAGGTCTTTTTAAACTGGGAATAGTTGTGGTATGGGTTTTTGCGGGAAAACTGTGAAGTCTCAGGGTGAAAATTGAGTAAGGAGAAGTATAAAGGCAAAATGGGGTGGATATGGGGGAAACCCAGTGGCATAATTGAAAGGACAGAATGGGTTTAGTAAATAACAAAAAGGAGCGGGAAATGATAAAGAAAAAAGGGGGCCCTTAAGTAATATTACCAAATAGTCCAGTCTAGGAAAAAGATGGACGATTGAGACTATTTGCTAGTGCAGGAAAACATAGTTTTATTTGCCTTCGAGAGTGGTTTAATTAAAAAAATGGGGACACCCTGCAGAATGTCACATTCGGTTTCAAATTTTTCCCCAAGTAGTAGAAGTTTGGGGAAAGGGGGGGTGGGGTGGCATTGTATGTCCGAGATCGCTTGAATTTCATAAAAAGGGGTTTTAAAGTCTAAAAAATAACACATACAGGTCTTTTGGGGATAAAAATTTTTCAGAGGGGCTGAAAAATTAACTTAGGTGTGATATCCGTCCCCCAAATTTAGATAGGGCCCCGGGGAAAGTACTGGGGGAGGAAATTGTTAGGGCCAAAAGGGCACGTAATGTAGTAATTCTGGGGAACTTTAGTCATATTGTTTGGGAATTTCTTTCGGGATTTTTTAATCATCGACTTCTTAGAAGTAGTTCAGAGTTTTTTGAAGCATTTGTGACAGAACCTACAAGGGGGGAATAACCTGCTTGACTTAGTTCTGGCAAACAATGAAACCCTTGTTAATAATTTAGAAGTTTCAGAGGAACTGGGGGCTAGCGACCCCAAATCAATTAATTTTTGAATTGAAAGTAGATAGTAGGGGTAACTCGTAACAGTCCCGATTTTCGCTTTTGCAGATTACGAGGGCCTTTTGAGAAAAACTTATCATTGTTGACTGGGGGGAACGAAGAAGCTACAAAATGACAGTTTTCTAAACACAATTTAAAGTGCTAAAGAAAATTTATCCCCTTTTAAAGAAATTTGATCAAATAGAAAAGACCCAAAAAGGATGAAAAATAGGGTGAATATCTACTAGGGGGATAAAAAGGAATTTATGGGTATCAAAAAAGGCGGGGTCACTTATGAAACGTATATTGCATTTAAAAGGGCATTTAAAAAAGGGGTAAGAAAACTAAAAGGGATATGAAATTAAAGTTTCTAGGGATTCTATAACTAACCCAAAAAGTTTTTTTTCCCGGATATGAACAAAGTCAGGATAATGGTCCCCCAAAAAAAACTAGGGTTTACGACAAAGAGAATGAAAAAGGCCGATTTTAAAAAATTATTTCTCTCGGTTTTTACCAGGAAGCCACTAATAATATTCCGGTAATTAATTTTATAGTGGACCAGAAGAAGATAAATTATGTAACATCACAGTCACTAGTGAAATGGTTGTGAAGCAGATAGACCGACTGAAGCAAAAATAAGTCACGGGTCCTGATGAGGTTTTTTCAAGGGTTCTAAAGGAATGCAAAATGGAAGTCTGTGAACCATTAACTAATATTTTTAATTTATCTCTTCAAACAGGTGTAGTGTCTGATATGTGGAAGATGGCTAATGTAATTCCTATTTTTAAAACAGGGGACAAGTCGTTACCGTCAAATTACCGCCTAATAAGCCTGACCTCAATTGTAGGCAAATTACTAGAGTCAATTATAGCTCAAATTATAAGAAGCCATCTCGATACGTATAGCTTGATTAATGATACTCAGCATGGATTCACAAGAGGCCGGTCTTGTCTAACTAATTTATTAACTTTCTTCAGTAAAGCTTTTGAGGCTGTTGACCACGATAAAGAATTTGATATTATTATTTTTAGTAAGGCATTTGATAGAGTTCCGCACCAAAGACTGTTGAAGAAAGTAGCAGCTCATGGCATTGGGGGAAGAGTGCTCTCGTGGATCGAATCATGGCTCACAGACAGGAAGCAGAGAGTGTCCATAAATGGGGTTAAATCCGAGTGGGGATCAGTAACAAGTGGCGTTTCACAGGGATCAGTCTTGGGCCCGTTGTTGTTTATAATATATATCAATGATCTTGATGAAGGAATTACTAGTGATATGAGCAAATTCGCCGATGACACGAAGATAGGTAGGATAATTGATTCAAACGTAGATGTTAGGGAACTTCAGGAGGATTTAGACAAACTCTACTCTTGGTCAGAAAAGTGGCAGATGCAGTTCAATGTAGATAAATGCAAGGTTCTGAAGCTCAGGAGTGTCCATAACCCTAGCACTTATAAGTTAAATAATGTAGAACTTAGCCATACAGATTGCGAAAAGGACTTGGGGGTTATGGTAAGCAGCAACCTTAAACAAGACAGCAATGCCTAAGCGTACGTAATAAGGCAAATAGATTACTGGGATTTTATATCAAGAAGTGTAAGCAACAGAAATCCAGAGGTCATACTGCAGCTTTATACATCATTAGTAAGGCCTCACCTAGATTATGCAGCTCAATTCTGGTCTCCATATTACAGAATGGACATAAATTCGTTAGAAAACATTCAGCATAGGATGACTAAATTAATACATAGCATTAGAAATCTTCCTTATGAAGAAAGATTGAAGACTCTTAAGTTACATTCACTTGTTAGACGAAGAATGAGGGGAGACCTGATCGAAGTGTATAAGTGGAAGATAGGTATTAATAAAGGGGATATTAACAAGGTCTTACCTGGAGTTTACCTGGAGAGAGTTTCGGGGGTCAACGCCCCCGCGGCCCGGTCTGTGACCAGGCCTCCTGGTGGATCAGCGCCTGATCAACCAGGCTGTTGCTGCTGGCTGCACGCAAACCAACGTACGAGCCACAGCCCGGCTGATCAGGAACTGACTTTAGGTGCTTGTCCAGTGCCAGCTTGAAGACTGCCAGGGGTCTGTTGGTAATCCCCCTTATGTGTGCTGGGAGGCAGTTGAACAGTCTCGGGCCCCTGACACTTATTGTATGGTCTCTTAACGTGCTAGTGACACCCCTGCTTTTCATTGGGGGGATGGTGCATCGTCTGCCAAGTCTTTTGCTTTCGTAGTGAGTGATTTTCGTGTGCAAGTTCGGTACTAGTCCCTCTAGTCTAGTCCCTTGAGGATATCTCTCCAAGAGAGAACCCGCAGTAATGGATTTAAATTAGATAAGTTTAGATTTAGAAAGGACATAGGAAAGTATTGGTTTGGAAATAGGGTAGTTGGTGAGTGGAACAGTCTACCTAGTTGGGTTATTGAGGCTAGGACTTTGGGTAGTTTCAAATTTAGGTTGGATAAGTACATGAGTGGAAGGGGTTGGATTTGAGAGGGACTTGCACATCGGAGCTTGTTTCTTGGGTGGGATTGAAAATTGGGTTGGTCAAATGTTTGTTAGTGGGATGAATTGTAAAGGACCTGCCTAGTATGGGCTAGCAGGCCTGCTGCAGTGTTCCTCCTTTCTTATGTTCTTATGTTCTAAGCCAGCCCAGTAAATGAGGTCAGGTGATAGCTTTCTCAGATATTTGTAGATTGTAATCCTGAGTTTTGATTAATGGCATAGACTGTGGCTGTTACTACAGATTCCAAACAGTCTGCTGTAAATCAAGATTTATCATCAAAGAAAGTGACCATTACTGCAGATTATGTTTAAAATCTAGAGCAAAACTTAGGCTCATTCACAGTCTCCAACATTTTAGTGAGGTTTATTCTCCCAATACCTAATGAAGTGATCACCCGCCTTCATGTACTCGATTCGATACTCAGTTATTGTTATTATCATGGGGGAGTGCTAAACCCATAGGGATTATACAATATCTGTGGGGGGGAGGATCATTCATGCTCAATTCAGGGAACTGGAACACAAATCCAGTTCCCTAGATCAAGAGCCCCTCACCAGCATCAGGGAACCTCCCTTGATGGAGTGAGATACTCAGATGTGACTATATTCTTACACCTCAAGACTTCTTGCCAGCCCCTATAAATTCCCTTTTTTTTCACAAATCAATTTTACAGGCTAAGATATATTCTAACTCTTTCCGAAGCCCAGCCCTATCTAAGGTATACTACCACTCCACAGGATGCCACCCACAACAGTCAACTTACACTTTCTTACTGCTAGGTGAAGAGGGGCAGCATGCATAAGGAAATATGCCCTGTTTCCATCCACCTGTGCCCTTCTACTTCAATCTCTTGCTACCCCCTATCCCCGTACTATCCCCTGCCCCGCTGTTTTCTGTAACCTACTGATCATCCCTCCTCCCTTCTGCCATCCAATACCCTCGCTTCCTTCCCTACCCTGCAGCGCTGTATAGCCCTTGTGGCTTAGCGCTTCTTTTTGATTATAATAATAATCCATCCACCTGTTTCAGGGATCAACCCACATACAGACACTCAGTATGTGAGCTGCTTTTCTCTGTGTGACTTTTATAAAGTCGTTGGTGGACAAAACTACTTAACAATAAAGTGAAATAAAAATGTGCATCTTATTTACACTGAAAGAAGAAAAAAATGATTTTTCATTGATGCTGTGTTATACTAAGTAAATTTAGGTTTACCTTAGAGGTATTTAATTGAATTGATTTGTATTTTATTGAACTAATTTTAGTAATTAGTAATATACAGTACCAGTATCTATCACTGTACTGTACAAGATAAAATTCTGAAAGATCTATCTTGAGGGACCTTTCAAGGGAAGTGCCTTGATCCAAGGAATTAGAGCTATGTACTTACACACAATTATGTGATGATATCTGTCTAAAAAATTTTTGACATATATATGCTATGTAATGTTTATGCGAGTGTGCGTGCACATATTATATGTATGTATGTATGTATGTATGTATGTATGTAGATGTATGTATGTATGTATATATATATATAATATATATATTATATATATATATTATATATATATAATATATATATATATATATATATATATATATATATATATATATATATATATATAAATATATATATATATATTAAATTATATGCACACAAACAATGTATTTAATTTTTCAATTGGTCTCCATTTCTGCCTGAAATTATATAAATATTGTTATCTGGTTAAATCTGCTTGACTATGTGATGGAGCTTCAGTAATATACCAAATCTTGATGTTATTTAGTATTGTATTAATTACAAGGTTGAGAGTAAGATGAACAGGATAGTGAGGAAAACATAGCAGTGTATGGACTTGTAGTCATGTCATTATCTGGCTCATGTCTGCAAGTTGAATCAGTGAATATTTGAAATAAACCACACTATTTTCTCTTAATGTTCTCTCTCATTTATCACCTTGCTCTTTTGTAGCAATTGTAGTTCACTGTTTACTCTGTTCTTGATCCAAGGAACTGCAGCTGTCCTCTCATTCCTTGGATCAAGTAAGTTTGCCTGCCACTCTGCCAGGTGCTGTATAGCTCTTGTGCCTTTAGTGCCACCCCCAGGAATCCAAAAAGAATTGAATGAATATGGAGTTGTCCCCCTGTATCCGTTTGTGATACATTCCAAGACATACCCTGGATGCCCAAAACTGCAGATAGTAGTGAGTCCTATATATATGTTATTTTTTGTTTACTTATCTATGATCAAGTTTAATTGATTAATTATGCATGATAAGTCAAGAATTATCATTCTTTGATTGATGGGAAGCACTTCATGCTTTTCTTAGACTGAAGAACTTACAATCACTACTTTTATGCTTTGTGGCCATTATTAAGCAAAATGAAGGGTTATTTTTGGGCCACAGTAAATTGCAGATACAGGGGTTCTACTATACTGATCCTTTCATGGGAGAAGGGTGTCCTTGGATAACAGTTGGTTCTTGATCCAAGGACTTGGAGCTGCTCTCCATTTCCATGGATCAAATCTGATTACCACATATTCCTAAGACTACATGAACCCTCTGGGTCATGTAGAATGGCTTTCTCTATCTGGTCTCTGATCTGGAGATACCTGGCAAGGGTTTCAGGGGTCAATGCCCCCATGGACCAGTCTGTGCATATTAACTAAACCTTTAGCACATCCTGCCCTGCAGCATTATATCACCCCTGTGGGTTTAATGCTTAGTTTTGATTGTAATAATAATGTCAGGGGCGCCTGCCTGGCATCACTTTAAGTGTTCAATATATTAATGCCAATATAATAAAGAAAGTTAGGTTTGGTAAAGTTTGTCAGGAAACATGACAAGTGTTTCCTGACATGGGTCTTATTCTCCTGATGACCAGCAGCTGGACCATTTTGGTCATTTGACCAAGGCCTTCCACTGGCTTACCTCTCCACCCCTTTAACATTAAAGCCTGCTAGTGAGAGCACTGAGGATGACAGATGCTAAAATATATGGTCTCCAACTGAAATACAAGGTCCCATACTGAAATATAATGCCCAGAACTGAAATATAAGGTCCTTAACTGAAATACAAGGTCCTTAACTGAAATACAATGTCCCAAACTGAAATACAAGGTCCTTAACTGAAATACAAGATCCTTAACTGAAATACAAGGTCCTTAACTGAAATACAAGGTCCCAAACTGAAATACAAGGTCCTTAACTGAAATACAAGGTCCTTAACTGAAATACAAGGTCCCAAACTGAAATACAAGGTCCTTAACTGAAATACAAGGTCCTTAACTGAAATACAAGGTCCTTAACTGAAATACAGGGTCCTTAACTGAAATACAAGGTCCCCAACTGAAATACAAGGTCCCTAACTGAAATACAAAGTCCCTAACTGAAATATAAGGCTCATAACTACATTGAACTGCACAACACTTCACTTCAATATCTACAAAACACTACACTGCATAACACTACACAACACTACACAACACTACACTGCACAACACTACACAACACTGCACTTCAGTATCTACACAACACAACACTGCACTGCACTACACAACACTACACAACACTGCACAACACTACACTGCACAACACTACACAACACTGCACTGCACTACACAACACTACACAACACTGCACTGCACTACACAACACTACACAACACTGCACAACACTACACAACACTGCACAACACTACACAACACTACACTGCACAACACTACACAACACTGCACTGCACAACACTACACAACACTGCACTTCACTATCTACACAACACTACACTTTAACTATTTAACACTAGACTGTCACTATATAACTCACTGCACAATCTACACTATTATAACATTCCACTGTCACCGTGGCCCGGTGGCCTGGTGGCTAAAGCTTCCGCTTCACACACGGAGGGCCCGGGTTCGATTCCCGGCGGGTGGAAACATTTCGACACGTTTCCTTACACCTGTTGTCCTGTTCACCTAGCAGCAAATAGGTACCTGGGTGTTAGTCGACTGGTGTGCGTCGCATCCTGGGGGACAAGATTAAGGACCCCAATGGAAATAAGTTACAGTCCTCGATGACGCACTGACTTTCTTGGGTTATCCTGGGTGGCTAACCCTCCGGGGTTAAAAATCCGAACGAAATCTTATAACTCAATAGACTATGACTCACTATATGGTACTATGTAAACATTCTTATGGTGTATAAATACATTTTCTTGAAAATATTTACTTGTATCCCGCTGGCCCAGTGATTAGCGAAGAACTCTCCAGTTGAAAAATTCAAGCATCGTCGGTTCGAACCCCACAAGTATCCTTGTGACTTATCAGATTGATAAGTGAAGTGAAGAGAATGGATGTTCAATACATAGGTGTTTATCACCCACTCATGGAGTCAACCACACCATTAAGCTTTAAGGATATGCATACCATACTTTGTAACACGACTCGGTCATTCGGTAAAGTGTGCAAAATACTAGATGACAAGGACCTACTCTCCTGCCAGATTCCTCTTCCCAAAGGCCATGGTTGTATTGTACACCTGACTAGTGGGAATCCTCACGTTGTTTCAATATATGCCTGCCAAGATGGGACCTTGCTCTACTACAACGGTGGTGGTTCTTAGAAGCTCGGCTTGGAAATAGTAACAGAGTATGTGACAAAGCACTCCTGTTTCACAAAAGTAAGGTCTATTCTCTGTGTACGACAGGGCGGCGGTACCTGCTCGTACCATGCCCTGGCATTCCTGGATATAGTTGTCAGCTCCGGCTCCACCGACTCCGTTGATATCATCTACTGGTTCCGCATTAGAATGAGATATTTCCCGGATATTAAGGCAATCAACATGGTCATGTCAATGCTGACCGAATTCAAGAATAATATAGATGTTTCCTGCGATGATTTCCAAAATAGTGTATTGGGGAAAGCGATTAAAAGTCATCTGGTTGAATCAAGGAAGACTAATACGTCTGGTAAACGTCAACTGGACAGCGAGACGCCCTCAGGACCACCACAAAAACTGATAAAGGAGTGAATTAGCAGCGTACGCCAAGAAGTTGATTGTCAGGAACGAACATAGTACTAGGGGGAGAGAGCACAACTTTGTAGTACCCACAGTCAGTGGCCAGGCGTCAAACACCTTTTATTGTACAGCAATAAAGGAATGGAACAGACTACCCACAAATGTCAAGGCCAGTCATAGCTTGAACCAGTTCAAGAAGACTGCCAAAAAGTGTCGGATGAATGAAGCAACAGAAAGGGAGGGGAATGATTTTCTATTTTTTAGAAAAACGTTAAAATTTTAATTATCCCTAGTAATGACCCGTATTGTAGATAGTCGTAATGACCCTCGGGGTAGTAGATGTCTTAAAAACCCTCGATTGTAATAGTCTTAATGACCCTCGTGTAGAGATAGCCCTTTTTAGATGTAAAAGATTTTTTTCATTATAAAAAATAAAAAAAATATTAAAACCTTTATATTAAAATAAAAAGGTTTTAAAAGGACCCCAATGGAATAAGTCACTTTTCTGTTTTTTTTGGGTTTTATCCAGGTTCCTACCTATGCTGCTATGTATGAAATTCTATGTAACGTTGTGTATACCTGAAAAATTTACTTACTTTTATTTAGGAGTCCCTGTGTGGTGTTGTGTGTGTGTGTGTGTGTTGTGTGTGTGGTGGTGATGTGTGTGGGGTTGTGTGTGTGTGTGTGTTGTGTGTGTGTGTGTGAAGTCCATGTGGTATGTATGTGTGTGAAGTCCGTGTGTGTTGGTGTGTGTGTGTGTGTTTAAAGTCCGTGTGTTTTAATGTATGTGTGTGCTAAGTCCGTGTGTGTGGGGTGTGTGTGTGTGTGTATTTGTGGGGTTTTAAAGGCCCCCGTGTGTGCATGTATGTGTTTTTAAAGTCCTTGTAGTATGTGTGGTTAAGTCCTTGTTGTTTGTTTTTATTTTTATTTATTTATTTATTTATTTTTTTTTATTAAAAAATTTGAGCAAAAACATCAGAGGTACAAAAAAATACAGATAAGAGCAATGCCAAAGCCACTTTACATGCATACATTAGGGCGGGCTTAGAATTAATTTAAGGGATTAACTAAGCAATGATTGAAGTCAGTGATAAAACATTAATGTAAAAATTCTTAAAGCAAAAGTAAGTTTTCAAAGACAGGTCATAGGGTTGCATTCAGTCATAGAAGGATTCTGTTGGGGAAGTGTATTTAAAAATAATAAATTTTAGATTCGGTTTTGGGTTTTAAATTTATTGAATAATTGTGAGAAACATTTAAGATATAAAATTTTAAAGGTTCAGTTATTCATATTTATTTGGTTTTGGGTGAGTAATGATCTTTAGTAGAGACTTGAATTTTAAACAGGTAGTGTTTCTTTTTTTTTTACGGTAATGAATTCCAGATTTTAGGGCCTTTTATGTGCATTGATTTTTCATGTTGAGATGAACCAAAGGAACATCAAAGAGTGTCTGGCCTTTGGTTATGGTATGTGGTTTTTGTTGAGGTTGGAAAAGGGGGGATTTTTTGAGGGAGGGTTTAATATCAGAGTTAAGTGTTTCATTTGTTTAATGGAAATAATTGGGAGTTTTTAAGGTGAGATTTAGTTTTTTGGTAGTTGTGTGGGGTTTTGTTTATCATTTAACTGAGCCTTTTTTTTAAATTCTGAATGGTAATTTTGTTCCCCACAAAATTTTTTTAGGGGGAAAGGGGGTTTAAAAAAAAAGGGTTATCCAGGGGGGTTAAATTAAAAAATTTACCGTATTTGTATATGTAGGGGTTTTGGTTTTGGGGAAATTTGTTGTATAATGTGTTGTTTTGATTTTAATTCAAGGGGGACCCTAAAATTTTCTTTTATTTGTATAGGGAAGAAAAAGAGGGACACTTCCTTTTTACCAACGGAAAATGGTTTGGGGGGAAGGGTTTTTTAGCCCCCATTTTTTCAAAACAACATATTGGCTTGTTTGGGCTGGGTGAGAGGAGTTGGGGGTCCTAAATAGTGGGGGTTTTAAAATTGGAGCAAGGGTCATTTATGTATAAAGGGAAAAAAAAGGGGGGCAAAAGAATTTCCCTGGGGGGAAAAACCCCTTTTTTTCCGAGATTTTGATTTGGGTCATTTTGGGGTTTGTTCTATTATTTTATTGGGGGGCCCCCCAAAACAGGTGAATTTTTGGGAGTAGGTAAGAAAAAAAGTTTATGAAATTAAATCCCCAGGGGTTTTTTTTTTTGAGGAAAGTTTAATTGATAGCTTTTATTAATTTTTTTGGCCCTTCCTTGGGCGGGGTTGATTGTTTTTGGGAGTAGGTGGGGAGTGGGATTCGATAAAATTTTTTTAAATTTTTTTGGGGAAGAGGGGTAAGTTGGAATTTTTGTTATAAAATTTTTTGGTTTTTTTTTGTTCTTATTTTTGTAAAATTTAGGGTTTTTAAAGGGTTTTTTTATTAATTTTTTGATTTTTAAAGGTTTTAAATCTCCTGCCTTGTTTTTTAGGCATTGATATAAGGGAGTTTTCTTGGGGTTTTAGTCGGGCTAGGAACAGTGTGTCGGGTAGTTTTCCCGGTGGGTATTCATTTGGTGGGGTATCTGAGTTGGGATTTTATTGGCAAGGTTTTTCCTATAGTGGAGAAGAAATCATTGAGTCTGTTTTGCTGTTTTTGTTGGTGGGATTTGGGGGGTTCATCTGATTTTGCTAATTTTTTTTTCGCTTTTTCGTGATATCTTTTTTTTCCCCCAGAATTTCTGATAGGGTTTTCCAGGTCTTTTTTATTTTCCCTTTTTAATTGGATAATTGTTCTCATAATACAATTTTTTTCCCCTTTTCTTATCAGGCTGGTTGGGTTTGACGAGTAAGTTTTTTTTGGTCTCTGGTTTATGTGACCCATTCGTACTGTTTTTCTATTGGGGTTTTGTATTTATGGGTTTAGAATGTGGGTGTTAGCAGGCTGTTCAGTCTCTTTGCTGCATCTGTTTAGTTTTTTTTTGGGCTTTCTTGTTATAGAGGTATTGGGCTTTTTTAGAAAATTATTTAAAACATTCGTCAATATCTGTAAGATTTTACTCAGTGGCCAATCAATGTTTGCTAAGCTGTTTTGAAGTTTTTAATGGCTGCCCTTGTGAAATCTGAAGGTGACTTTTTAGTGTCTTGGGTGTTTACCCCAAGATTGTTATGAGGAAAGTAGGGTAGTGGTTTGGGGGTTTTTTGTAATTATGCCTGATTTTAAAGGGGATATGGTGTTGGTCAATGTTGGGCAAGTGGGAAAAACTAGTCTCGTAAATCTTTTAGGTTTTGTTCTGTTGGGAGTAACATACAGTTACTCATTGTTTTGTGAATTTAGAAAAGTGGGGTCCCGGTCTTTCAGGAGATTTATATTGAAGTCACCTGAGAGTAGTAAGTGATTTTTTTTCATGCGTGATCATTTTCATACTTCCCAGATTTTGACTAAATTGGTAATGTTTGACTGTGGAACTCTGTAGAGTTTATCAATTGGGGAGGTTTTTGAGGTATTTGGATTTGAATTTAGCTATATATTCCCCATTTCACCCCTTTTGCAGTATTAGTGATACATTCTAGTTGGTCTGAGTAGTATATGGGTGTGCCACCCCTTTTTGGTCTGGCCCACATTTGTATGGCTGTGTAACCAAATGGCATAGACATTGAATCAGGCTTTAGCCCGGTTTCAGTTAGTTAATGATGGACTATTGGCATGTAAGGAATTTAGTAAGCTATGAGGTATCAATGCTTGCTTTTAAAATGATATTTTAGTTTAAAGTAGTTTTGTTGTTGTTGGGACTGAGAAATGCCCTTTTATTGTTCGCAGTGTAGTAATTACAGTAACTGTTTGATTATTTAAAGTCATTAAATAAGGGTTGGGATCGGTCAATGCTTTTAATCTAAATTTACGAATCTATATTAAATTTAATATAAAACAAAAATAAATAGTCTTAAGCAAAAAAGACACCTGAATTATTTAACAAATGTAAAAAAATGAGCTAAGGGACTAATTCAAATAAAGTGTGTCATAAAAAGAGCTTTGGGAATTGATAGTAGGTAGACTATTAATTTTTTAAATTAGAAATTTTAGTTTAAAAATTATAATAAAAAAGGGGCTAATATGGTTGTGGTTTAAAAATAAATGGTAACAAATAAAAAACTTTGGAATTTAATGGCAAAATTGTGAACTTTTTTTCTTTAGCCCTGAGAATAGCACCTTGATTATTTAACAATTGTGGATTATAAACAGGTAGTTATATAAAAACTAAAATAAAGGAGAAAATATATAGGACTAAAATTAAGTAATGGGAAGCAAAGTTAAAAAGGACGAGGTAGGGGGGTATAATATAAACTTATAAAAATAAATTTTAAATGGGCTTTTCAAATTTCACTAGAGTCTTTTATAGGTTGTTGACAAGTCAAGATTATAAAATATAGTTTAATTGACAAAATAAAATTCACAATTAAAGTACCAAAAGAATAATAAAAAAAATCACAATGGTAAATTTTTGGTTTTAATATGTAGAAGATGGTAGACAGGTACCAGGGACAAAGGATAATCAAAAGGTTTGGGGTTGAAATAAAAAATTGAAAATTTGGCAACAAAATTTAGGGAAGTTAAATAAAGTTTAATGTACAAAAGTAAAATTGACTGGTATAAAAAGGTGTTTAATAAAATTTTAGTAAGTAATAAGATTACAAAAAAATGGAAAAAAAAAATGTTTTTTTTCTTCAAAATTGCACTGGTAGTTTATTGAGGTTATATGGGGCAGTACAAGGTAATTTGAGTAATCGGATATAAAAGTGGTATTAAAACAGGTAAAGGTAAAAAGAAAGTAATGGTTATTAAATGTCAAAAATGTTAAGAGTAAAAGAAAAATTTTAGTAAAAAAGTATTTATTAATTTTAGTAAGTAATATCAAATTTATGTATTTAAAAAAAATAAGAGGTTTAAAAATGGACAGAGAAAGTATCAATTCCTAATGTTCAAACGAAAAAATAGTAAAAAGAAAATCAATAAGGTATTTAGCTTACAGAAAACAAAAATGAGGGGTTGATTATTTAATTACTAAAAGATGACAAAAAATTTGACAATAAAAGGGGGAAAAAATCACTACACTACGTAGGGGTTTTTTAAATTGGACATTGTTATTATTCCTGTAAGATTGTATCCCTGAGAAATCGTGTAGATCATTCTCGTTCGTTATTGTGTACAGTTGACCTAATTTTTTTTTCCCAACTAGAATTTTCCCCTCCCTGTGAAGCATTGGGAGTTAACATTTTCTCGTTTCCCATAGTTTATCTTGCTAGTTTTATCTTCTTGGAGACAAAGAGTCACTGAAACGGTTATCAAGTTGTTCTTTCCATTGTTTTACGCTTCTTCAACCTTGTATTAAGAGGAATTTTTTTGTTGGGTAGGTATCATGACTGTCCGGATGGTCTTGTCAAGTTAGTCATTTCCCGGTGTTTATAATTTTGTTCAAGACTGGGATTTTGTTTTCGAGTTGTGTATCCTGGGGTTTGTTTTGTTAGCGTCTCTCGAAGATTTATATTTTCAATAACTAAGTTGGGGATGCATGACTTTAGGGTATCTGGATCTTTTGGTCATACCCGAGAGACTACTTGGGAGGTTTTTCCAAAGGGGGGGGATGGGGTGGTGGCAGCCATGTTTTTGTTATTGTTTTGGTTTTCCCCCTTGATGGTGGTGAGTGGGGTGGTTCGGGCCCGGGCTCCTCCTACAACTTTTTTGAATAGTTGATTTTTCGGTGTTTCTTGCTGGCCTTGGTGCTGTTTCCCTTAGATTGCGCCTCATAATACTACAGGAATTGTTGTTGTTAAGAATAATTTGTAGTATACAAAGCTTAGGGTTACGTTGTTCGGCTGGCAGCGGGGTGTTGCTTTCGGTTTGTGTGCAGTCTTCCTTTGATCTCTCTTATTTTCGATTTGTAGGTTTCACTGTTGGTAATCTTTGGTCATTCTGGGTGCTACGTTGGGTAGTGCAGTTTTGCTTGTAACTAGGTCATCATAGGAGCATTGGTAGCTCTGGTAGTTGGAGAAAAGTACGGAGCTTGGAATTCGCTGCTGCCGCTGCCGCTGCCAACTGTGATCTGTGTGTGTGTTAAGTCCTTGTATGTGTATGTATATGTGTGTTAAGTTCTTGTATGTGTATGTATGTGTGTGTTAAGTCCCTGTGTGTGTGACCCAAAAATTTATATAAGAACATAAGAACAAAGGAACACTGCAGCAGGCCTACTGGCCCATGCGAGGCAGGTCCAATTCTTCTACCGGCTTAAGCCAATGCACCCAACCTAGTCAGGTCAGGTCACATTGACTTAAGGGAGGAACACGGCAACCGACCTGGTAGCACAAGCTAATCAGGTCCAACTCACACCCACCCACACCCACTCATGTATTTATCCAACCTATTTTTAAAGCTACACAACGTTCTGGCCTATATAACTGTACTTGGAAGTTTGTTCCACTCATCCACAACTCTATTACTAAACCAGTGCTTTCCTATATCCTTCCTGAATCTGAATTTTTCTAACTTAAAACCATTGCTGCGAGTCCTGTCTAGGCTAGATATTTTCAGCACACTATTTACATCCCCTTTATTTATTCCTGTCTTCCATTTATACACCTCAATCATATCCCCCCTAATTCTACGTCTTTCTAGAGAGTGCAGATTCAGGGCCCTCAGTCTATCCTCATAGGGAAGGTTTCTGATACATGGGATCAACTTTGTCATCCTCCTTTGTACATTTTCCAGTGCATTTATATCCATTCTATAATACGGTGACCAGAACTGTGCAGCATAATCTAAATGAGGCCTAACCAAGGATGTATACAGTTGAAGAACAGCCTGAGGACTCCTGTTATTTATGCTTCTTGATATGAAGCCAAGGATTCTATTAGCTCTATTGCTAACACTTTTTCACTGTTGTCTTTTTAGATTACGCAACCAGAACTCCAAATCTTTTTCGCAACCCCGTAATATTAAGATCACATTATTTAGTTTATATGTGGCTGTTATTGTCCTGCCCAACATTTAGAATTTGCATTTGTAAATATTAAACTGCATCTGCCACCCTCCGACCACTCATCAGTCTACTTAAATCTTCCTGGAGTGCTCTAATGTCCTCGTAAAAGAATTCGACGGCTTTTTGGTGTCATCGGCAAACTTTTGAGTTTGGGAAGAACATATGCAACAGTTAGGGATTTTTATGAAACGTTTCGCCTACACATAGGTTTTTTGTCAATACAGAAAAGTGATAGAAGCAAAGATACTTTAAGACGATGTAATCATCCCTCAACCCCAAAGTTTTGAGGGGTCAGTCCCCCATCTGGAGAAGACTTTTCCATATAAAAAAACAATATGGAGATAAGTGACAGGATGGACTTTTTATGCGCCAAGAGGGGGAGACGTAGGCCACAGGAAGGTAAGAACTCAATGAAGAGGTCAGGTCCCCCTAAATCCGTCGCTCTCACTATGGAATTTTTTCGAAGTTGATTGCAGGTCTGACCTCTCAGCATCCCGAGTTTTTTACCCTCCCAGGGGCCTACTCTCACCTCTTGGGGCTAAAAAACTCCATCCTGTCCTTCACTCCCTATTTTTTCATCTATGGAACAATGCCTTCTCCAACTGAGGGACTGACCACCCCAAAAAATTTAAGGGGGATGGACTGATTAAATCGCTTCAAGTATCTTCTGCTTCTACAACTTTTCTGTACTTGACTAAGAAAACCTACTGTGTAGGCGAAACGTTTCATAATAAAGATACCTAACTGTTGCATATGTGTCTTACCTAACAACCTGTCGGTATTTTATACCATTTTAATGTTCAATCTGTCAGACACTGCAACACAAGGGTATCTTGGTACAGACCTGCAATCAACTTCGACAACTTCCACTAGTGAGAGCGACTGGATTTGAGAGGGACCTGACCTCAGCATCTGAGTTCTTACCTCTCCTAGTGGTCTACGTCTCACCTCTTGGCGCTATAAAAAGCTCCATCCTGTCACTTCATCTCCATATTGTTTCATACTATGGAACATGCTCTTCTCCAGACTGGGGGACTGACCACCTCAAAACTTTAAGGGTGATGGACTGATTACTCGTCTTCAAGTATCTTCTGCTTCTATCAATTTTTTCTGTACTTGACTGAAGAAGCCTACTGTGTAGGCGAAAACGTTTCATAATAAAGATACCTAACGTTGCATAGGGTGTCTTACCTAAAAAACCTGTCGGTTTTTTTATACCCATTTTAATGTTCAATCTGTCAGACATGCAACAAAAAGGGTATCTTGGTACAGCCCCTGCAATTCAACTTCGACAACTTCCACTAGTGAGAGCGACTGGATTTGAGAGGGACCTGACCTCTCAGCATCTGAGTTCTTACCTCTCCTAGTGGCCTACGTCTCACCTCTTGGCGCTATAAAAAGCTCCATCCTGTCACTTCATCTCCATATTGTTTCATACTATGGAACAATGCTCTTCTCCAGACTGAGGGACTGACCACCTCAAAACTTTAAGGGTGATGGACTGATTACATCGTCTTCAAGTATCTTCTGCTTCTATCAACTTTTCTGTACTTGACTGACAGGCGCTGTATAATCCTCCGGGTTTAGCGCTTCCCCCTTGATTGTAATAATAATAATAATAATGTACTTGACTGAAGAAGCCTACTGTGTAGGCGAAACGTTTCACAATAAAGATACCTAACTGTTGCATATGTGTCTTACCCAACTTTCTGTTTATTAATGGCCAGTTGTTAATTAAACTTAATTTGAGTAAATATACATAACTAAGTATGAGAGTGAGAGTCAGGATGACTTGGTCATCATTGTTTGTGTGTAAGATCATAATAAAGTGAAGAAATAAAATCCTCCATAAGACAACCTTCACTTGCAAGATCATCATCTTGTTGTGGTTCGTACGTCAGCTTGCGTGTGGCCAGCAGTAACAGCCTGGTTGATCAGACCCTGATCCACCATGAGGCCTGGTCTCAGACAGGGCCGCGGGGGCGTTGACCCCCGAAACCCTCTCCAGGTAAACTCCAGGTAAACCAGTTACAGATGATGGATGAGTAGTGAGGGGCATATAAACCAGAATTGCTCGACATTTTTTTTTTTTGTCGACCGATTTCGTTCAGTTTTGGTGTACTAATAGAAGCTTATATCGACCATGATTTGATGAAGTGCCAGAAAGATCGGCTGAAAGCAAATGAAAAAGAAAACAAAATTTACGAAAAATTACATTTGGCAGAGCACAGGGCCAAAGAGGTACTTGGAAAAGTGGTTTTGACACTTACTGACGATAGAACACTTCTAATTCCATCCTCCCTTGTTCCTATTTTTGTAATAAACCTTATCTTCGTTCTAAAAAAAATACAGTTTCTATGTTGCATGACATTTAGGAAGATATCGCCCTTGTTTGCTCACACAAATCTGAAAATATTTGGGATACGTCAAAAATCGCAACGAGAGCTTCTAGAGCAATCATTCTTCTATGTTTGTTGTGAAAATCAGGTCAATTCGTTCATAAATATTGGATCTGTGGCCCCAAATAGGTAAATAACTTACTTCCGAGATATAGGCCTATACGCGCGGCAGCCCATGTATGCGGAGAAATATTTTTTTTTGTCCCAAAAATTCGTTTTATTTACACCTTTTCCGTAACCTACGAGTGTTTATCACAGTTAACCATGGTAAATCTCCGTTTTCTCTCATAATAGTGACTAGAGAATGGTTATATGATCTCGAGATGTGATTTGTCTGTAGACTTTTTTCCTCTGGGATGTCACATTAGGGCTATATATCATTTGTTCTGGTGTACTTTTTGTGTTTCTATGCTATTATTATATCGCCTTATGTCATATTAGATCAATTGGGATAGGTAAATAAGCCTTATACTTGTTATTAGCATGGGTGTGGAATATTTTGTTGGCTGGTGTGTCGGCCATCTCAACACTATACCCAGGGAAGGTTCCTGATTGGTTCTTGGACCATATTAACTCCGCCCATTTCACCATGATCTCAAATTGTGAATTTGTATTATATTAGATGTAAAGATATAAGAAAAAATGGGGCGTCATGGCGCTTGCTGGGCAAGGCGCTGTCACCATGCCTGTTATAAATAATAATAATATCTTTATTTACTACAAGAACAAGTACATGATATACAGACCATAGTTGACATCAATGACATATTACTATATAGAAAGTCCTTTGTTCTGCTGAGCATTTGGGGCACATTCAATTCAGTTCAATTCAATTCAAAGTTTATTCTCTATAAGGATTACCATGCTGAGTTAAGATAAGATAAGATTTCGTTCGGATTTTTAACCCCGGAGGGTTAGCCACCCAGGATAACCCAAGAAAGTCAGTGCATCATCGAGGACTGTCTAACTTATTTCCATTGGGGTCCTTAATCTTGTCCCCCAGGATGCGACCCACACCAGTCGACTAACACCCAGGTACCTATTTGCTGCTAGGTGAACAGGACAACAGGTGTAAGGAAACGTGTCGAAATGTTTCCACCCGCCGAGAATCGAACCCGGGCCCTCCGTGTGTGAAGCGGGAGCTTTAGCCACCAGGCCACCGGTTGTGTGGTTTACATGTAGTAAAATAATAATTACAGAGTGTACCACTAGAACACCTAGCATGGCTAGGCATTTCGGGCAGACTTAGATTAAATCTTAAGTTTAAAATATTACAAAATTATGAGGTAAGTTGGTATTATGGCTAAGTGACTAAATACTAGTTTGTGAGTTTAGCAATGTGAATGCTTTTGTTTTGGCACTATACATAGTTTCAGTATTGGAGTATCACAGGCCAACTTATGACTAGTTAAGATTCATTATTTTGAGATTGAGATTGATATTTCTGTTTATGGTCAAATGGGTGAGTGAGTGTAAGTGTGAACCACCAGGTGGTATTCGTGTAATTAGTTGACAGGGTGTATCAGGGAGATAAGATGTTTTCTGATGATAGTTTTGAAGGTGATGAATGTGTCTGCAGTTCTAGAGTTCTCAGTTAGGGTGTTCCAGATTTTAGGGCCTTTGACATACATTGAATTTTTGTAAAGGTTTAGTCGGACACGGAATATGTCGTAGAGATGTTTGTGTCTGGTGTTATGCCTGTGGGTTCTGTCACAACTATCAAGAAAGCGTTTTAGGTCAAGGTTAATATTGGAATTTAAGGTCCTGTAGATGTAGATTGCACAGTAGTAGGTGTGGATGTACTGAACAGGGAGTAAGTTTAGATCTATGAAGAGTGGGGGGGGGGGGTGTTGCCAGGGATGGGATTTAGTGATTATTCTTACTGCAGCTTTTTGTTGGGTTATTATTGGCTTTAGGTGTGTTGCTGCAGTTGAACCCCAAGCACAGATAGCATAGGTGAGGTATGGATAAATAAGTGAGTGGTATAGTGTAAGAAGGGCATTGTGGAAAATTTTTGATTTTCCGAAGCTATAGCGCCTAATAGGTGTTTAATGTATCGATATGAGTCAAAAATGTATTTGACAATAGGGTAGAACCAAGAGTTCCCTTTGCGCATGCGCGGATGTGCGGGGGTTTAGGTGGACTCGGGCCATGGGGGAGGCGGGAGTGTTTTGAATGTGGTGAGGAGGCTGGGAAAGCATGGAACCACGAAATTGGCATTCACGGCGGCCTAAGGATTAATATAGGCCTCATTTCATAATAGGAAGTGTCGTAACTGTTCCTGGTGGAGAGTGAGGGAACGTGATTTACGGGACCACCGTAATAAAGTGGTAAAATGAGTGAATAAGGGTAGGACCGGGTGACTGGTGCGTCACTATGGACTGTGTCCTGGGGAAAATTATCCTTGGTTTAATCATCACTCATCGGTCTCAGATCTTAATGGAGTGACCTCTAATTTGTATAATAGTTATGAGACGTTAAATCGTCTTGTGAATGGTAATGTAATCAGTGATAATAACATTGAGTTAAGAGAATGCGGGATGTGAAATAGAGCGCCCTGCTCCGAGTGAACGTGTGACTCTCGTACCAGGGATAATGAAGATTTATGGAATCACGACTTCTAAACCGGGACAAACCAACGGATACCTCGTCCTGCCGGAATGAGAACCGTGTCGGTGTAGCAGGACATCGAAATGAGATGGTGAATGGAGGAAATAAGGAGTATCAATCACCCACAGTTAAGTAACCCTTCTAGTTATAACAGACTCATGCTGGCCAGTTAGGTTATGTTGTAATTGGATAGGTTATGAGTGATCCAGCTACATCAAGTGACCACCAGAGAACATCTGGTAAGTGGTGGGATTATGTACAAATGTTTTTCCTTGATGGATGTATCCATGTGTATCCTCCCCCCCCCCCGTTCATTCAGCTAAACTAATATAATATATACAGTCCACAATTAATTAGTAGCACCGTACTTGTGGGTGCTATCCAATCCATACTGGTCTCGGATATATATGGATAAGATTGTGAGGTCGAAGGGGCCACCTGTAGTGACCAGAGGTGGTTAAGTTTTCTCACATGTCTACACGGGGTGACTACGGTAAACAATATGGTTGTCTCCCAATGAGATTACTTGTATGTATATGATGTTGAGGTACATACAGATAAGCACCCTAGAAAATTTTCCATATCTGCCCGTTGGTCCTTTCTGAACCGGATGCAATCAGTGAAAAAATTAATTGAATTAATTACTTAATAATTAAGTGACTGATTGAAGGAAGTGGATGTAGGGTGCACAAGTTTAATCGATCGTGTGATGGATGATAATTAGCCCAATTAATTGCTAGCACATGTGTGGCTAGGATTTATACAAGAGTAAAGTGCAAGAATTACTCTTATAAGGCGCCTACTTAAGTTGTATAATCTGCATAATTGGTGATTAATAATTCTCTAATCATGACTGGATCTAATGGAGTTAATGTGGCTGACAAGTCCGTGAATTTTAGAGTAATGAAAGCATCATTACAGGCTATTAAAAGCCATGTGACGAAGGCATTTGATTTAGTGAATCAAAGAACCGTGAACCCTAATGAATTAAAGTTATATTTAGATGCTTTAGAGAGTAGATTTGATTGGTACAAATTGTGGTTTAAAGACTGTGAAAGAGATCTGCTAGAGAATTGTGCAGATGGAATGGAAATGAATGTTTTAATTAATCAACATTACGAATTGGAAGAAAAAACTGTCTTGTAAAAGTAAGGCTTTGAATAAATTAAAGGGTGTAAGCCAGGCAGTTGATCAACCTATTAATGCAAAGGGTGGGTTTGCCAAAACCTCCATAGTACGGTCTGGAGGAAATCAGACTAGGTCGGCAGGAATTAATTGTTCAATTGCAGACCAGTCAGCCAAACAGTTCTAAGGATATAACACATAATGACTCTGAAGTATCTGTCAAGTTCAAAAGGAGAAAAATAATCCCAGTGG
>NC_069405.1:19450322-19486118 GCF_026875155.1 Cherax quadricarinatus | reverse complement strand
CTGTTTCCCTTGGGAAAAAACTTTCCTTGCCTCCTTGCACTTTGTTG
This sequence comes from Cherax quadricarinatus, assembly GCF_026875155.1. Taxonomy (NCBI): domain Eukaryota; kingdom Metazoa; phylum Arthropoda; class Malacostraca; order Decapoda; family Parastacidae; genus Cherax; species Cherax quadricarinatus. The sequence continues at coordinate 19,486,071 of NC_069405.1, read as the reverse complement.
CCACATATTCCATCATTCGTTTACTGATTTTCCTACCATTTCTCTGTCCCACTGAACCTCCTGCAGAAGTTTCTCATACCTTGTAGTCCCCCCTTTTAATAGTTTGGCCTGTCCCCTTCATTTCCTGTTACCTTCTCCACTTGTAACTCTACTATATAGTCAAAACTCAGAACCAAAATGATCGCTAGCTCCAAGGGGCCTCTCGTAAGTGATGTCCTCAATGTCTGAACTGCTCAGGGTGAACACAAGATCCAGTCTTCCCTGGCTCATCCTCCCCTCTCTCTCTGGTTGTGTCCCTGACATGTTTAAATGCATGAGTTTTCAAGTACCACATCCATCATCTTGGCTCTCCATGTTTCGGGACCCCCATGTGGCTCCAGGTTTTCCCAGTCGATCTCCCTGTGGTTGAAACGCCCATTACCAGTAACTTTGCTCTGCTCGAGTGAGCTCTTCTTGCCACCTCAGCCAGGTGTCCACCATCACCCTGTTTTTTTTCTTCGTACTCCTCTCTTGGCCTCCTGCAGTTCTGTGGTGGGTTATACATCACTCCAATGACTACTTTATGTTCTCCGGACTGAATTGTACCTACAATGTAGTCTCTTTCTCCAATCATGTCCAGCCTTCCATTTCCTCAAAACCCCATCGGTGTTTTTATGAGCAGTGCAATCCCTCCTCCCCCTCTACCCTTCTATCTTTCCTCAGGACTACTGGTTTTTAAACCTATTCCTTGCTCGCATTGAGAGAGGACTTCTACCTTCCTAAGTATTCATACTGCTAATAACTACCGGTAGTAACTACGTTACCCCCGCTAGTCTGCTCTACGCCTCACACTCTCGTAAACACATCTTCACCTTATCTATCATGTGTGTGTGTGTGTGTGTGTGTGTGTGTGTGTGGTATTTGCCTAGTAGAGTTGTGTGTGTGTGTATGTGTGCGTATGTGTGTGTGTTCATTTGTTTGGCGAAATTGGTACTAGGGTCAAAAGCTTCTATAGGTGTCTACCCTTCTTGTTTATGTGTGTGGTGTGTGTGTGTGTGTGTGTGTGTGTGTGTGGGGTGTGTGTGTGTGTGTGTGTGTGTGTATGTGGTGTGTGTGTGTATGTGTGTGAGGGAGATATGGTTAGGGGTAGGGGAGGGTTTTGTTGTGGTTGAAAGATCTGTTATACTTCTCTGTTATGTAGGCTAAAAATTTAGTCCCATTGTCTTTCCTAGTATTGCTACTCTCTCCACTTATTGCCCTTTCTGGATTTAAGTATCATTTACAAACTGGTTTTTATCCTATTCCTTGCTCGCATTGAAGAGGACTTCCTACCTTCCTAAGTATTCATCTGCTAAAAACTACCGGTAGTAATACTACGTTACCCCTCGCTATCTGCTCTACACCCACACTCTCGTCAACACTATCTTCACCTTATCTATGCTATTTCTACCAAATTTTCGGGTAATACTTGCAGGAGTGAGTGACCAGTATCTAAGAGTGATGCAGAGACCAGAATCTCACAACATGCAACCACATAGATGACCCAAACTTGTGCTGGCAGCAGTGCAGTGACAGGTGCCAGATGCTGGTGACGTAGTCATCGTACATAGGCCTTCTATCACTATTTGGAGATCCTTCACCCTGATGTTTATAACCATATATGCTCATACATCCCGTGTTCCTCACATGATTTCACCTTTTCACTTATGATAGTATACACTTCACATTATATCCCACTCATTTTAAATAAAATTAATGGCACGCCACTTGTTGTGACGTCACTGCTTCAGCAGGCCTACTCTGCCACTTTCCCTTATTATATGTTTTTTTTTTCCTTTCTCCTTTTGCTTATTAATTTTTTTTCCCTCTCACTGTATGGGCCCCACTTTTCACCTGTTATCCAAACGCGGGTAATTCTTGAACACCCGCTTCCACCCCTCACTTTGATCTTTTTATATTTGAATCTGGTGGCAACAGATGCCTACTAGCCCTACGGTTTGGCACTTTGAAATATTAATGATTTCAAGCTTCCTTTTCGACTTTTTTTTAACTAAAACTTTAGTTATCACTCTTAGGATTGTTTCACTGACATTGTCACTACTGCTGATTACTGCTAGCAGTTACTGCACGCACCTTAAAAACACTAAGGTTCTCGGAACCTTGTGCACCCACATCTGCACCCACTGTGTGTGTGTGAGGGAAAAGTTCAATAGTAGGAGTAGAGAGGGAGTATATAGTAACAATAGTTTCATTGCCGCTACTTGTTAAGGTAGGGTAAGTCAAGCTCCCCCCTTTCCAGCCTTTTTTCTCCCCCACTCCGAAAGTGATAGTTTGACTGCCAGCTGTTTTGTTAAGGTAGGTCAGTCTAGCTCCCGCTACCCCTTTCCCCCCTCCTTCTTCCTCCCCCCCCCCGAAAGGTGACGTGTGGGGTCCGGTCCAAACAGTAATCACTAGACTCACAGCTCCCAGCACTACTGTAAGTACATTCCTGCCTTGTTACAGTGGATTTATTGGTGAAAAGCTTCACTTTTGGCCAATAATAAACTTAGTCCTTTCAGTTTTGCTCTAGGTTGACTGTTGTAATAATCACCACATCTTTTAGGTATTGTCTTATCATGGAGAGTGATTTCTTAAGCAGTGGGTAACCTGTGCAAAAAAGGGTATAAAATACCGACAAAAATGAAAGTTAAGACACATGTGCAACATCTGGATATCTTTATTGTAGACGTTTCGCCATCCAGTGGCTTTTTTCAATACAGATTCTGGGACATAATAGGAAGACAGCAGAACTATATACAAAAGATGAGGTAATCAGTCCCTCAGCCTTGGAGTTAGTGTTCACAGCATCGTGGTGGAGGTAACCTGTTTATCTTTCCAGCTTGGATGACAGAGAGGGTCACCTGCCAATCAACGAACAGAACTGATGGAGATGGACCAACGCCCCTTAGACTTCCCCCCTTTTTGGATTAATTACCTGTGCACCTGTATGAAATTCCAGGACGTAACCCCTCATCATTGCAGTGGTAAAGAACCTGCTTTCCTGTCATCGGGGATATAATACAAGGCTATACTCTAAAAGAACGAACCGATGTGTTGTAACCAACACCTGAGACCCCCCCCCATCATCAGCAACTGCTACGATTTCAACAACACTCAGTGTCACCAACACCAGACCCCCCTATATATATTAGCGTTGAATCAGTTATCATTTATATTTTTTCATTTTTCATTTTTCTTTAATGTGGGTTTAATTTTTCATATCTAAGTAATTTATATTTTCTATATAATAAAGTGTTTATGTTTGTCTGTTATTATTTCTTTTTCTATTATTAATTTTTTTCCTGAGGAGGAGCCAGCCTGGGTAAAACTGTCTGAAGTTGTTACGGGGTTTGAGTAAGCCTTCACAGTGAAACTCACCTAATTGTACTCACCTAATTGGGGTTGCAGGGTCGAGACTCGGCTCCTGGCCCTCCTCTTCACTGATCGCTACCCTGGTCCTCTCTCTCTCTGCTTCCTGAGCTTTGTCATACCTCTTCTTAAAACTATGTAGGGTTTTCCTTTGCCCTTCACTACTTCACTTGCAGGCTTTCCACTTGCTGACAACTCTATGACTGAAGAAATACTTCCTAACGTCCCTGTGACTCGTCTAGTCTTCAGCTTCCATTGTGACCCCTTGTCCTGTGTCCCCTCTCTGAACATCCTATCTCTGGCCACCTGTCTATTCCCCGCAGTATCTTGTATGTCGTTAATCATGTCTCCCCTGACCCTTCTGTCCTCCAGTGTCGTCAGTCCGATTTCCCTTAACCTTTCCTCGTAGGGACTTTCCCCTTGAGCTCTGAGACTAGCCTTGTTGCAAACCTTTGTACTTTCTCTAACTTCCTGAACGTGCTTGAACCAGGTGTGGGTCCAGACTGGTGCTGCATACTCCAGTAGGGGCCCTAACATACACAGTGTACAGTGTTTTGAAACGATTCCTTATTAAGGTATCGGAACGCTATTCTCAGGTTGCCAGGCGCCCGTATGCTGCAGCGGTTATTTGGTTGATGTGTGCCCCCGGGTGATGTGTTTGGGTGTTATGGTCACCCCAAGGGTCTTTCCCTCCCTGAGTGAGGTCTGTATCTTTGTCCACCTAGCCTATACTCTGTCTGCGGTCTTCTTTGCCCCTCCCCAATCTTCATGACTTTGCATTTGGCTGGATTGAATTCGAGAAGCCAGTTACGGGACCACATGTCCAGCCTGTCCAGGTCTCTTTGCAGTCCTGCCTCATCCTCGTCCGATTTAATTCTTCTCATCAACTTCACGTCATCTGCGAGCAGGACACTTCAAGTCTATTCCTTCCATCATGTTCACATATATCAAAAATACACTGGTCCTAGAACTGACCCCTGTGGGACCCCGCTCATAACAGGCGCCCACTGTGATACCTCTTCACGTACCATGACTCGTTGCTGCCCCCCTCCAGGTATTCCCTTATCCATTGCAGTGCCCTCCCTTTTACATGCGCCTGATCCCCCAGTTTCCCTTGCACTAATCTCTTGTGGGGAACTGTGTAAAAGGGCCTTCCTGCAGTCTAGGAAAACGCAATCCTACCCACCTCTCTCTCTCGTCCTTGCTTCTTTTACCTTGTCATAAAACTCCAGGAGGTTTTTGATACAGATTTGCCTTCCATGAACCCATGCTGGTTTTCATTTATAATCTTGTGTGTGTGTGTGTGGTGTGGTGTGGGTACTCACCTAGTTGAGGTTTGCGGGGGTCGAGTCCAAGCTCCGTGTGGTGTGTGTACTCACCTATTTGGGGTTTTGGGGGGGTCGAGTCCGACTCCTGGCCCCCCTCTTCACTGATCGCTACTAGGTCACTCTCCCTGAACCGTGAGCTTTATCATACCTCTGTTTAAAGCTATGTATGTGTGTGTGTGTGGGGTGTTGTGTGTGTGTGTGGGGTGTGTGTGTGTGTTTTGTGTGTGGGGTTTGTGTATGTGTGTATGTGTGTGTGTGTGTGCGAGTGTGTGTGTTTGTATGTGTGTGTGTGTGTGTGTGTGGATGTGTGTGTGTGTACTCATCTAATTGTGCTCATCTAATTGGGGTTTGCAGGGGTCGAGACTCAGCTCCTCTCCCTGCCTCTTCACTGAGTGCTACTAGGTCCACTCTCCCCTCCCTCCATGAGCTTTATCATTCATCTTAAAGTATGTATGGTTCCTCCCATCCACTCCCTCACTTACTAGGCTTTTCCCAAATTTCCCCTGCCCACTCTATGACTGGAAGAAATACTTTCTAACATCTATTTTGACTAATCTGGGTCTCAACTTCCAATTGTGACCCCCTTGTTTCTGTGTCCCCTCTCCGAACATCCTGTCTCTGTCCACCTTATCAATTCCACGCAGTATTTGCAGGGTCGCTATCATGTCTCCCCTAACCCTCCTGTCCTCCAATGTCGTCAGTCCGATTTCCTTCAACCTTTCTTTTTGTGGGATATACCCTAGAGCTCCGAACTAGCCTTTGTTGCAAACCTTTTCCTTTCCCCTAATTTCTTGACGTGTTTGACCAGGTGGGGTTTCCCAAAACTGGTGCTGCATACTCCAGTATAGGCCTGATGTTTACTTGTCTTGAACGATTCGTTACTTAGGTATCAGAATGCTATTCTCGGGTTTTGCCAGGCGCCCCATATGCTGCAGCAGTTATCTGGTTGATTTTTGTGCCTCCGGAGACATTCTCGGTGTTATGGTCACCCAAGGATCTTTCTCCTTGAGCGAGGTTTGCAGTCTTTGGCCACTTAGCCTACACTCGTCTATGGTCTTCTTGCCCATCTCCGATCTTCATGACTTTGCATTTGGCGGGGTTGAATTCAAGAAGCCATTGCGGGACCACGTGTCCAGCCTGTCCAGCTCTCTTTGAAGTCCTGCCTGATCCTCATCTGATTTAATTCTCCTCATTAACTTCACATCATCTGCAAATAGGGACATCATGTCATTCATACATACCAAAAATAGCACTGGTCCTAGGAGTGACCCCTGTGTGACCCCGCCCTCACGGGTGCCCACTGTGATACCAAAATCCAGTACCAAGACTCGTTGTTGCCTCCTTGTCAGGTTTTCTCTGATCCATTGCAGTGCCCTTCTTTTTATATGTGCCTGATCCTCTAGTTTCTGCACTAGTCTCTTGTGAGGACTGTGTCGAAGACCTTCTTGTAGCCCCAAGAAAATGCAATCAACCCACCCCTCTCTCTCGTGTCTTACTTCTGAAAACTTTGTCATAAAACTCCAAAGGTTCGTGACACAGATTTGCCTTCCATGAATCCGTGCTGGTTGTCGTTTATAATCTTGTTCTGTTCCAGGTGCTCCACCACTCTCCTCCTGATAATCTTCTCCAGACTTTGCATACTATACTACTTTTGGGCGGTCTTCCAAAACCTCAGGTAGTTCCCAGCTTCAAGGGATGTGTTGAAGATTGTGATTAAAAGCACACACAAAATATCTGCTCCTCCCCGAGAACCCACCCTGAGATGTTGTCCGTCCCATTGCCTTTGAGGTATCAAGGTCATTTTAGCAGTTTTCTTCACCCCTCCTCAGTTGTGTGCATATCATCCAGCACTTGTTGGTCTATTCCCTGTTGGGTTTGCCCCCCCTTGTCCTGTCTTTCAAGTCCTTCCTGTCTCCACTGTGAATACTTCCTTAAATCTCGTGTCGAGCTCCTCGCATACCTCTTAAATCGTTTCTTGTGAGTTTCCCACCTTCTTTCCTCAGCCTGATCACCTGGTCTTTGACTGTTGTTTTTTCTCCTAATGTGGCTAAACCAGCAGTTTCGGGTCAGACTTGACTTTCGATGCAAAGTGTTTTCGTACTGTTGCTGGGCCTCCCTCCTTATCTGTGCATATTCGTTCGGGCTCTCGACTGATCTCCTTGTTTTCCTCGGTCCTTTGCCTTCTATACCTCTTCCATTCTCTAATGCACTTATTTTTTTGCCTCCCTGCACCTTCGGGTAAAACCAAGGATTTGCTTTGGTCTTCCCATTGTTTCTGTTGCCCTTGGGAAAGAAACCTTTCCTCTGCCTCCTTGCATTTTGTTTGTTACATATTCCATCATTTCATTTACTGACTTCCTACCATTTCTCTGTCCTACTGCACCTCCTGCAGGAAGTTCCTCATAACTGTGTAGTCCCCCTTTTTTTAGTTTTGGCTTTTCCCCTTCGACTCCAGTTTACCCTCTCCACCTGTAACTCTATGTAATCAAAACTCAGGTTAGTGGTCACTATGCTCCGGGGGGCCCTCTCAAAATGATGTCATCAATGTCTGAGCTACTCAGGGTAACACAAGGTCCAGTCTTGCGGGTTTCATCCTCCCTCGCTCTCTGGTAGTGTCCCTGATGTGTTGATGCATGAGGTTTTCCAGTGCCACACCCATCATCTTGGCTCTCCATGTTTCGGGGCCCCCTTGAGGCTCCAGGTTTCCCAATCGATCTCCCTGTGGTTAAAATCACCCAAAACCCAGTAACTTTGCACATTTGAGCTCTTCGTGCCACTTCAGCCAGTGTGTCCACCATCGCTCTGTTGTTCTCATCATATTCCTCTCTTGGGCCTCCCTGCAGTTCTGTTTGGGGGTTATACATCACAGCAAGACTACCTTATTTTCCCCAGATTGAATTGTGCCTGCTTTTGTAGTCCCTTTCTCCAATCTTGTCCATGCCCTCAATTTCCTCGAAATTCCATCGATTTTCTCTGAGCAGTGCAACCCCTCCCCCCCTCTGCTCCTTCTGTCTTTCCTCAAGGTCTGATATCCCGGGGGAAGACGCGTCTGTTGTTGTCCTCCCGTGAGTTTCGTTTCTCTGACTGCTATGATGTCCAGGGACTTCTCGTTGATTCTTTCGTGCCATTCCTCGTATTTATTTGCTATTCCATCTGTGTTCGTGTACCACACCATCAGCTTCTTGTCTATCATGGTGGACCTGGAGAATATTGGGGTTTGGGGTGGGAGCCCTGGGGACTATGGGGGTTTGCGATGTGGGTGGGATTTTTTGGTTGGGGTTGAGGGCAGAATGCTTGTAGGGAGCTGCTGTGGCAGTGGGGTTTGTGATGTGGGGGGTGGGGCAGAGGGAATAGTGTGTGGGTGTTGGTTGAGATTGTTCAGCTGCATTGGGGTTGTCACAGTGTGGGTGGGGTTGTGGTGGGAAGTGGAGGCAGAGTGCACAAAAGGGGTTGCTGTAGAGGGGGAGTTTCTGGTGGGGGTGGGGGCAGAGGGGAAAAGTATGTGGGGTTTTTGGTTGAGGTTATTCAGTTGATTCAGGGTTGTTGTGGTTGGAGTCCTTCTGTGGGTTGTCTCTGTAGGGTGAATTTGTCCCAATCCACCTGAGTCCCGGGTTCTGCTCAAACCTCATCAAGCCCCCCCATTCCTCCCTTTTGTTTTTGTACCCTCTCTCTCAGTCTCGTCCTTTCCTCCTGTGTTCTGTCATGATCGAGGTATACCTCCAGTAAATCTGAATTGTCCCCTCAGTCGTGCTTTTTCCCTTTCAGGACCCTGGTTCGGCTGATTCTGCCTTGAAGATTATTTTGACAGGCTGTCTCCTTCTGCATGCAAAAACCCCCCAATTCTCCGAAAATTTGCCACCTGGGTCATGTCCTCCCTCTCCTGTTGCTTTCAAGATACCTTCGATCGCTTTCTTCTCCCCTGGGTTTTTTTCATCTAGGTTTCCCCTTCAAATTCTTGGAGGGCCCCTAGAGTTTACAGTGCTCCCTTACCTGGCTTACCTGGCCACAAACCCCCCTGTGACCTGACCCCCACTACCTGCTATTTTGCATCCTTTATGCTTCTACTTCCACCTAGTCTTATAGAATCCCGTCTCACCTTGTTCTATAAATTACAGTTGCTATTCCTTATTGAGTGCTTGATAGCCTATTCTTGATCGTACTAGGAGAGTTGGACCGTTCACAACCAGCTTGGCAGTTAATTGGAAACCAAAATCCACACCCACCCAAACCCTTTCAAGGTGAATACTTGCGAAGCAGACTGCAGCAGCCTGTAGACTGTCCAGCTCAAGTGATGTCCTGGCTGTATTTCTTCAAGCCATGTTGATCTGAACTCTGGCCCCCTTTTGTAGCACTAGGATGGACGAGGTGCAGAAACACACTGGACCGGGCGGTCCAGCAACCCCTCACACGAGTCTCAGTTATCAACGGGTCACTACAATCATTGTGTACTCACCTAGTTAGGTTGCAGGGGTCGAGTCCTAGCTCCTGGCCCCCCCTCTTCACTGGTCGTGTGCATGTGTGCGTGCTTGTGTGTGTGTATAATGTTTGTACACTCATGTGCATGTGTCGTCTGTGCATGTGCCCTCGTGTGTGTATGTGTGTGCATGCTCGTGTGGGGCGTGCTCGTGTGGGTGTATAACCCCCCTCAATATTTGCATTTATAACTCATTACAACTTTGACCAGGTGTGGACGGGTTTTAGTGGCTCGTTACCCTTTTAATTTGTTCTTGATTATAACCAGTATAAGTAAGTTTATTCAGGGATACACAAATACAGTACATAGATTATCATGCATAGCAGCATATGTGTAGAGAACCTACACCCGGAGTTCATTACCTCTGTAACTAGTTCAGCTACATAACTTTGGGTACAGTCACTGGACCAATTATGTATCTCTGTAATCTTTTGACTACCGCCCACAGGATGGGTAAGGGGTGCATAATAAAGATATTAACTAAACTAAAAACGAATCCAAACATTTGCTTTGAAAAAATGAATACTGTGGTTCTTGAGATCTGCTCAAGACACATTCCCCTTAAGAAAAAGAAAGAGAAGATGAAACTAGAAAGAGAGACAAAGCTCCCTATACAGATGAAGGCGAAGAGTCACAGAGCGTTGAGTGGAAGAAAATATGGAAAGAGAAAAGAGGCACTAGTCAATGAACTTACAAATATCGAACTTAGGCTGAAGGAATCTTACAGGAGACAAGAATCACAAGAAAAACTAAAAAGCCATAAAGGAAATTTTAAAAAACATACTTCTTCTCTTATGCCAAAACAAGGCAAAAAACAATCCAGTACTGGTCCCCCCGCTTAGGTGGGATGGGACCTACACAGATGACAGTCAAGAAATGAGTGAGAAAAAAAGCCCCAATATAACTCAGTGTTCAGCGAGCCACTACCCAGACTAAGGATTGACAATCCATATGAATTCTTTATGAACGAAGCCCAAAATTTGGACATCCCAAAAATCGCGGATATTATCCCAACCCACAAGACTTTGAAGAGGCAATAAATGACATGCCCATGCCCCTCTGCACCAGGCCCATACTCATGAAACTCAGTTTTCATCAAGAACTGCAAGAAGCCCCTATCGTCTGCCTTCACATTTTATGGAGAGGGAGCAGGACACAGGGGTAATCCCACATACACTAAAAACAACAGACATAGCCCCTCTCCACAAAGGTTGCAGTAAAGCAATTTCAAAGAACTACAAACCGGCAGCACTAACATCCCAAATAAAAATCTTTAAGGGTTCTAAGAAGCAAGATCGCCAACCACCTAGATACCCATCAGCTTCACAACCCAGGGCAACACAGATTAGAGCACGTCTCTCCCTGCCTGTCCCAGCTACTGGACCACTATGACAAGGTCCTGGATGCTGTAGAGGATAAACAAAATACAGATGTAGTATATACAGACTTTTGCAAAAGTTTTCCACAAGTGTGACCATGGGTGTAATAGCACACAAAATCCGTGATAAAGGAATAACAGGGAAAATTGGTAGATGGATCTATAACTTCCTGTTTCACAAAAAGCATTTTTTATTATATGAATATATCTTTAGTCTTAACAAAATTTTGATTCACTTATAATTAATAATCCCACTGTACCCAAATATGAAATAATTGCTATCCTATTGTAAAACTTGATTTTAATCCTTTGTGTTAAGTAAATCTGTAAGACAATAAAGTTGGTCCATAATGCCTAGGCATAATAAAGGCTCTCTTTGCATTGATCCCTCACCTCGAACTTATTGCCACGGAGCTGTCGAGGACACGGTAAAGACCCACGAATTTTGGGACAAGTTTGTGCATACCTGGGGTCTGCGCTGGGGTTTAGCAACATAACTTTGCAACCTGGTTCCACTTTGCTTTCCTTGGAGCGGGCATTTCGCTTTAGACGGAACCCATCAGTAGCTTTCATAAGGTTCTCTCATACCCACTGGAAAACAAGCTGCATTGTCTGCATCTTTACTACACTGGGTTATCAGTATCGTAAGTAGGTCTAGGTGGAGCAAACAGAATTTCATATGGTAAGCACTTGTTTATAGCCATACAAAGCAAAATGAGGTGTCTCACCGATCGAGCTATTGATGGAGGAATTTTTAAAGTACACTGAACATCGGGGTTTGCCTCATCCCATGTAGTAAAAACTTGGGTTAACGGTTACCCTGAGCACCTCCAGACTTTGCGATTTGGGACGTTCAGCAAGACCATTACTCGCAAAGGGGGGCGTGGAGCTACTGGCGCTGGTGAATGTTAAATCTGGAGCAAAGATCCTGCATTATCCATTTATAAACTCAAACCCATTGTCTGAACTGAAGGACATGTGGGCAAGTATGACGAAGAACAACATGCTCACGGAAAAAACACTAGTGACCGTTTTTGGCAGTTTTAATCAGGGATGGGTACTAATTCACTGTACCGCGTCAAGTTATCTACCATTACAAGCAGTGCTTATTTCCCTTCTCCGAGGTCGAGAAGTTCGTCAACAGGTCGACAGAAGTTCTCTCCCAGGGCTCCTTTGTAATGGGATACTTTAGAATGGGGTTAGGACCTGTAATGGTACCCTGTGCTGTAGGCAAACAACACACTGGTGTACAGCTTGGCAATGTCCACTGCCATCTTAGGCCAGAAATATTTCATTCGTGCCTGTTTGATACTGCAGTCCTTCCCGGGTGGCGCTACACCTGGACATCGTGGATCAACCTAAAGAGTAGCTGTATCATGGACCCGGGATCACCATTGGTATATGGTCCTGCCGGGGTCCACCAGCTGTGCAATACGGCACAGTACCCCTTGGTTGACCACCAAATCCTTCATGGAACGGAGACTTGACCTGTAAGTCAAAAGTCCTCCTTGGTCAGGAAACGAAGGACTGGAGACCACACAGGGTTCTGTCGTTGGGTTCTCTCGAGAAACCTCAACAGAGAACGAGTTGCCGACACTCACGAATGCTATTGCCTCGACAGGGCATCAGCTACAACATTTTGCTTATCTGGGGCATAGCAAATTTCAGGGTTGTAAATCATTGAACGTGAGCGACCACCGAGCATGCTTTACCGAGAGGTTCTTATTAGCAAAAGGGCCAATAAGGGGAGATGATCTAGTGTAAATCTTGATAGGATAATGATAGATATACCCGAAAATGACTCAAGACCCATACAATGGCTAAAAACTTCTAGCTCTGTCACTGAATAATTGACTTTTCCGCTTTTATAAGGACATGGCTAAACATAGGCAATAGGCTGTTGCTTACCATTAGATTCCTGTAACAAGACTGTACCGATGCCAACTTTGCTGGCATCATCGTCAAAGGGAAATGCCTTGGTGAAATCAGGGAATCTAAGGGTTTAGGCTGATGTTAACTTGTTCTTAAGAGTGACAAAAGCTCGTTCTTGATCACACGTCCACTCAAAGGGGCCCTCCTTCTTGAGTAAGCATGTCAGGGGTGCAACAATGGTGGAGAAACCTGCAATTTAAAAGGTGCGGTAGAAACTCGCCAGGCCTATGAAGGACCGGACTGCATCCGCCGTCATGGGTTTGGGGAATTTCTGCATGGCCGAGATTTTAGACTCGTCCGTCTTTATGCCATTCTGAGTCTACGTGACCCAGAAAAATTTTTTTTCCTTCCGGAGGAAATGACATTTGGAGAGCTTTACCTTTTAAAGGTTTTGCCTGAGCTAGCCTGTCCAATATCCTGTCAAGTTTCTCGAGATGTGTCGGGACATCTTGCGACATGACTAGAGACATCTAGGTAGACCATGAGCGTGCCACCTAGGAGGGTAAAGGAAAATTGTCGTCATCAACAACTAAACGTGATTGGGCTTCCCCCCGCAAACCGAAGGGCATCCTCCTGAACTGGTAATGACCCTTGGTGTAGAGAAAGCTGTCAATTCTTTGCTCTCATTATCGAGGGGGTCTGCCAGAACCCCTTTAAGAAGATCAAGAGTTTTAAAAGACCTTTTTATCGCCGATGTTCTGCAACAGGTCGTTCAGAACTGGGACGGAAAGTGGTCTGGGATCGTACATGCATTCAGTTTCCTGTAATCGATAAACAGGGCGCCAGGTTCCATCTTTCTGGGACCAGAAATAAGGGGAGCATTCCACGGGGGGAAGTGGAATCCTCAGTAACTCCTTAACTGAGCATCCATGTAATGAGTTCTTTGCGAAGACTCTTTGCGCATGTGGCAGGCGATATGCAGGTACATAAATGGGTTTAGTACCTTTTTCAAGTGGAATACGGTGACCTGCTCATAGGGTTCAATATCATGGCAGACCTTAGGATCCACTTAGATCCAGCTGATGGAAAGCAAATTTTAATGGAGTGGATGTGCCCTTCTGGGGCATGTGCTTAGGATCCACTATGTGCTTTCCTTGTCCCCAGAGTATGCACAGTGCCTGGAATCGTTGGAAACCGTGGTTTCCGAAGCACAATCTCCCCGGGTCGGGGCTCTTGTCCTGATCGACCTCGTAGTAGAGCTCATTGTCAGTCACCTCCTAGCCATCAGCGCTTAGTTACCAGTGAAACCCGTCTGGGATGCCCAGTCTAACCTTCACTCTAACTCTGACGCTGTTGTAGAGAACAGCATTGTCAAGGGCCCCAGTATCCCTGTTGGTAGGCGACTGTCTGACTTGTAGCCCTGGCCGAGCAAATGTAACACAATGATGAGTCACTAGCTGCTGTAGACGTGTGAGGGCTGAAATAGACTGGCTTAGGGGATAAGCCAACTGGGTCCCCACGTGGTTAAGGGCCCGGTAGAACTTCTTGGAGGAATCTGGGAAAAAACACAACACACACGGACGGCGAGATGGACATAGTTGCGTAGCAGAGAAGGGCGTAGGGACGCTGTAGGAGGCAGGAGAAATTGTGCTGGAGAGTGTTGAAGGGCTGTAGAGAGGGTGATGAGGTGAACATGTGACTGCTAAGCCTGGAAAATGACGCCGTGACGCCTATGTCCGATTTTTTTGGGAAAAATCTAGGACGAGATCTATCTCAGGCCCCATCAAGACGCTGGGAGTAATAGATAGCTCTTTAGGCCAGCAGGGGCGTTGGATGACGACGGATGATGTTGACTGGGGTCGACCGATGGTGTTGATGGGCGTCGACCCCTTCACCCCGAGTAGGCTCACAATGCAGTTGACTCCACTGTCACCACTGTTATTACTGTTCTTGCTGCTGAACAGCGGTTTAGTGCCGATGAAGGTAGCGTAGGTAGCAATGATACGGCCGTGGACTAGTTTGGCTTTAATTGGATAGGAGTGAGTACACAATGGGCAGTGTGAGGGAGTGACCACAAGCCAGTCCGTGGAGGGGGAGCACTTGTGCCTATCAAGTAGGCTGGCCTAGGAGTGACAGCGAATGGCTCAGCCTCCCTCTGACCTGGGTGAGCCTACAGAGGGCAGCACTTAAATGCCGTGGAATATGAACTGGTCAGAACAGACAGCTAGGCTGTGTGTTCTGACAGTACAGGCTGTCTACAGTAGGATGGATAATGAGAACCTTCAAAACTAGGGATGCCAAGCCCATGATCATTCTCTTCAAATTGCTAGTGTTCTCTAGCTGGAATACTGCTGTACACTAACTGCCCCTTCAAGGCTGGTGACATGCAGACCTTGAGAGTGTACAAAGAACTTTCACGGCACATATAAGCACGATAAGGCACCTAAATTACTGGGAACGGTTGAAGGTCCTGTAACGCAGGCAAGAGAGATACGTGATAATATACACTTGGAAGGAGGGGTGTTAATGTTGCAGTTTAAAAACTGTAGTGTAAAGCACCCTTCTGGCACGACAGTGATGGAGTGAATGATGGTGAAAGTTTTTCTTTTTCGGGCCACCCTGCTTGGGGGGAATGGGCCAGTGTGAAAAAAAAACAATAAAAAAAATACCGGGAAGGTCCTGGGGTTTGGGTACCAAACCCTGCACACGAAAATCACCCCCTAGACAGCAAAAGACTCGGCAGGAGTGCAACATTCCCCAGCGAAAAGCGGGGCACAAAGAGTACTTGAAGACAACACAATAAGTTACGGGCCAAAAGACTTTTCAACTGTACCCAGCCTCATAAGGGGGTTTAACCAAAAGACCCCGGCTGTTTTTTAAGAAGGAATGGACAGGCGCCTAAAGTCATATTTGCCCAACTGGGCTGTGGTTCATACGTAGCTTGCCTGGGGGCCATATAACAGCCTGGTTGACGACCCTATCCACTGTGAGGGCCCGGGTCTCAGACCGAGCCCGGGGGCGTTGCCCCCCAAAAACCCTCTCCGGGGTAAACTCCGGGAGTTTACCTAGATTTACCCCCCGGCCGCGGGTGTTGACTCCAGGAACCTTTCCGGAGTCAACCCCCTCCGGCCCGGTCATGCCCGGGCCTCATGGAGCCCAAGCCTGATCAACCAGGCTGTTACCGTGGCTGCAGGGAACCAATGCACAGCCACACCCATCTGGTCAGTATCGATTTTAGGTGCTTGTTAAGTGCTTGCTTGAAACGCCAGGGTCCATTGGTAACCCCCTTATTTACTGGGGGGGAAATTGAACAGTCGGGGCCCCCTGACACTTATTGTTTGTCCTTAACGGCAGTGACACCCCTGCTTTTCTTTGGGGGGATTTTTGCATCGTCTGCCGATCTTTTCCTTTTTTGTGTGAGTGAGTTTCGTGTCAAGTTGGGTAATATCCCTCAGGATTTTGCAAGGTGTATAAACATTATCCTCCCCCTGCGTTCCATGAGACAGGTTCAGGAATTTCAAGCGCCCCCAGAAATTTGGGTTTTTATCTCCGTTATGCTGCCGTGAAGGTTACGTACATTTTCTAGGTCACAATTTCCCACCTTGAAAGGTGCGTTATGTCAGCAATATTCCACTTTGATTAAATTTAAATTTAAATTTAAAGTTTATTTCTCTATAAGGTTACAATTGGGGTTTACGGGTTTTGGTATTGGGGGTTTACTGTTATAAAAATACTATTACAGAGGGGCCACTGATACCTAGCATGGCTAGGCATTTCAGGCAACTTGATAAATTTTAACTTTAAAATCCTTACAGTTTTGGGTATAAGGATGACTAATAAAATTTTGTGATTTAGCAATGTGAATGCTTTTTTTTGGGCCAATACAAAGTGTCATATTGGAGTATAAAGGGAAACCTTATACTATTTAGGTTTTTTTTTTTTAAAATTAAGTTTAGTATTTCGGGGTTTTAGTAGGGTGGGAGTGTAATTGTAAACCACCAGGTGGTTTATGTAGTTATTGTCGGGGTGTATCAGGGAAAAAAAATTTTTTCTAACTGATTTTTTGAAAGTGAGAATTGTCTCTTTTTCTAGAGTTTTTCGGGTGGGGTGTTCCAGTTTTTTGGGCCCTTTAAAATACATTGATTTTTTTAAATTTTAGTTGAACACGGGGAATGTCATAGAGATGATTGGTCTGGTGTTAGCCTGGACCACCAACACAAAAAAGCGTTTTAGGTCAAAGTAATATTGGAATTTAAGGTCCTTAATAAGTTTGCACATAGTAATTGATTTTCGAACGGGGAAATTTAGATTTTTAAAGAGGGGGGGGGGGGTGTTCCCAAGAGGGGTTTTGTTTTAAATTCTTACTGCGGCTTTTTTTTGGGTTATTATTGGCTTTAGGTGTTGCTGCGGGTTGAACCCCAACATAATAAAAGGGGTGATGTTGGAAAAAAAGTGAATGGTATAGTGTGAGAAGGGCATTTGCGGCCGTAGTATCTACTTGGAGAGGAACCCCCCTTTTTGGATACTTTTTTGTTATATTTGGATGGGGGTCGAAATTTAGTTGTTGTCGAGGTATAGGCCAAGGGGAATTTGCCCTCATATGTCGGCAATTAAGGTTTGTCGATCTTAATGTTAATTGTGCAACACCTGCTCTGCACCAAACATAAAAGTGGGTTTTGCCAGTGTAAGTGTAAGTTTTTTGGGCTTTTAACCCAAATCGATATTTTGAGCATTCCTTTTTTAACAATGGTGTTGAGGGTGGGAAGTTTGGGGTGGGAGATGCAAAGCGTTCGTCAGCAAAAAAAAAAGGGTTTTTTCGGGTTTTGGGGATATTTTTGGGAAGACTTTATGTAATGGGAAAGCAGGGCCCAAAGGGACATTTCCCCTGCGGAACTCCATATAAAGGGCCTTTTGATGAGCTGTGTTTTTAAAGGTGACATACTGATACCATTAAAAGGTAGGTTTAAAAAAAATGCAAGCGCATAGCCTCTTATACCAAGGTCAAGTTTGGGTGGGTCCGGGGTCTACTGTCAAACCTTTCTTAGGTCAATAAAAATTCCAAGAATTTTCCTTTTTTCCAATCTTGTAAAGCGGTCTTTTCTTTAATTTGCATCTTTAGTGCTTTTTTTTTCCTGAATATAGTCCCTGTGAGGGTTTTCTCAAAATTTTTTGGGATAGCAAGGGGAAATTTTTGATTTTGGCCTATAGTTGTTTACATCTGTAGGTCCCCCCTTTATGTATTGGGTTAAATACAAAAACCAATCCCTAAGATGTCATCATTTTTTGGCCCCCTATTTTTAAAGGGTTTTCCATTACCATCCTGTCATTTTTTCTAGCAGACGACTGAACAATGTTAGGCCTTTGGGGTGAATCCTCCGACATGATCACCTCAGGTCTTTGACTTTTGGTTTTTCCGCTCTATTTTGTGGCTGGAAATTTTGTTTTTACTCTATAAATTTTTAATTCCCTCATTTTACCATATGGGAGAAATGAAATTTCTCATCGTTAAATTTCATATTTTTTTCTGCAGCCCACGGAAAGTTTTGGATATGCTCCCGAGCCTTGCAATGTCTGCAATGGAAGACACTGTCATCAGATTGGGGTGTCATCTGCAAAAAAAGACACGATCTGTGGCTGACATCCTTGTCTTTTCAGAATGAAGAGAAACAAGAGGGGAGGAGTACGGGCTTGCGAACAGAGCTTTCACCAGCCACCTCAAACATTACTCTGTTGACTACTACCTTTGTTTCTTTTTGTGAGGAAATAAGATCCACGACCAATTTTTTCCCTTTTTATTCCTTTTAGAAAACGCATTTTGGTGCTATTATGCCTGGCCCAAAACATTTTGAAGGCTTTTTGCAAAGTCCCCTTATTTTACATCTGCATTTTTTTTGTCTTCTATGAATCCAGGACTTGTCAAGTGGTCCAGTAGCGGGACAGACAGGAGCACCTGCTCTAAAATCATGTTGCCCTGGGTTGTTGATTTATGGGGATGTAGATGGTGGCAATCGCTTCTTTGACCCCTTTCGAAATTTTTTTATATGGATGTTATGCATCGGCTGCTTCTTGTTGCTTTTTCTGCCCCCCCCCTTTTTTGGAGAGGGGCTAGCGCTGTTTTTTGTAACTGTTTTTCGACCATGCTCCCCCTCACGGGGTTCCTGGTCGGGCCCCGGGGCAAGCGCTGGGCATGCCATTTATCTCCTATTCGAATCTTTGGGGTCAGGATAACATCAGACAGGCTTGTTTTACCAAAACGTGGCCTCTCATAAAAAATTTATTTAGATCTTTGACTCCAGTCTGGTTAGGGCTTGCTAAAACTGAGTCATATTGGCTTGAGTAACCACTCATTTCCTTTTTTGGGCTCTTGTAGGGCCCATCTTGTTTAAGTATTGCCCAATTTCTGGGCGTTTTCCGACTTTTATTTTTCATAAAAAAGAAATACTTTGGGGTTTTTTTCGATTTTATTTATGGGTTTTTATTCTTCCCCCCGATTCCTGACTCCTATAAATTACTTTAGTTTTAGTTCGATGTTTTTCTTTTCTCTGAACCCCGGTCCCCTACGCGTTTTGGATAATTGGCCTCTTTTTGCCGCCTTTATTTTTTTTCTGTCATCTGTAAAGGGAGTGCCCGTCACTTTCTATTTACATCTACTCCTCCTTTTTTTTTAAAGAAAAATCCTTGACATACATTTTGATGCCACAGAGTTTTTCTGTTCTAGGCATAAATTGGGGTCTGTGTTGCTTTGTCACTTTCCCAAACTTAAATCTTTTAGGACTTTTTTTTATTTGGGCCCACTTTTTGTTTTTGTTTTGAAGTTTAATTTGTGAAGGCTCCCTCGTGACTGATCTCATTTTTTCGGGCTGGGGTCCGCACATACTGCTGAACCTCGATTTTGTTGTATCCGAATATTGTTTTTTTCTCCAGTTAAAACATCTTCTCTTTTGGGGGATTTCAACCTGTTGAATTATTCATTTTCCGAAAGTACCAACGGGTAAAAAACATTTGGGGGAGGGCCCTTACAAACCCCCCCAAAACTCAAACAAAAACCACACCGGGTTGGGGAAGGGGTTGGAAATTTTCTTAATTGATAGATTTTACCCTTTAGGGAAACGTAGGGATTTATATGTTTTGTACAAATTTTAATTAGGATTTTTGAGGCAACTGTAGATAAAAAATTAAACCCAAACCTTAACAAGGCCGAAAAGGGGAGGCAAACACTAGTTTAGTTAGCTAGGGGGAACTGGCAGCCCAAATTTTAACGATGGGCCGGGTCTCGAAGACCCCAAGCTTCCTTCTAAGACAACACCACTTAACAAAAAATATCCAATCCAGGGCACCCCCCATGTTTCCAAATTTTCCTGGGGGTTGGTGGGGCCCCCGGTCCTGATTTCCTTGTCGGGGGCCCGTGCAAATCCCTTTTTTTAGGTTTGGTTTGGGGTTTTGCAAATGGTTGGCGTGGGGCCCTTTGCAGCGGCACATGCCCACTACTTTACCAGCGTTCCCCTTTCGCCGAACAGTGGTCCACTTTCTAGGTATTCTAGGGGAAATTTTAATTGCCTTTTGAAATAGGAAACTAGTCAGGCCAGGGGCACTAATAAAAATTAATTTGCGGACTAAGGTCCCCCCCCTTGCTGTGGTTTCTGAGGTCCAAAAGGGGGAACTTAGGGGGGTTGAAAGGCCCGAATAGATTTTTTTTACATCACCAAGTAAGGTTACCAAATGATCACGAGTTTCCTTTTGCAACACATCCCTTTATGAAAACTGTCCTATAAACCACTTGTGAGGCTGAGGTATCGACCTCAGAGCTCGGTGTCAACAGAGCTTGCCAGGGGCGACTCACATGGAGGCGTCCCCGAACAAATTTTCACACAACCTAAGGCACCTAAAAAGGGGGAATATAACAAATAATTTTAGCAAGATAACACCAGGGGGACTCAGATGAAAACTCCCAAACACACACACAGCTTTAAAAACCTTCTCCAAATTCTCCTTAAACCAGCAAAAAAAAAGGGCCCACAAACGGAAATACCCCGGGCCTCACTTCACTAGCAATGAAGATCTGATACGAAAAGTCATCATATTAAAAAAAATACTCAAACACAACGTAATAGAGGACCAACATGTATGCAGGGAGCCCCAACCGACAAAAAAAGATCATCACGATGGAGCTTCACCAAAATTCAACTTCAAAAACAAAAAAATAAGGTTGGACCAAGAAAACCAAGTCCTAAAAACATAAACTGGAAAAAGACTAAACAACACGGGTCCTACCCCCGGGGACTTGAGGTAGCTCAAGGGATGTAAAACCTTAAGGGGGAAAGGGTGAATGTAAACAAAAGAGAAAAAAGGTGCTCCCTATACAGGCGAAAAGGGAACAAATAAAAGAGCGCTACGAGAGGCCAATATACACAATACGTAGGGAGACACTGTCCAGAGAAATAGCAAACATCGAACTAAAGCTAAAGGTCTTTCAGGGGTCAAGAAATGCAAGAAAACCCAAAAACCAAAAAAGAAATTGAAAAAACCCAAGTTTTCTTTTCTTTTGCCAAATTTTTTTTTAGCCACTTAAACGGGGGGGTCCACAAAAGATGACAGCAAGGAAATAGAGAAAAACTAAGTTCCCGTATGATTCGGTTTTTTTGTACCACAACCAACTGAGAGTCGAAGACCTAAGTGATTTTTTATGAGGAGAGCAGAATTTGATAACACACACTATCCGAAATTATCCTACTTCAAATGCTTCGAAAGGCGTAAATGACTGCCATGCACTCACCCCACCCCAGAATCATGAACCCGTTTCATTAAAAACTGCAAGACGCCCTTTTCACGGGGTTTTACCATCCTGTGGAAGGGGGCATGGACACTGAGGGGTCCCCCACACTTTAAAAATCTTTGAAAGGGCCCTATAAAGCAAGATCGCCACCCCTCTAGATACCCATCAGTTTCACAACCCAGGGCAGCATGAGTTTAGAGCAGGTCGCTCCTGTCTGTCCCAACAACTCGACCATTAACGACAAGGCCTGGATGCTCTAAAAGACAAACAGAATGCAGATGTAATATACACAGACTTTGCAAAAGCCTTTGACAAGTGTGACCATGGTGTAATAGCGCACAAAATGAGTGAAAAAGGGAATAACAGGAAAAGTCGGTAGATGGATCTATAATTTCCTAACAAACAGAACACAAAGAGTAGTAGTCAACAGAGTAAAGCCCTGAGGGGGGCTATGGTTAAAAGCTGTTCCACAAGGCACAGTACCCCCGCCCCTATCTAGTACCTCATCCTTATATCGGATATAACAAGGAAATAAGCCACAGCGCAGTGTTTTCCTTTGCAGATGATACCCGAAATCGAATGACAGTGTCCTCCATTGAAGACACTGCAAGACTCCAGCAGACATAAATCAAATCTTTAAGTGGCACAGAAAAATTATAAAGTTCAAGATGAGAAATTCCAATTACTCCAATAGGAAAACGTGAGGAAATTAAAAATTTCATCGAGTATAAAACAATTCCAACCCACACAATAGAGCAAAAAAGCTAATGTCATAGACCACGGGTGATCATGTCAGAGGATCTCACCTTCAAGGACCATAACATTGTATCAATCGCATCTGCTAGAAAAATTACAGGGTAGATAATGAAACCTTCAAAATCAGGGATGCCAAGCCCAGATGACACTCTTCAGGTTGCTTCTTCTATCTAGGCTGGAATATGCTGCACACTAATAGCATCCCCTTTTAATGTAGGTGAAATTGCTGACCTAAAAATGTACAGAGAGCCTTCAAAGGCACCCAAATAACTGCGATAAAACCACCTCAGTTACTGGGAATGCTTGAAGTTCCTAAACCTGTACTTTCCCCAGAATGCAGGACAGAGAGATACATGATTATATACACCTGGAAATCCTAGAGGGAACTAGTACCAAACTTGCACACAGAAATCACTCACAACGAAAGCAAAAGACTCGGCAGATGGGGCAAAAATCCCCCAATGAAAAGCAGGGGTGCAACTAACATGATAAGAGACAACACAGTAAGTGTCAGGGCCCCAAAGACTGTTCAACTGCCTCCCAGCATACATCGGGGGGATGCTGATGATATCATGATCCAAAACAACAGGGCATAAAAATGAATACCATTCTTAATGAAGTTCAAGCAATTTGTAATCGACTAGCCTCATAAAAATCTTCCTCTAAAACAAAGATATTAAACAAGCAAACGACATCCCCCATCCATCTATTTGCGGGGTGAAATCATTAGCTACGTTAAAACTTACAGATATTTTGGGTGTAGATGTACCCTTAACAAATCCACTATACCACAACTAAACAAAAAATGCAAAGCTGGGCTAAATGCTCTAAAAAGCTGTTGCGGCTAAAACCCCCAAAACTATGGTCTAATGTGAGAATCGTGGAATGATGTACATAGCCTATGTTAGGTCCTTAATTGATTATGCTGCTCCCATGTTGACATTAGCAGAGAAAGTTCTCTCCGACCCTGGAGTTATGCAAAATGAAGCTCTCAGGATTATTCTTGGCTGTCCCGATCTACAAAATTCTTTAACATGAGAAAAGGACTTGGTATTTCTAGAAATCAGCGATAGGATTATTGAGATTAACACTGTACTCGGTATTCGAATGTTGAGAAACGAACAAGACACTGTCACTGTGAATCTTACCAAGTGTCTAGAGGTAAATACACACAGATCTAAATGGATTGTGAAAACGTGCAATTACATAAAGTTTTATAACCTGCATGAACGTATCACTGTAGGCAACAAAGCATTTCACCCCTCCGTGGAAGATATGTTCATTTAATATCACATACCTGCAAGTCCCTCCCAAAAAGTTCATTGCTAGTAATCCCTTCCTTAAATCTCTTGTTAGAGCAAGTGCTCAAGAAGAAATTTTTCACCTAGCTGGTAGTAATAAGTTATCACAAGTTATATACACTGATGGATCTAAACAGGAGTCTTCTGGCAAGGCTGCATCTACTCTTGTTGCCACCTCCCTTGTTAAAAACGATAATAAATTTGTTGAGTTAAGAATAAGAATTAACAACGGGCGTCTACACTGCAAACTGAATTGTTTGCAATCCTAATGGCGCTAAAGCTTACCTATGACACTGAGCTTGACTCTATCATCATTACTGATTCTATGTTATCATTGAAGGCTCTTGACTCATATAATAACTCCAACAACATGCTCATTTGGGGGAAGCCAGTATAGATACTCAAAAATTAGAGACAAAGGAATTAATGTACAATTGCTATGGATCCCATCACACATTGGATTACTCCTTCATGATGTTGTGATAGAAACACAGGCCTTATCTCTAGGCTTTATTGAACATAGAATCTTCATAGTACTTCTGCAACAACAAAATATAATGACTAGTACATCTAATAACGGCTTCTACAGGGATGGTGATGTCTTGCATATGTCAAGAGAAAAGTTATAACTACAGGCCACATATTTAAACTCACCATGTAATCTGCATCACTAATATATGGATAGAAGAGAAGAGAATCACACACCATGTGTTGGCGCCCATGACACACATGTTGTTGTTGTTAAGGGCCCCGAGAGGTGGTGCAGTATCATCCTGCTGCTGCTCCCCACAGGAGCAGTATCACTACAATCTCCCCCTTCTAAAATATCAGAGACAGTAATCTCCCAAATTGTTAGGTGGGCGACGTACACGTCCCGACCTTCGTAGACCTTGAGCATCTTCACCAGGTTCAATATTTTCCAGCGGGGTTTGACTAACTGCTGGAGCAGAATCCTCTATTTCCGTAGGGGTAGTCTCAAGGGGCTTTCCAGGAGAAAACGAAGCATCTTTCACATCTATTGGTGTATTTTTTGAGTTTCTACACTAATGGGGTTTTTCAACTGGGGCTAAATGTCTTGTGATATTTGTAGTCTCTTCACCTTTTTGGGTAGCAAATGTGGGCTTTTAATGGGATTAGCTTGCAGGGCTCTACCTTTTCCCCACAAAAGGGAATCCGTCTGTTACCCTACTGTGACTTTTCCCAGGAGAACGGGTCCAGGGGGGACTAACCAAGGGGGCCCAAGGGGAGGCCCCCGTAGAGGAAAAACGTGAATATTTTGGGGAGTCTTTCTTGGGGGTTCCCTTTAAAGTAGCTGTGCACAGCAGTGCCCAAAAAGGGTGAAAGAGCATCGGGTAGAACATTTGCCGGGTGTTAAACAGGTAGATTGCGCAAATTCAATGCCCATTGTAACGGGCCCTTCCAAAAAATTCCCATTGAACTGCCCCATTTGGCCATTGCCTTGGGGGTTTAGCTTGTTTTTTTCTGCTCCCAGGAAATTTCCTTTTGCTACCCAAAAACCCCTGAATTCGTTACTCATGAACGGATCCCCTGTCTGAATGGATAAAAGCTGGATACCAAAAATAAGAAAAAACCTGGGGAAAGAAACTAAAAAACAGTTGAAGCAGTCATATTTGAAACGGGGGAATGCAAAAAAAATTTTTTGAAAAATTTATCTACTATGTTAAGGAAATCCCATTCTGATTTGTGTTTGGGAAAAGGTCCTTTAAAATTTATATTAAATCTCTCGAAGGGCTGGGTGGATTTTATGAGATGAGCCCTTCTTGGCTGATGAAATTTTGGGGCCTTGCACTCTGCATTACTCTGCATGCTCTGATCACTTGTCACACTTCTTCCATTTAGAGGGATTTTCTTTGATTTGACAAAAGGGGTACACCCCTGTAACTCCTGGGTGACACAAACCCTTTGTGGAGCACTAAAGGTGATTGAAAATTTCATGAAAAAGCTGCTCCAAGTGGGATAGGGGAAATGCATCAGGTGAGATTTTCTCTTAAACCCGGTGGGTTAAAAAGGAATATAAAAGGGGCCCCATAACCGATATTTCCCAAACCTCCAGCAAATATCTTTCATTCTTTATTTATTTTTTGTGCTTCTTGTCGAACAAAATACATAAAGGAAACCAATTGGTCCCCCCCTTATGGTGAAATGTCTCCCATTTAAATAATGCCTTTCCAGGGGGAAACCCGCTTCTATGAGGGGCCGGGCTTCCTTTTTTTTTACAGCAGTGAAAACATTTCTCTAAACCTTTTGAAAATTTTCTCGAAAAAAAGGGGTACGGGTCTTTCCTGCCTGAGTAAGAAAAAGAAATGGCAATTTTCAGATGCATCCATTTCCATTTCCCGAATGGTAGGGATTTAAATCAAGGGCTTAAAATACTGATTTTTTTAAAGCCCGTTTTGGAGATTTAGGGGAAAGCGGCTTCTGTTTCCCCTTTTATCTCAGGAAAGTGGTAGCACTCAAGGGGATTTTTACTTAAATATTGTAACCCATTTTGATTTAAAAGAAAAGAAAACCAAAAGGGAGTTTTTTGGGAAAGTAAATTTTTTGTCTTGAGGCTTTGGGAAAAATTTCCCCGTAGGGGTTGTATCATTCGGGTTTCGGGGAATATTAAAACCCCCTTCCACTACATAACCAAGGTGCAAAGGGCCTTTTAGTTAAAAAAAAAGGCATTTTTCCCTCATTGTAACGGGATATTTTTTTTTTGGGGCGGCTTCCAAAACTTAAAGGTTTGTCCATGTTCCTCCGGTTTTTCCACAAATGGAAACATTATCTAAAAACGCCTAATTTCCCCAATGGGGTTGCTCTTACCTTAATGAGGAAAACCAAAATTTCGTTTGGAAGAAACCCTACCCTTTGGGGTGCCCAAAAAAAGGGGATTTTGGGGCCCAAACTGTACAGGCCATCACACCCGGGAAACGCGTGTATTTTTTATTTTTCTTTTCCTTATAGGGACTTATGATAGGCACTCTGTAGATCATTTTGTGCAAAACACATAGAAACTGAGCAATTTTGTTCACGTTTCATAAATTTCGAGGGCGGGGGTACCCATCAAAAATTGAAATTTGTTGATTGTCTCAGATTTAACGATACCCCAGTCTCCTTTTTCCTAAAATGCCCTTCAAAAGTAATCGAAAAGCCATTCTCCGTTTCCTAAAATCATTTTTAACAACGACAACCTGGGGCATCCCAAAGGGGGAAATTAAATTGGGTTTCCCTTTAATCCCCTCCTTCAGCACCTCTGTTTTTTCCCTTTCTCAATGAACTTTCCGATCCCCCCCATAAGAACAGCGGCGTGATTTAAAGCTGATTTAGGATGGCAATCCGCGGTAAGACTTGCAAACAGCTTGGGGGGGGGGGTTCTACCCTTAAAGTGCTAAGTCAACAGACAACAAGAGGGGGGCATTTCACCCCCATATTTAAAAGGTGACATACCAGGGCAGCTTCTGAAAGTCCTGCCCAGGATAACATCAGAGCACATTTGGGGGAGAATAAAAAAATTTTAAAACATTTTGGAAAATTCCTTTCCATTAACTTAATGATTTTTAAAATCGTTCAGGGTTCCAAAAACAAAAAAAATTTTTTTGTCTCCCCGGTTACATGGTTTAATGCAGGGAAGGAGCGTCATCATTGCATAGCCACCTTTCTCCCCCTCCCACCTGACAGTTTCCTACACTCCCTTTCCTTGCCCTTTAAAAACCCGCTTTCGATTGGGCCAACCGAAAAGGTAATAATTAGTGAACTTGCCAGAATGGATGTTGGAGGATGGCTTTTTCTCCGCGGGTTTTAAAAAGGCTATTTTCCCAACAGAAAATCGTCTGGTTGTTCCGGGGCATAGAAGTGAAACCCTAAAGATTTTAATTGGGAAACCCCCCAAAGGGAGGTTTTCTCAGTCCCACACTTTTCAAAAATTTTTAATTAATGCATTACTTAATGCAATGCCTAGTCGGCCCCATAATTATTTTTAAGTTTGCTGATTTTAATGTTTTCACACCCCCGATTTTTCCAACCCCCAAAAAACATTTTTTAAAAATGTACTACCCTCGTGTCAGGACCTGGGGTTGATAATCTTTTACTGATAAAAAAAAAGATACCAATAGGCTTCCTCCCCCGACAGAGGGCAAGTTCGCCCAATCCAATTGCATGAGGGGGGTCCTTCTAAAAATATGAAAAGCAGTTTCGGGAATTTCTAGGTTTTGAGTTCCACAATTTGGGGAACCTGTTTGTAACAAGATTTTGGGTCGCCAATACAAAAAAACGGCTAAAGCACTTAGATTTTGGGGGCGGGGCTTCCCCCCAGGTATGGTGCTAATTTTAAATTTTTGGGGGGTGAAAATGATGTATCTTGCTTATATTAGATAAAGGGTTTTTGGATTTTTCCTGCGCCACTACTTTTTCTTTGTGTCTGACTGGAAGTTTGGGGGGCCTGGAAAAATTTGCAGAACAAAGAAATGAGGATCATCCTAGGATCCCTCGTACGGGCCAAAAATTTTAAAAATATGCAAAAAAAAACTTGATATTCCAAGCATCAAAAGATCGTTTTTACTGAAAGAAAAATACCCCAAATTTGGGGTTTAAAAAGGGCTCGGGGCAAGCTCTTTAAAAACCCCTGCACAGAACCCCCCAAATTTTTCCTCAGCACGGTTTGAACACCCCTCGGGATGGATCGAAAAACGGGAACCCGACCTCCGCATGTTCAGTTTACAGGGATCAATGTAAAGAAAAGGGCCAACAGGGGGCATTTCCCTCCGCTCCATGGAATATTCCCCCCATTCCAAACTACCATTCCCCCTTTTCCCCCCCCAAAATTTTTAAACCCAAAAACCAAAACTTCCCCCTTGAACCCAAACTGAGGCCTTAAGCTGTATGATACTTAGTCACACAGAAACAAAACTCTCGCAAATTTTTTTCGTTGATGGTTCTTTTTACCAATCCACTGGTGCAGCTGGTAGTGCTGCTGTTGTCGTAAGAGTGAGGCTCTCTTAAAAAAATTGGAGCACCATCAATAATTGGGCCTCTACCCTTCAACAACTGTTTTCCATACTCCTTGCACTGAAAAGCATCTATGTATCAAAGATTTACAGTTTTAAAATTTTAAATGATTCTTGTATCCATAAATGCTCTCAAAATCATTAAGCATAAAATTTTGGGATTTCTTTTGTCAAAAAGCCAGGGCAAAAATTTTTGGGAGGGAATTTTTTTGGGCAGTGGAGTCCCGAGTGCAATGCTGTGCATTCTCCCTCTTTACATTGGTCTTCAAAATGCATGATGAAAAGAAAAAATTTGGGTAAGCTGGATCTTTCCCAAAAAGGGAGTAAATTTTCAATCTTGGGCCCTTTTCAGGTTGTAGTTTGAAGGGGCAAATACGAAAAGAACTTTAGCTGAATTTTTTTGGGCTTAAGGCTCAGGGGGGATTTAACCATGAGTCCATCTTTCATCATTCTATCAAGCAGGAGGAGCCACATGGGCTAAAGGTGCATCCAACAAAATAAGGGGAGACTCTTGGGTGTCCTACCGCCCGGCCTTTCCCGGGTGGGTTTTTAATTTTTTTTGGGGGGTTAAATCACCCCCACACCAATGTGGGCCAAAACGAAATGTTAAAAATTTTCCCGATGGATTATTGTCCCCCACCCTGCGTCATTTATTACTGGAAATGCGATAAAATTAATGAAATTTTGAAACAAATCACTCGAAGTGTTTAAGAAATGGCAAATATTTTTTAAAAAGTGGTATATTAAAAGACCCTTCTGGGGGAAATACCCCGACTTTGCTGGGTGGTTTAAAAAAAGCATTACCACATGTGTAATGTGTGTGTGTGTGTGTGTGTGTGGTGTGTGTTGTGGGTGGTGTGTGTGTTGTGTGTGGTGTTGGGGGTGTGTGTGTGTGTTTGTGGTTGTGTACTCAAACCCGTTGTACTCACCTAGTTGAGGTTGCGGGGTGGTTCCCAGCTCCTGGCCCCCCCCCTTTACTGATCGCTACTAGGGCACTCTCCCTGAGGGCCCTGAGCTTTATCATAAACCCCTGCTTAAAGCTATGTATGGATCCTTCCTCCATACATCGCTTCCCAAAAATTTTTCCACTTTCGACTACTCTGTGGTGAAGAAAAAACTTCCTAAATCCCTGGGATTCTCTGTGTCTTTAGATTTCCAAATGTGTTTCCCCCGTTTTTCTGTGTCCAAAACTCTGGAAAAATCCTGTCTTTGTCCACCTTTTTCAATTCCTCTCAAATATTTTTTATGCGTTATCATGTCCCCCCTTCTCCCTTCCTCCAGTGTCGTCAGGTTGATTTCCCCTTTAAACCCCTCCTCGTTTGGAATACCTCTTTGCTCTGGGGCTAGTCTTTTTTTGCAAAACCCTTTTCACTTTCTCTAGTTTCTTTATGCTTTGGGTAGGGGTGGGTTCCCAAAAGGGTGGGCCGGGATACTCCAATTGGGGGCTAACGTACGGGGGGAACGGGTCCTGGGGGAAAAAGGGGGGCCTTAAAAAGGTGTGGGGTTTGGGGGGTTTTTGGGGGATTTCCCGCAAAACCAGTTTTTTTTGATTGGTTTTTTGCCCGGGTTAACCACCCAATCCCTTTTTCCCTTTGAGTTGAGGGTTTGGGTTTGGGAAAAAGGAGGTAACCCCTTCTGGGCCTTTTCTTTGGGCCCCTTCCCCCCCTTCAGAAAATTTTTTCCCCCTTGGGGGATTGGGAATAAAGGAAGGGGGCCCCTTTCGGACGGGCTCGCTGCCCCAATCCCCTTTGTTGTTCTGCCTGGCCATTGGAGGGATTTCCACCTTATTTTGGAAAAAGGGACAACCCAATCCCTTGCAGTCTTAAACCAAAAAAGGAAAAAGAAGGTTTGGCAACCCCCGGGACCCCATTTTGGTACCCGGTCCCCGCACCTGCCACTCCTTTTTACTTCCCGCCCTTTTTTCCGACAAAGGGATTCCCCCTTTTAGGGGGGGGGGGGCTTCTTCCCATCCCCCCTTGGCCCCCAGGCACCCAATCTTTTTGGAAACGTAAAAGTTCGCCCCGTCCAAGGGAAAATGCAATCCAACCCACCCCTTCAATTTTTCCAAAATTTTTTATGTTATGAATTATAGGGTTTTGTTTTTGGCAAGGGGGGTTTTTGCCTGCCATGGGGCTGGGGGAGGTCATTTTTCTAGGGGTTTTTCCAATGTTTTAAATTTAAATTTTAATTTATTTGAAAAACAAAGTTTTTAATAAACTTGGTTGGGAAAATTAATGGGGGGTTTTATTGTTCCTGTAAAAAGTTTAAAAATTGGGGTAAATTTTTTGTTTCCATGTAGGGGGGGTCCTTTTCATAATTTTTGAATTTGTTTTAGGGGTCACTTGCGGTTGTAATTTTTAAAAAAAAATGGGGGGGGGGGGGGGTTTTGGAGTTTTGGGGGGGGAAATTAGTTTACCGACCCTCTGCACCCCTTTTTTTGGTTGTGGGGCAAATGTGGGCCCAGCACTTGGTGGTTTTGCCAAAAATTCCCCCTTTTCTGGGGCCCGTCCCTCCCCCAAACCCTCTTTTTCTCTTTTTGGAGTTTTTCCTTTTTTTTGGGGTTTACCCTCTTTCCTTTTCTTTCCCCCTTTTCCTTACCTGATTACCGGTCTTTAATTTGGTTTTTTCCCCCTTTTTTGTGGGACAAAAATTTCGGTTAAAATTTTGGCTTTCCCTGTTTCATTTTTAAAAATTGTTTTGGGGCCTCCCCCCTTCCCCTTCTTTTCCCCGGGGAATGTTTCTGGCCCCCTTTTGGACTGTTTCCCCGGTATTCTTTCCTGGGGTTTCCCTTTGCCCTTGGGTAATTTCTTCCTCCCTAGCCCCTTTGGTTTTGCCCTTTTTGAACCTTTGGGTTTTAAAACCAAGGGCCATTTTTTGGTTTTTCCCTTCCCTTTCCCTTTTACCCCTTGGGGAAAAACCCTTTCCTTCGGCCTCCTTTATTTGTTGCTAAATTTGGCCCCTCATTCATTTTAATTTTCTTTTCCCCCCCTTCTTTTTGTCAATTTCCCCTTTTTTAGGTTAAGTTCCTCCAATTTCCTGGGTCCCCCCCCTTTTATTTCTTCCCTTCCCTGGGGCCCCTTTTTTTCCCCCCTCCCCCTTTGGGGAAAGGGTCTCCCGTTTTTCAACTTTTAAAAACCCCGGGGCAAAACCCCCCAAGGGTCCCTTTATTTTGTCCCCAATATTTTTTCATACTTAAGGTTTTAATTCTGTCCAGCCCCTTGGTGTTTAATTTCCCTTTCCCCCTTTCTTTTAGTTTCCCTTCTTTGTTGGTTCCTGGTTCTCCCCTCCACCTTTTCCAATTTAACTTAAAACCCAAAGGGAAAGGGGCCCCAAGGGGTCCAAGTTTCCCTCGATTCTCCTTGGGTTAAAGTCCCCCCTTTTGGGCTTTCCCTCATTCCCCTGAGGCCCTTCTTTTGGACATTAAAGTTTTTTGTCAACCCCTCCCTCTTTGCCCCCTGTGACCCGCCTTGGGGCCTTCCCCCCTGGTTCCCTTGGGGGGTTAAACACCCCAAATTGGGGTTTCCCCTTTTGGGGCCTTTTCCGATTGAAATGTTCCCACCCCATGTTTCCACTTTCTTCCTCCGCTTTCTTTTTATCTCCGCTTTCCCCCTAATTCCAAAGGAATTTTATAGAACCCCCTTTTTTCCCCCAAACCCCCCCCTTTTCCCTCTTTTTTCCCTCGGGGGGGGGGCCCGTTTTTTGGGGGAAGAATGGCCTCTGTTTCCCAGGTTTGGTTGGTTTATTGTTTGAGAAACTTGGTTTTCCGGGGTTTTGTGGGGTGTGTGTGTGGGGGGTGTGTGTGTGTGTGTTTTTGTAAAGTTGGGGGGTGTTTTGGGGGTTTTTTGGGGGTTTGGTGTGGGTGTGTGTGTTTTGTGTGTGTGTGTGTGTGGGGTGTGGTGTGTGTGTGTGTGAGTATGAGGGGTTTTGGGGGAAATGAGTTGTGGTGTGTAGAGTGGTGTGTGTGTGTTTAGTGTGGTGCTGTGTGTGTACAGTTTGTGTGTGGTGTGTGTGTTTGTGTTGTGTGGGGTTGGTGTGGTGTGTTGTTTAGTTTGTGTTATGAATTTGTATTTTGGTGTGTGTGTTGTGGTGAGAGAGAAGACTCAGCAATAAAACATTTGCACCAATAACTCACTACATTGTGCCCGGGGTTTGGGAAGTGTAATTCTCATTACTCTAAATTTGTTCAGGGATTGCAGCCATGTATAAACGTAATAACCATTCTTACAGTACATCCCTTTTGTAACTTGTGAGTTCATTCCTTTTGTAACTTGTGAGTTATTACCTTGTACCTAGTTCAGCCATAAAAATTTTTGGGGCCCCGGGTCCGGCCCCATTGTGTACCTGTAATTTTAAAATACCTTTGTAATTTGTAATGAGTGACAACCTACCTGGAGTTCATTACCTTTGTAAATTTGAGTTCATTCCTTTGTAAAATTGTAAATTCATTACCTCTGTAATTTGCTCAGCTATCAAAACTTTGAGGCCCAGTCCCTGGACCCATTATGACCTCTGAAAATTTTGACTACCCCCCACGGATGGGAGGGGTGCATAATAAACATATTAAACAACTAACTAACTAACTAATTTGGTTTTCCCCTTACAAACCCAAGGTCTGAATAGAGAAGATGTTGAGCCATGGAAACGGTACCTATAGTGATGTACAGCAAGGAGGGGTGTTTAACAAAATTAAGGTTGTGAAACTCTCTGACTGCCACTATCAATAAGACCATTTACTTCGTTCCTTTGATGAATACTTCACAACTGCCTTTGACAGTGAATTGGAGTAGCCGCAGAAGCCTGTTGCTAGAGTCACTATCACGGGAAGGGGAGCACTACTCTTGAAAAGCATTGCACACTTTTTTAAACAAAGTGACCTTTCTTGTGGCATTTGGCACATTGCTAAAACGGAAACCTTGGGACGGGATTTTTGAAAACCCAAAAAAACACACCTTACCTGCTGCTGCTGTCGCTGAGGCGGGTTCCACAGTAACTTCTTTGCAAATTCTTGGTCGGAATTGCAGCACTTACCACTCGAAAGGTGAGTGTTACTGTAACTTCAGAATTCTTCGGGGGAATCAGACCTTGCCTGGTCAAAGGCAGTGGCAAGTCGAGTTTTTTTTTTTTCCAATAAACGCTGCCTTATTATTGGTATTGCAGGCCATGATAAAAGCATCCCCGATGGACTTTCACAATACGAGCGCGTCACTGCTTGGAAAGGGCATCCTTACCTAAAATTTTCAGTGCTTTTAAGGGTTTTCATTAAAAAAGGGTTCATCAATCTGCTGGCGGCGAGTTTCAAGGCGTGCTGCAAAATTTCATTTGAGGTTTTAAAATACGAGACTTGAGGGTTTTGAAGCTCTTCGTAGGATTTTCACCGAAATAGCCTCATATATCTTAGGTGACACAAAATGATGAGCAGACTTAGTTTATCTAGATCTTCTTTGAGGGTCCCCAAAATTTTCGAAAATCTTAAACCAGTGCTTCCTTCCTGAGCAGCCGTTGATAAGCTGGGGGGACAGTCAGCCTCTCGGTTTCAGAAACGCTCTATGTTTTTGATGAGACTAGCCAGAATCACCCCAGGTAGCCCGGGTTTTTATGTTCAATAAAATTTTTGTGATTAAAAAACAGGCCTTTTCTTAGGCTTTATTGAACATAGAATTCCCCTAGTACTTTTCAACAACAAAATATAAACGTACATTAAAAACGGCTTCTACAGGGATGGTGATGTCTTGCATATGTCAAGAGAAAAGTTATAACTACAGGCCACATATTTAAACTCACCATGTAATCTGCATCACTAATATATGGATAGAAGAGAAGAGAATCACACACCATGTGTTGGCGCCCATGACATACACCAAACTGTTGTTGTTGTTAAGGCCCCCGAGAGGTGGTGCAGTATTATCCTGCTGCTGCTCCCCACAGGAGCAGTATCACTACACATGATAAAGTTGATATGTTAGCCAAGAAGAGTACCCAGAAGGAGAATGTAGAATATAACTTTGGTATAACTGTGTCTAGCATTAGGAATACTATTATGAGAAAAGTAAATAATGAAAATGATTGTTATAGGAATGGAGTTAGAAGCCTGAGTAGATCTATAACCCACTATAACATGAACGTAGATAAGTATGTTTATGGAGCAACGTGCAATGTGAACAGACTGACTGATGTTGTAGTGGCCATGCTTAGGCTTGGTTACAAGTACTTCTGGCAGTTTGGGAGACACACAGATGATCAAACTAAATGTAAATTATGTGATCAGGTATATGGTCACTCTCTTGAACACTATGTGCTTAATTGTCCACTTATTGAGGAATACAGAGACAGACAGTATAATAACCTATGTGACATGTCAAGATATCTTATTAATGAAAATAAGATACCAGATATACTAAGCAAAATTCCTAAATTTGCTTGTAACAGATAAGTGAACTATAGATATGTAGATATAAATCCATATGTATTCCTGTTAACCCTTTGGGGCCAAGTTTCTAGACCTTTTGTGTATCCATATGCTCTCGCGCTACCGTCCACAGGATGGATATGGGGTGCACAATAAACTAGCCACTTCGGTGGCAAAATCTAAAATCTAATCAGGGGGATTACCAATAGACCCATGGCTCTCTTCAAGCAGGCACTGGACAGGCACCTAAAGTCAGTACCTGACCAGCCAGGTTGTGGTTCGTACGTTGGATTACGTGCGGCCATCTGTAGCAGCCTGGCTGATCAGGCCCTGCTCCACCATGAGGCCTGGTCACAGACTGGGCCACGGGGGCGTTGACCCCCGGAACTCTCTCCAGGTATACTCAGATTCGTTTTTGATGAATCTTTGAACAGCCTTCAGTGACTGGGTTCGTAGTCGATGCCAAGTGCTTCCATTAGACCATTAATATTGTTGCACGCCACTAAATCGCCTTCCACAAGGAAGAAATCGTTGAACTGCTGCTGACGGTTACGAAATTTTGAAATCTTCACATCATCTGCTTGGAGATTCCACTGATGAAGACGTGTTTGGCCAAGAAAATCACCTACCTTTCATCTCAGAATATAAACATGCACAGCACAACCAACTTCTATGTCTGCTGGAACAATAATGAATGGCAGTGATCCTGTGGATGCGGTAAGCAACACACTACCGTAAGTCTGTTGGAACCTGTTGTGACACGTAGGTGTATATTGAAAAGTAGATCTAACAAACAATTTTAACCATGACATTCATTATTAGTGACCTAAAATAAGTTGGAAATTACTACTCTGATCTCGGAAGCATTTTGGGTGTTGTTACATGTCGGTTGGCTACATTCAAAGCAGATTTAAGGTCAGGGAAGGTTGTTTGAGCTGCCAGTGTGCAGGGTAAGAAATGTGGTTTACCTGGAGAGGCAGTGTCGCATAATCCTTCCATACATGAAACCATACAACCGGGGAGATAGACACTGTTTAATTCTGTGCAGAGACGATTTAGAATCACCTC
>NC_069405.1:19396582-19449822 GCF_026875155.1 Cherax quadricarinatus | reverse complement strand
TACGGGGGAATGCCCCAAGTTTGAATGATGAGGCATGGGTCTCAAAGATGCCAGAGCTTTCTTTCTAGGACCAGACACCATCTGAGCAACATGTGCCATGATCAGCAGGGGCGGCGCCCCCCGTGTCTTCACATATGAGACCTGGGGAAATCTGGTGGGGCACCCTCGTCAGCATAGTTGCTGATCCCCTTATATGTGTTGTATGCATAGATTAGCTGAGTATTATATTTTACCATCCCATGTTGCTTTATATAGAAGATCCCCTAGGCCTGTGACTGTATGACGTCACGGGATGCAGCATGAGTGAGTGGATCACTCTGGTCTCGTCCTCACTCCACGTTTAGACATACGAAGCAAGCAGGCAGGCCTGGGCTCCCATCCACAGTCTGACAATATATATCATTCCCATCCAGCAAGTGAGTTTACCTTATTTATCTCCTACCGAACTCCCACGACAAATTGGTGCCAAGCAGAGGGCCTGTAATTTCTGATGATTACAGCGATTTCTGGAGAATAAATTTTTACTGAGCTGGTCGCCATTTTCTGGCGCTAGGCCTGCCGAGGGGGTTTAAACCCGCTCGACCTAGCCAGCCAATTTACCCGACCAAGCGTCTACCAGCTTTTCTCCCATTATTCACTGGCCCAGCCCTCCTTTGTATTAGTGTTTATCTGCTTATTTGCACCCACTCCCGAGGGGTTTGACTTGAGTTTGAAAAGTAAGGCAAACCAGCACGACAGTCTGTGGTGGGGGAGTCAGCCGGGCCTAGCCTTACACCATCCAAGTTTTTGCCTCCCCAAAGCCAGCTTTCCACCCCTGCGTGCTCATCGTAGAAGTTATCAAGCCATTCTGTGTGAAGGTTAAGCTAAGAAAAGTCCAGCAAGGTAACCCAGGGGGGGACTAACTAAATGGGGACTAACCCAGTACTCAAGCAAACCACGTGGGTACGGTCTTCCTCATCACTTTGTGCTTCAAGCTCCAAGCCATTCTGAGTGCATTTTCATCCCTGTGGTGTTGTGGTATTTCGTGGGTTTGTTTTTTAAGGCCAGCCTGGCTTAGAGTGGTTTTCGGCGCCTAAGTGAGGGTGTCCCCAGTGAGGCTTGCGCCATTCACCATAGGGCCCAGTCACCACGCGGTCTCACACCACCTGCCTCAGCTGCCTCAGCCACCCACCCACTACCACTGTTTTTGTACCCCCTTACTACGGGTTCTAGCACCATATTTTAAGAACCATATAGGGGGTCAAGAGCTAGAGTGTGTTCTTTCGTCAGTGGCGCCCATCGTTAAAAGTCTCCTGTGTGGGTCCATTGTTTGATTTAAGTGCAAATTCTTCGAGTGTGGAGAGAATCACGATCGCATCCAGCCACGAGACGATAGCAAGCATCCTTCCAACACCATACTCACAGCCTTCCACCCTCTTTCTTTCACCAAGTCGCTACAGTGATATATATTTTTTCATAGAGACATTTGCGAGTGTTGAGACAATTTTGTGGTTTCCAGTGAAATTTTTTAGTGACATTCAGTAAAAACTCTTGATTAGACTCAGTGTTTATTATTACTGTTTGGCAATATTTTTTTTTTATCTTCTTAATTACAGTGTTAATTTTCGTGCATAATTTCCTGGGCTGTTGTGTTGAGCTTCTTTTTTTTTATACTTGAAGTAATACCTTAGGTGTTTTTTCCTTGTTGTGCACAACACATATAAGCAGTATAGAATTTGTGTTTACACTTCAGAATTACCTTGTGTTCCACAGTATTCCAGTGAAAGTAATTCAGTAATTTATTCCTTGTATTCTGTATCACAATTCAGTGTTTGTCTGTTATGTTTTTCTCACGGCATTTTGTGCATTTCATTTACCATTTTATTTTCTTTGTGTGTTGAACATTTTTGTGTTTAATTCTTTGCATTTAGCCAGTGTCTAATTTGTCTTATTTCCACAGACAATAGTGCCATTATTTTGTTGCAAGCAAGGAAAATTATTTTTTCCAAATTTTTCACAAATGAAGTTTCATTGCAAGAAAATAAATTTACTGTTTTTTATATTAAATTGTTTTGGTTTGGTTTTTCTGGCCCCCCATTTGTAAGTTTTCCCCAAACCTTTTTTTTTTTGTTTTTTTTTTGGGGAAAATTACTATTATTTTCTTTTTTTCCAATTGAAAAAAAATTCATTTTTATTTGGCCAATTTTTTTTGAGTTTTTTTCAAATTAAAAAAGTAATTAAATTTTTTTGTTTTTTTCGGGAAAAGGGTTTGTTTTAAAGGTTTGGAAAAAATTAAGGGGGTTTAAAGTTTTTCCCACCCCAAGTTTCTTTTCCTCGAAAAAAATTTTTTTTTTTTTCCCCCTTGAAAAAAACGGGTTTTTTTTTCTTTGGGGGTGTGAAATTTTTTTTTTTTCTTTCCCCATCTTTGGGGATTTAAATTTTTTTTTAATTAATTTTGGGGTAAACATTGTTTTGCCATTTTAAAAAATTTTTTCTTCCCAAGGGAAATTTTTTAAATTTTTTAGGGGGGGTTGTCCCGTTGCTTTTGTTTTTGGGCCAATTTTGTTTTCGGGGGTTTATTTCATTTGAAAGTTTCTTTTTTGGTTTTTTTTCTTTTGCTTAAAAATTTTAAACCCCCCTTTTGGTGGGGGGAAATTTTTTTTTTCTTTTTATTTGGAATTTGGGTTTTCCCCAAGTTTGTTTGAAATTTTTGCACAAGCTTTTGTGAGCCCATTTTAACTTTTTGATTGTTTTCATCTTTTTATTGTAGTTTTTCCCCTTTATTGGCATTGAGAGAAAGAAAACTCCTTTTCCTTTCCCATTCAATTTAAAAGAAAAATTTTTAGCAAAATTAAATATGAATTTAAGTACAATTTCTCTTGATTTTAAAAAGTTTTTGTTTACTCAGTTGAGTATTTTCTTTTTTTAGTGTGAGGGGCCTTGTTTAAAAGTGGGGACCGGGCCCCAATTTTTTTATTTACTTATGCAGAATAGAAAAAAGCATTTTTTCCCCATTTAATTTTTCACTGTTTTTGTTTTTTTCCCTCATTTTTTTTTCTTTTATTGCCTAAATTCTTGTTTTACATTTTGCAAACATGTCTCAAGTCTTCTAAAAGCGATGCCTCGAAAAATTTTTGCAAAGTAAAACCTTTAATTGTTGATTACTAAAAGTATCCCAAAAACTTTTTTTAATTTCATCCTCAGACGGATCTGATTCAAAAAATTTTTATTTTCCCTTAATGTGTCTGAATTAATTTTTTCCCAAAGTGTTGTGTAACAAATTTAAAAAATTTGCCTCAAGATCATCAAAATTGTTTGTATCTTGATTTAAATTTCCTATAAAAGACTGTTAATTGGGGATTTTCTAATTTTTGGAATTCTTAGTCTGAAAAAGGATGAAATGAGTTTTCAAACAAGCCTTTTTAAATTTGGTATACTGAAAATTTCCCTAGCCCCCCCACACTTAGAGGGTTTAAAAAAAACCTGTACTGTAAAAGAAAGTTTGGTTTTTTTTATGTTTTATTTTCAAAAAAAATAATCTCGCAGACATTAAGGGCCCTTATAAGTTTAAACCCTTCAGAGTAAATTGACCATAAAGGGGTTTCACTTTTAAAGGGTGGGGGGTGTTTAGGGCTTGATTTTTGTTTGATTTACCCCCTGACCACGTGTTTTAATATTAAATTTAACGAGGGGGATCCCACTTCATTCACTATACATAAAAATGTCATTGTATAATGTAAATCCACGTAAATATTACTTAAATTTTAAATGTCACTTTTTTAATATGTATTTAAAAAGGTTTACATTTTATATTTTATGTTCCCTTTAATATAGAGGTTTATCTAAAAGGGAAAAAAAACTTTAACACAATCTTGTCTCAAAAATTTCTGTCAAATTAAACATTATAAAACACTACGGGGTATATACGATGGGAAAAAAACTGAAATCGTTGGGTTGCTGTTTTTTTAAATTTCAGAAAATTTTGAGATTGGGGCAGTGGATGGGGGGTTGTGGGTGGGGTCACCAGCCCCCATTTTTTTTTGGGTAAAAATGCTGGGTGAGCGCCCGTTTTCTTTTGACGGGCCCATTCTCTGTGTTTTGAGTCGGGGAGGGACCATTTATACTGATTTATATTGAAAAAAACACTAGTTTTACAGCTTTTTCGAAGGCCCTTTGGGCCCCAAAGGGTTTTTGTACCTGTAGTAAAAACATTTTTGGGGACCACAGTGTGGTCTTTACCCGGGTTCAAGAAGACCAAATTTTTTAAAGAAAGGGCCCATTACCAGTTAATTTTTTAAAGGAAAACTCATTGCCTGCACAGCCCCCCCTGCGGGACGAGGTCTAGAAGCTGTCAAACCCCCCATTCAAACATGGGCTGTCAAGAAAATAATTTGTAAGTTTTTAAAAAATTTAACCATAGGGGGGGGTTTTTATTTTCATCATATTTCTTTCAGGATGGCTGCCCAAAATCCCTACTTGTGTGGACTAAGGGGCCCGCATAATCCCCGGGGTTTATGAAAAAGTGACTAACTCACGACTTTATACTCAACTGCGCGGGTCAATAGTAGTAAAATCCGAGTTAGAAAAATTCCCGGGGTTTATATGTATCTGCCCTTTAATTTGCCTGGTTTTCCTTTTGAGTTGTTTGAAAAATGGGTTCCCCCTTTGAAAAAATTTTTCGCCCTAACTCTGTTGGATCGCAAACCTTTTGGGTTACCTGTTCATAAACAATTTTTTCACAAAATTTTTCACTAAGAATTTTATCACACTTCTCTTAAGTGTTTATCGTTTTTTTGGGGAAGGCCCACTTTGCCCCACACTAACGCACAGATCAGTGTTCTTTGTTGGTTACCCGGGGTTTCCAGTGTCACTCTCAGTAGGTCAAAAGTAATTGAAGAGGGCCACAGCCCCCCCACGCCGTCACCCCCCTTGCAAAAAGAAAACCCGGGACCTAGTATTTTTGTTTTCCTTGCCACTTCCCCCCGATGAACCCCAAAGGGGAATGTTTATTTTTTGCTGTCTTAAGAAATGCCCCCCCCCCCCAGCCCCACTGTTTTTCTTGGAAAATAAAGTGGGAGCAGGATTTTCCTTAATTGTCCTTTCTAAAATAAGAGATGTACTGTCTCTTATTAAAAAAACACTCTGCAAAAAACTGGTGCCAAAGGGGCAAAAATTTTCCCCTTTACCCCCGTCGCTTTCTCGTACGGCATCTGTGATCAATTACTCACTGTAAACAAAAACAAGCGCTTGCCCCTTTGAGGGGTGGGCCCCCCGGGCCCCCAAAGGGGTGAAGGGGCTAAGGGGGCTGATTTCCCCCCCCCTGGAAGGAAAAATTTTTCCCCCAGGTGCTTTGAAGTGGGTTTTTTTTAAATGTAACTTCCAGAGTTAACTATAAAACTGGTAAATATGTGCTGAATTTTTTTTTGTGCCCCGAGCAAAAATTGTCTGTCATTCCAAAAACAAATGTGTAGATGTGTTAATTGCTGAGGTTTTGGGGTTTCTTAAGAGTATTGCAGTGTTGGGTAAATCTCGAGGGAAAACTGTGGCCCCGGGGAATGACCCTTGGGAAAATGCACTGCGGCCCCCATTTCCCCCAAAACATAAATTTCCCGTGTTAGTTTAGGTGAATGGCGCTTGTTTGTCCCTCTATTTTACCGGTATCCTTTAAAACCCTTTGCCAGGGTTAAAAAATGCTGTGTCAAACCCAGAGGTATAATTGATTGTGTACAAGAAAGAAAAAAACTCGTGAAAAAAAACTGTTCCACAAGGGCCCCCAGTAATAGCTCCCTTTTTGTTCCTCATCCTCATATCCGAACATAGCAAGGATGTCAGCCCACCAAACAAAAGTGTCTTCCTTTGCAGGTTTTACACCCGAAACTGCATTTACAGGGGTTTTTCCATTGGGGAGGGCACTGCCCGGGTCCAGGGGGGACCCTTTAACCAAAAACTTTCAGTTGGGCTGCAGAAAAAAAAAATTTTAAAATTAAAACGATGAGAAATTTTTAAATTTTCTCAGATATGGTAAAAAATGAGGAAAAAAATTAAAAACTTCATCAGAGTACAAAAAAAAAAATTTTGGCCCCCCGAAATAGGGGGCGAAACACCAAAGTCAAAGACCTGGGAATTTATTATTTTCCGGAGGATCTCCCCCTTCAAGGGGCCATAAAATTGTATTTTAATTTGCATCTGCTGGGAAAAATGACAGGGGGTGGATAATGGAACCTTCAAAAATAGGGGGGGCCAAACCAGGGTGACACTCTTCAGGGCACTTGTTCTATTCACTGGGGAAAATTGCTGCACTTTTAACAGCCCTTTCAAGGCAGGTGTTTGGCCCCCCCACTAGAAAAAAGTAAAAGGGAAAAATTTTTACGGCGCGCAAACGGAGATAAAAACCCCCTCAATTACTGGGGGCGCTTTAGGTTTTTTAAACCCCCTATTCCCGGGGAAAAGCCCCGGAGGGGGAGAGATACATGATTTTAAAAACACTGGAAAAAAACCCAAGGGGGGCTTTTTTTCCGAACTTGCACCCCGAAAATCACTCCTACGGGGAAACAAAAGACTTTGGGAAGGGGCCCATGCACCCCATCCCCCCCAAAGAAAAGCAGGGGTGTCAATAGACGGGAAGAGACCATAAAAATAAAATGTCAGGGGCCCCCCGGGCGTTCAACTGCCTCCCAGCCCCACATAAGGGGGATTTCCCAACAGGCCCCCTGGGCCCGTCTTTTTTAAGGGGCCCGGGACGGACAAGCACCCAAAGTCAGTTTTCCGGTCAGCCGGGGTGTGGCTCGTAGTTGGTTTTGCGTGCAGGGAAACCCCCCAAACCCCGCCGGTTGATAAAGGGCCGGGTGATCCCCCAGGAGGGCCCCCCCGGGGCCGACCCGGGCCCCCCCCCCCGGGGGGGGTTGGGCCCCCGAAAAATCTCTCCCGGGTTTCCCCCAAAGGGAATACCAACAAAACTGAAAAATTAAAAACCCCATGTGCAACATCTGGGTTTTTCTTTTTTGTTTTGGAAAGTTTTGGCCCTCCCCGTGGGGTTTAAACAATAAAAAAATTTCCAAAGGGCATAAATTTTAAAAAAGTTTGAA
The DNA here is from genome assembly GCF_026875155.1 of Cherax quadricarinatus. Lineage (NCBI taxonomy): Eukaryota > Metazoa > Arthropoda > Malacostraca > Decapoda > Parastacidae > Cherax > Cherax quadricarinatus. The sequence continues at coordinate 19,442,758 of NC_069405.1, read as the reverse complement.
AACTACATACAGAAAATGAGGTATTTTAGTCCCTCAGCCCTTTTTAAACTGGGCCCAAGAGCCCGTTTTGGGGTTTGGGGGGACCCCCCTTTTTAGCAGGACAAAGGGATAGCCCGGGTTTGGGGGGGATTCCCCCGTGGAAAATTTCCCGCGGGACATGTCCTCCCCCCCTCCCCGGAAACAAAAGTGGCCCCACTTTTGTCTTTTAAATTTTTTAGGGTGATAGTATCGACGGGCATAGATGATGGTGAAAGGTTTTGATTTGAAAAAAAACCTTTTGTAAATTTGGCTCGGGAAAAAAGGAAAAAAAAGAGGCCTTCCAGGAAAAATTTTCTGTAAGATACAGGGGGGGGGCGCCCAAACCCTCTCAAAAACTGTCAGTTTTTTTGATTTTTCCTTAACAAAAATTTTATCAAGGACCAAAATGTAATGGTTTTTTAAAAACTAGTTGTAAAACAAAACCTTTGAGGGGAAAAAGAAATTTAGATTTATAGGCAAAAACCCCTTACTCACGAATAATTTCCAACATCAAACTCCGACCCCCCCCCACCAAAGGGGACCTAAAAAAGCTTTTTGGGGCTTTACAACGTCATTTTAAGCACTTTAAAACCTAAAAAAACTGGGGTTTTAGGCAAAGTTGCAAGCCTTCGTTCGGGCCCTTTCCCCAAAGATTTGATTTAGTGAGTGGGCCCCCGGCCAAAAAGGGGGGGCTCCCCACCCCGCTTTCCCCCTCCCGTTTCAGCCCCCCCCCCCCCAAAAGGGCTTTAAACATTGCCCTTGTACCAAAACCTCCTCAACGGTTTGATGTTATTTTCACCCTTTTTGGGGGGCCTCGCCCCCCCCAGGAAAATTTTCCCCGCTTTAAATCACACTGGGGCGGGGAGAAAGTGCCAAAGCCATCCTTTTTGGATGGTGTTATGATTGGTTTTAAACCAGCAAAAAAGATTTTTGCTAAAAAAAACGGTTATTCCCCCCCGTAAGACCCCAGAGTCACAGCAGCTCATGCTGACTGCAGTGTGAGGGCTGCCCACATCGCAGGCCTGCAGCCTGTCCAGATCCCTTTGTAGTTCTGCCTGGTCCTCGCCCGATTGAATTCTTCTCATGAACTTCACATCATCTGCAAACAGGGATACTTCGGAGTCTGTGCCTTTCATCATGTCGTTCAGAAATACCAGAAACAGCACTGGTCCTAGGACTGATCCCTGTGGGACCCCAGCCGTCACAGGCGCCCACTCTGACACCTCGCCACGTACAATGACTTGCTGCTGTTATCCTGACAGGTATTCCCTGATCCATTGTAGTGCCTTCTCTGTTATCCCTGCCTGGTCCTCCAGTTTTTGCACTAATCTCTAGTGTGAAACTGTATCAAATGCCTTCATACAGTCCAAGAAGATGCAATCTACCCACCCCTCTCTCTCTTGTCATACTGTTGTCACCCTGTCATAAAACTCCAGTAGGTTTGTGACACAGGATTTCCAGTCTCTGAAACCGTGTTGGCTGTTGTTGATAAGCTCATTCCTTTCTAGGTGTTCCACCACTCTTCTGATAATCTTCTCCGTGACTTTGCATACTACACACGTCACTGACACTGGTCTATAGTTTAGTGCTTCTTGTCTGTCTCCTTTTTTAAAGACTGGGACTACATTTGCTGTCTTCCATGCCTCAGGCAATCTCCCTGTTTCGATAGATGTATTGAATATTGTTGTTAGGGGTACACATAGCGCCTCTGCTCCCTCTCTCAGGACCCATGGAGAGATGTTATCCGGCCCCATCGCCTTTGAGGTGTCTAGCTTGCTCAGCAGCCTCTTTACTTCTTCCTCGGTTGTATGTATTGTGTCCAACATTTGGTGGTTTACCCCACCTCTCCGTCCTTATGGAGTCCCCTTTCCCTCTTCCCTGTGAACACTTCTTTGAATCTTATGTTGAGTTCCTCACATACTTCGTGGTCGTTTCTTGTGGTCTCTCCTTCTTCCTTCTGTAGCCTGATTACCTGGTTCTTGACTGTTGTTTTCCTCCTGATGTGGCTGTCCAACAGCTTCGGGTCAGATATGGTTTTTGTTGCTATGTCATTTTCATATTGTCATTGAGCCTCCCTTCTTACCTGTGCATATTCATTTCTGGCTCTATGACTGCTCTCCTTATTTCTCCTGGGTCCTTTGCCTTCTATACTTCTTCCATTCCCTAGAACACTTAGTTTTGGCCTCCCTGTACCTTTGGGTGAACCATGGGCTCACCCTGGCTTTTTCTTTGTTCTTGTTACCCACGGGTACGAACCTATCATCATCATCCTTGCATATCGTTCTCACATATTCCATCATCTCGTTTACTGACATCCCTGCCAGTTCTCTGTCCCACTGAATCCAGTTCAGGAAGTTCTTCATTCCCTCGTAGTCCCCTTTCTTGTAGTTTGGCTTTATTCGTCCGGCTCTTTCCTGCTCCCCTCTCCACTTTTAACTCTACTGGCCCCAAGGGGTCTTTCATATGTGATGTCCTCAATATCTGTGTGGTGTGTGTGTGTATGTTGTGTACTCACCTAGTTGTACTCACCTAGTTGAGGTTGCAGGGGTCAAGTCCTAGCTCCTGGCCCCGCCTCTTCACTTGTCGCTACTAGGTCACTCTTCATGAACTGTGAGCTTTATCATACCTCTGCTGAAGATGTGCATGGATCCTGCCTCCACTACATCGCTTCCCAAACTATTCCACTTCCTGACTACTCTGTGACTTAAGAAATACTTCCTAACATCCCTGTGATTCATCTTTGTCTTCAACTTCCAACTGTGTCCCCTTGTTGCTGTGTCCCATCTCTAGAACATTTTGTCTTTGTCCACCTTGTCAATTCCTCTCAGTATTTTGTATGTCATTATCATGTCCCCCTATCTCTCCTGTCCTCCAGTGTCGTCAGGTCGATTTCCCTTAACCTCTCCTGTAGGACATACCCTTAACTCTGGGGACTAGTCTTGTTGCAAACCTTTGCACTTTCTCTAGTTTCTTTACGTGCTTGGTTAGGTGTGGGTTCCAAACTGGTGCCCCATACTCCAATATGGGCCTATCGTACACGATGCATGTGAGTGTGTGTGTGAGTGTGTGTGTGTGTGTGTGTGTGTTAGTTACCATTTTGTCCTAGGCGCATGTCGATTAGACACTAGGCCTGTTGTACATGCGTGTGTGTGTATGCATGCGTGTGTGTGTGTGTGGGGGGGTGTGTGGTTTGTGTGTGGGGTGTGTGTGGGGTGAGTGTGGGGTGTGTGTGTGCGGTGTGTGTGGGGTGTGTGTGTGGGGGGTGTGGGGTGTGTGTGTGGGGGTGTGTGGGGTGTGTGTGTGTGTGTTTGTATGAGGTGTGTGTGTGTGCAGGGTGTGTGTGGGGTGTGTGTGTGTGGGGTGTGTGTGTGTGTGGAATTTGTGTATGTGGGTTGTGTGGTGTGAGGTGTGTGTGTGTGGGGTGTGTGTGTGGGGGGGAGGCGTGTGTGTGTGGTGTGTGTGTGTGTGGCGTGTGTGTGTGTGTGTGTGTGGTATGATTTCGTTCGGATTTTTAACCCCGGAGGGTTAGCCACCCAGGATAACCCAAGAAAGTCAGTGCGTCATCGAGGACTGTCTAACTTATTTCCATTGGGTTCCTTAATCTTGTCCCCCAGGATGCGACCCACACCAGTCGACTAACACCCAGGTACCTATTTGCTGCTAGGTGAACAGGACAAGAGATGTAAGGAAACGTGTCGAAATGTTTCCACCCGCCGGGAATCGAACCCGGGCCCTCCGTGTGTGAAGCGGGAGCTTTAGCCACCAGGCCACCGGGCCACCAATGTGGTGTGTGTGTGGTTCTCAATAGTAGTACCAGTTCCTAGTAACCAGTTACCAGTAACCAGTGTACCAGTAGATGACTCACTACCAACGGTCTCTGCGTGAATCACTGACTGTATTCAAATTCAAATTCAAAGTTTATTCTCTATAAGGATTACAATGCTGAGTTTACAGAAATTTGGTTATTGTTTGGTTTACATGTAGTAAAATTGTGATTACAGAGTGTACCACTAGAACGCTTAGCATGGCTAGGCATTTCGGGCATACTTAGTTTTATTCTTAATTGTAAAATATTACAAATTATGAGGTAAGTTGGTATTATGGCTAAGTGACTAAATACTAGTTTGTGAGTTTAGCAATGTGAATGCTTTTGTTTTGGCACAGTATATAGTTTCAGTATTGGAGTATCACAGGATTCATTATTTTAAGACTGAGATTAATATTTCTGTTATGGTCAAATGAGTGAGCGGTGTAAGTGTGAACCACCAGGTGGTATTCGTGTAGTTAGTTGACGGGGTGTATCAGGGAGATAAGATGTTTTCTAATGGTAGTTTTGAAGGTGATGAATGTGTCTGCAGTTCTAGAGTTCTCAGGTAGGGTATTCCAGATTTTAGGGCCTTTGACATACATTGAATTTTTGTAAAGGTTTAGTCGGACACGGGCAATGTCGTAGAGATGTTTGTTTCTGGTGTTATGCCTGTGGGTTCTGTCACAACTATCAAGAAAGCGTTTTAGGTCAAGGTTGATATTAGAGTTTAAGGCCCTGTAGATATAGATTGCACAGTAGTAAGTGTGGATGTACTGAACTGGGAGTAAGTTTAGATCTTTGAAGAGTGGGGGGGTGTGCTGCCAGGGATGGGATTTAGTGATTATTCTTACTGCAGCTTTTTGTTGGGTTATTATTGGCTTTAGGTGTGTTGCTGCAGTTGATCCCCAAGCACAAATAGCATAGGTGAGGTATGGATAAATAAGTGAGTGGTATAGTGTGAGAAGGGCATTTTGCGGCACGTAGTATCGTATCTTGGAGAGGATCCCAACCGTTTTGGATACTTTTTTGGCTATATGCTGGATATGGGTGCTGAAACTCAGGTTGTTGTCAAGGTATAAGCCTAGGAATTTTCCCCCATTATTTCTGGTAATTAGAGTGTTGTCAATCTTAATGTTAATTTGTGCATCTCCTGCTCTGCTACCAAACATAATATAGTAAGTTTTGTCAGTGTTAAGCGTAAGTTTATTGGCTGTCATCCAAGTCGATATTTTAATCAGCTCCTCATTCACAATGGTGTTGAGGGTGGCAAGATTAGGGTGAGAGATGACATAAGTCGTGTCATCAGCAAAGAGAATGGGTTTCAGGTGTTGGGATACGTTTGGAAGGTCATTGATGTATATGAGGAAGAGCAGGGGACCAAGGACACTTCCCTGCGGAACTCCAGTATCAAGTGGCCGTGTTGCTGATGCTGTGTCTTTAATGGTGACGTACTGATACCTATTAGTAATGTAAGATTTGAAATAAGCAAGCGCATGGCCTCTTATACCGTAGTGGTCAAGTTTGTGGAGTAGGATTTCGTGGTTTACTGTGTCAAAAGCTTTTCTTAGGTCAATAAAAATTCCTAGTGGATATTCCTTATTTTCCAATGCTGTGTAAAGCAGATCTAGCATTTTTGCTGCTGACCACAGCAGTATTCAAACACCCCCTCACATATGGGTACTGTGGGCAGTCAGTCTTATGAGAGAGAGCAAGGAGGCAGGTCACCGGCTGTTTGGCGCCTACCAATACTTACCGTTATAATTATACGTACTACCAGCCTATGTGAGTATTTCTTTACCCTATCCACGTGTTCGAACCCCACATGATAAATGGTGGCAACGGTGTGGGAGCGTGGATTTAAGCTTTTTTAAGGGTATTTCAAGACGTTAGAAGACTGTTTGTGAGTAGCCGGCGGGTCAAAAGGTGAACCGTCTCACCAATCTCCAGCTACTTGTTCCCCTCACCACCTCCACCCTCCAGCCTGCAAGCCTGTTGCAGCCGTTTTTCTAGCTTCCTGGCTTAGTTCGTGTGCTAATTGCTTCAATCTCCGAGGGGGTGACCCGGATTTTGCAATTAAGCCAGTCAGTAAGCCAGACTGTGGAAGTGAACGCTAGTCAGCCTGCCTCAGCCTACCATCCAACCTGTCTCCTGTCATCCACCTGCTCCTTCATGCTGTGTGCATTGTTACCCGTCTTCCAGTCAGCCATTCTCGTGGGTTAAGCCAAGTCGCCAACCAGCTTCTACCCAGCTGAGAGAGAGAAGTAAAGCTAACGCCAAGTTCCTCTGAAGTATTGGTTCATGTATCGCTTTGTGCTCCCAGTTGGATGCTAAGAGTGTTCTTCACCATCCCTGTGGCATAGAGTGGCTTACAAGCCACCTTTGTGAGTGGTAAGAGTGCACGCCAGTGAGTGAGTCACACCACCACCACCCGCCACTCTACTCACACCACCACCACCACCACCACCAGCCACCCACCTCATCTACCTGTGGTTGTTTTCACCCTTGTATCGGGTCCTAATACTGTTTAGGCTCACATAATGGTCAAGAGATTGTAGGCTGAGCGCCAACGATTAAAGCAGTTAGGTTGAGTTTCACCGAGAAAGCGCGTTCTTCACGCGACAGTGTGTGGTGTAGGAAGTGTCGGAGGCGTCAGTCATCACCGCGCAGGACTTCCCCTTCACTCGCTACTCCGTCTACTACTCCAGACTTCAGTGATAATTTTCTGTATGAGAACATGTTCTTGCATTTAAAGACATTTGCCGTGTGTGAGTCATTTTAAAATTTTTAAAAGTGGGGGGCAAAATTTATGTGTACTCTAAGCCTTGTGTTTTCAGTGTAGACTCAGTGTTTCTTTGACTCATTATTTTTTGCAATATTTTTCAGTGTTTTATCGTCTTTCTTATATTTTTTTATCTGTTGGTTGTTTTTATGCTACTCCTCTGTCTGTTAGTAAGTTATTTTGTGTAAGGGTACAGTCAGTCACTCGTGTGAAGGGGAGTTCATTCATTTTTTTTTTTTGTATTCTTTCCGCATTGTATTCTCCAGTATTTGTCATTGTATTTCATGCAAGATAGATATTCACCCAGTATACCAAATTATCCATTTATTTCTGTGTGTGTCTTTTTTCGTATACCAGCAGTGTCTATTCCTCTAATTTTTTCGCAGATTGTTTTTGTACCTTTATTTTGCCAGCAAATTTTTGTGTATCAGCCACAGCAAGTTTTTGTTGTAAGAATATACTAAAATAAGAATACGTGATTATGTGTTGTATGCCCTGCCACTTGTAAGTGTTACACTTGCCTCCACACTTGTAAGTGTTACACTTGCCCCGCCACTTGGAAGGTGTGTCATTCCTGTTTTGTTCCTTGTTGTATTTTTTTATTCATATTTTTCATATTTCTTTTGAACAAATTCACTCTTAGCGTAATTTTCTTTTTACGTAAGGGTTTTTCTTTCTCTGTTTGAGTAAAATTGTTTTGTCTAATTTACAATTAAGAATTAAAGTGTTCAATCCAGTTTTTTTCTCATAATTTCTATTTTATTATTTAACTGAGTTTTCCCGTGTTTTTTTTATACTGCAGTTGATTATTTTATGCCTTATTTTGTTGGAACTTGTTCTGCAGTGAAATTATTTTCTTTTCATTGATATTTTTATGCATTATTATCTTAGTTCTATTAGGTATCTTGTTTTTCATTTTAGTAATTTTCTGATGTTGTCTTGCATTATATTCTTAATTAGTTTTTTATGCCATTCTTAGAAAATATTTAAATTTCCAGTTATCTCTCGTTGCATACAATTTAGTAATTTTGATTTTATACTTTTTACATTTGATTTCAAATTTTATTAATTAATTTCTTTATTAGCAAGAGTAAAGACAGGCTCATTTTGCATTTAATTCAGTTCTCCAGTAATATTTTTACTTGTAAATTTCAATGTATTTTTTTGCTTGGCCAACGTCTTTTACATTGAGTTGTCCTTCCTTTTGCAGGTGTATCTTAGACATTTTTTTTCTTACTTCTGCAGAATTTGTTGCATCTCTTTTATTTCAATTTTAGCATTTGTTTCATTTTATTTTCATTATTTTTACCTTATTTGTGCTCGTGCAACTTCTTTGCCGTTTATGTTCTCACATCCGGTCAAGTGTTACTTTAGTGAATGTCGACACTGCTGACCTTCTAGGCTACTGCTGTGCTGTCATCTGTCTCACAGTTCCTTTGCGACTGACAGACCGACCCAGACACTGAGGTACTATAGTTATACTCGTGATTCCCTTGATGCGTTACCTTTATTCAATGGCCCATGTACATAGTCGTGATGCATGGTTTACTGCCATTCAGTTTGCGTGTTATGCTTAGTTGAGTCCTCCTTTGAGGAAAAAAAAGTCTTATCATACTTGCGAAAGAAGCTCTTCATCGATCCCCTGCTGCTGTGCACGTTGTGATCTCCTTGATATGCGAGACTTCAGGAATCTTACTTAGTGGTCACAATATGAGGAAATGATTCGTCTTCCTTGTACCAGTAAAAAAATCTAGACTGATCCATATGTCGTCTTAGGGAACTAGTGAATGCTACCCCTTGACTAAGGAATCGTTGTGTGCCTTTAGCTGTTAGATTAGACAAACTTTTTCATCATTTATCAATGCTGTCCAGTCCTCAGCTTTTGTCCCTGATGAGGTTAAACGTTCCACAGAACCTGTTTGCTAAAAATAGCACTTTTGGAGCAATTAAGAAACTAAGGCCACCTGCTTCCGTGTGTGCTTATGAGGATAATCCTCCACCTTTGACGATGGAACCATTACAGCCCTAAAATCATGTTACGTTCCTTGTGCCCCCTGTGGTACTTTCCCATGTATCAAAGTAATTTCACACTATGCCTCAGTCTGCACCACTCTGTTTGCGCACAGAGAACAAATCGTGGTCGTCAACCATCGCAGAGATCACCAAGGACAGTGTACAGAGTCATTCTAAACCTCGTAGTTTCATAGTTCATTCAGTAAACCATAGTCAGCGGGACTGGTTAATGCCGTACTGTACTTATCATAGAATACATGGACATGACACATCTGAGTGCAATGCTCTCTCAACTTCAGTACTCTAGGTCTTTCGTGGCCATTCAAAACCGCAGGAACGTTAGAGGAAACAGATTATCGTGGTTCTCAAAAAATCCAGATATAGGATCATCTTCCATTTCAAATAACCAGTACCAGGTTCATTCTTCCAATTCGGGGGAAGTCGAGCGCCCCAGTCAACCGTCCCATGGTGACAGTAGTGTTAATGAGTACACCATCCCCGTTCACAATTCCTTTGAAGCCTTAAGGCAGTTCGGAATGGGACAATCCTGTGATGATGTTGCCTCACATGTCTCTGACATAGATGATTTTGGGGATGAAGTGGAACAAGTCTTTTCTGATGACAATCCACCTTTTTGTTTGAACATAACTTCCAACGCAACCATAGGCCCTATAGTGCAAGCATCTGTTCATAATGCACCCGTTCATTTGTTCATGGACTCTGGTGCGCAAGTCAATATTATTAGGTCTAGTTTGTTTAAGGATAGGTCTAGTTTGTTTAAGGATAAGCAGTTACGACATGTCCTTCTCGTAGAACCGACTCATGTGTCCTCCTTAGTGGAGTAGCTGGTTCACACCTGCGTGTCCGAGGTCGGACTTTCCCTAACTTTTTCTATCCAAGGTAGAAGAGACTTCACTGCTTCCTTCATTGTTGTGACCAGATTACTTTCCTGGTGACCTTCCCTACTGGATTTGCTTCCATGCGAAGACTTACGCATTGTGTCGACCTTATCGATGGATGCCAATTGATGACTTGATCGTATACCATGTTGGGGTTACCAGCTTGGATCCGAGGATCTGCCATACTGCTGCAGGTTCGACATTCGTATTAAGTCCTTACGGCCAGTGCATTTTCAGTAGCGTAAAAATCCCCCAAAGCGGTCAGGCACTGATGATCTGTCACTCCTCTGTCTGTGTTCCTGCAACTTCAGACTTGCAAGCTACTGTCCAGTTACCTCAAGTGTTCCGAGGGACGCTCTGACTACTGAGTGCTGAGCCAATCCCTGCAATGTCTGCTAGTTCAGTAGTTAGTTCTCCACCAGAGGACGCCTTGTCGGAAAAACAATTACTTGCAATTGTAATGCCATCTCTTGTTGATGTCCACATTGCCGTCTGAAGAAAGACGTTTCTGTGCAGTAGTGCCCTCACTAGTGTGTCTGTTGTTGGTTCCTAGTGTTCCGATGGTGATATCGTCCTAGTTGACAGGTGATTCCTGCAAAGTAAAAGGTCTATTTGGTTGAACCATCCTTACATGTTGTAAGAGATAGTAAGATCAATTTCTTCCTAGCCAACACTTCTGGGTCACAGTGTTCGTCTCGAGCTAATACATCTTGTTGACCTTGTTCACTATCCTTACCCTGTTTCAGGTAGAGGATGAGTTGTCACCTGACCAGTGGGTCGGTTGCATATTTCTGCCTGGGAGACCTCATCCACTTCCTCGGAGCAAATCTGTTCCACCAGTTGAGGAGAAAGGACTTAGTCCCACTGACTTCCAGATGAAGTCAAGCGTTTGTTGACTCGGTGAGGGCAAACGTCGTAAAGCCATTGCCTTACCAGTGAGAAGATGGGTATAACGACTTATTGTCCATCGTATTCCACTTGAACTGGTATAGACCTATCTATATACCGGTCGTTCTACAGAATGGCCTAATTCACAAGTTTCTGTTGCCGAAGAATTGATTAATCAAATGCTTGTTGATGGAAGGTATTGCACCTAGCAAATTCACCTTGGATTGGCCTTGTCTTAGTACCTAAGAAGGAATGGTACTTGGCGCCAGTGATTGACTTTAGGAAGTTAAATGCGAACACTATTCCATGATCGCCCTTTCACTCCCTGTACTGGGTGATCTTTTACGGTAACATTGGAGTTAACAAAGTCTTTTCAACCCTGGATTTGTTACAAGGGTTTTTGGCATGTCCTCTTCACTGAGGACAGCCAAGAGCTAACTGCATTCTCCACTCCTACAGGTCATTATCACTTTCCTCCGTTATGCTGTTTGGATTACGATCCTCCCCTATTCACGTTTTCAAGGCTCATGACTAAATCCTTTAGAGGTCTCATAGGTAATGCACTTATGTATAAAGACGTGGATACACACTTGAAAGGATTGATGTAGTACTTGGTAAGCGTGAAGAAGCCAATTTAAAGGTCCAACTGTTCTACTAAAATGTCAATTTTTCAGATCAGAAATTAAGTTTCTGGTCACGTGGTCAATCTAGAGGGGTTACGACTGACCATAGTAAAGTAACTGCTGTCATAAATTTCCAACTCCAAAACTGCGAGCTGTTAAGATCCTTATGTGGTTAGCAGGTTTTTTATAGATCGGGTCATTGCCAATTTTTCTTCTATAGCTGCTCCTCTAAACTGAGTTGCTTAAGAAAGATGTTTCCTTTTGTTTGGACCTTCCGTCAGAAAGAAGCATTCCAAATCTAAAAGAAAAAGCTAACATCTGCTCCAATTTTGAAGTTTCCAGATTTTTCTAAGCCCCTTCTATCTGACAAACTGATGCTAGTTCAATTGGATAGGTTGCCAACCTAAGCTCAGAAGACGATGGCAAAGTACAACGCAGTTGCATTTGCTGACGAGCCTTACAAAGGCTGAACGTAATTAGTACAGTAACTGAGCAAGAAAGCTTTAGCAATTAGTATGGTCTTTTAAAGCACTTCCGAGAATTATTTATCAGTACTTGTTCATGTCTTGACAGACCATGCTCCACTGATTCCTTTCAGAACATACAACTATGGAAGGTTAGCCAGATGGACCTTGATATCCAAGAGTTTCAATCCACCTGTTGAACACTTACCTGGCAAGTCAATTGTAGTCGCCGATTGCCTTATCGGACATGTTTAGTATAGTAAACTGCAGACCCTCCCATTAGTGCTGAGGATGTAAAGAATGCTCAACCGAACATGATCCCATGTGGTTGGTGGATTCGATTCCTGCTCCCAGGAAGATCTTATTCTTATGTGAAGCCACAGCACCCATCAGTGACTTTGTCATGAACCAAGAAATACTGTATCGAACAGCCGAGTTGGGTACTCCTAGCAGAAGATTATACCAGTTAGTAATTCCACAGTCACTATGTGGAATGTAGCCTTACAGCTAGTTCACGATTGTACCAGGTGTTGCCACACCCTGGTATGGATCGTTCAGTTAAAACAAGACAGATTGAAATACTTTTGGCCTCGTATGGCAACTGATATATCTGAGTATGTTAAGATATGTAGGTGTCTGCATTGCAAACATTAAAGGTTATTGGCTACTGGCCCTAATCAATCAAGTGTATCCAACTACTAGCGAACGTGGGTAAGAGTTGGGCTAGATTGTTAACTAATTTCCAAGGTTCCCTCCAGGGCAACAAACATCTGTGTGTTATGGTAGATATTTCACCAAGAATACTGTGAGTTAGTTCCTATTGAAGATAAGACTGCCGAGTCAGTAGCTAAGCGTTTAAAAGAACGCATTATCTGCAGGCATTACCACCCTAAGTCCCTTGTAAACAGATAATGAGGTGAATGCTGTATAATGAGATTCTTGAAATTGATGTTACCTTTTACAAGATCTCTAAATCCACCATTGTTCTCAGCATCCTGCAGCAAGGGTTAGCGGAACGAACAATAAGAAAGTACTTGATGTCTTGAGATCCATTATCATCCCAACAGTGGAATCTTGGGATGAAGTATACTGATTGTGCATGTGTGCTATAAATTCTGCTTACCAATGTTTCTATAGGTGACACTCCACATTATGCATTGTACGGTGTAGATTAACGTTTTGCCTTATGAGTTGTTTTATTCTAATTCCCAGAAACCCCAAATTACGACCCTGATAATTCATAGCAACTCGTAACCAGTTAGTCAAAGTGTTTTTAGAAGGAATCCGTGAAACACTTCATATCAACAGTCAGAAGTTTATCTAGAGTAGCTAAACACTCGAGCAATGCCATCCAAAATCACAGTAGGTTTACTGGAGTTTACCTGGAGAGAGTTCCGGGGGTCAACGCCCCCGCGGCCCGGTCGGATGACCAGGCCTCCTGGTGGATCAAGCGCCTGACAACCAGGCTGCTGTGCAGGCTGCACGCAAACCAACGTACGAGGGCCACAGCGGCTGATTCAGGAACTGACTTTAGGTGCTTGTACAGTGCCAGCTTGAAGACTGCCAGGGGTCTGTTGGTTATCCCCTTTTGTGATGTGTGGGAGGCAGTTGAACCGTCTCGGTCTCTGGCCCCTGACACTTATTGTATGGTCTCTTATCGTGCTAGTGACACCCCTGCCTTTCATTGTGGGTGTGCATCGTCTGCCAAGTCTTTTGCTCTTCGCTAGAGTGAGTGATTTTCGTGGCAAGTTCGGTACTAGTCCCTTAGATTTTCCAGGTGTATATAATCATGTATCTCTCCCTCCTGGTTCCAGGGAATACAGGTTTAGAACCTCAAGCGCTCTCAGTAATTGAGGTGTTTTATCGTGTTATGCGCGCCATGAAAGTTCTCTGTGCATTTTCTAGGTCCGCCAATTTCACCTGCCTTGAAAGGGTGCAGTTAGTGTGCAGAATCATCCAGCCTAGGTCAAAACAAGTGACCTGAAGAGTGTCATCATGGTTCGAGAGTTATGCTGTCTAACTTTAACAATACGTCTGCAATGCCAAGCTTGATCCAAAAGTTTGTTGGTCCTTATCGAGTAGTTGAATACATATCAAGGGGTAATAAGTATAAGGTTAGAGAATTAGTTTATGGTCAGTTATTCAAAAGAATCGCATTTAGATCATATGAAGTTAGGATGTGATGATAATGTGTTCCACCCAGACTAATGTGAAAGACTCTGACACTCCTCTGATCCTTTGTTACTTCTTTCCTCTGTACTCAGGTCAGACGTATCAACCTGAAATGTCGTTATATCCTGTACACGGACAGGTATTGAGGATCTAAGTTTCATTTGTAGCTACCAATTCAGATTTGCCTCAAATACAGCATGAGGTGAGCAGTGTACAGAGTTTGATCTCCCAGAGATGAACACCCATTCGGATATGTAATCTTACCCTAGCAGGAGTTGGGGTTAAATGTAAATAACCTGTTTAGATGAAATTAATTACTCTCGCAGTTTCAACTTATCAGTTATTCAAGAAAATTTTTTTTTTTGTATGTTCCGTTCTCTCCGAATTCTGAGAGTAGAGTTAACAGACTAGATTTGAGTGCACGAATCATGCGTTCTGTTAAACTCTTCTTTCTTTTGTATATATTCTTCTCAGAATCCGTAGATCACATGATTACAGATCGATCGATCAATTTTTTTTTTATCACTTCTATTGTGTAATCTCAACGTTGAGTTTCATTCGTTGAGTTTCTTCGATGAGTTGTGCTATATTATACCTTGTATTGCATTACAGTTTCAGTTACGTAAGCTTCCATTCCAATGTTCTACTTATGTTATAATGTTCAATTGTTGTGTACTTTGACATTGTATAGAATCAGCCCAAGCCGTACACCTGCCATCTCTAGTTTGTATTAGTTGTATGACGGGACGACATACGTTAGCGTCGCCGAGCTCTCAGTAGTAGTACCAGTTCCTAGTAACCAGTTACCAGTAACCAGTGTACCAGTAGATGACTCACTACCAACCGTCTCTGCGTGATTCACTGACTGTATTGCTGCTGACCACAGCAGTATTCAAACACCCCCTCACATATGGGTACTGTGGGCAGTCAGTCTTACGAGAGAGAGCAAGGAGGCAGGTCACCAGCTGTTTGGCGCCTACCAATACTTACCGTTATAATTATACGTACTACCAGCCTACCTGAGTATTTCTTTACCCTATCCACGTGTTCGAACCCCACATGATATGACTTAAGAAATCGTAATGACACGATTGCAAATAAACCATACCCCGGCCGGGATTGAACCCGCGGTCATAGAGTCTCAAAACTCCAGCCGTCGCGTTAGCCACTAGACCAGTTGGATGAATCTTATTGTGGCTAGCTGGTCTAGTGGCTAACGCGACGGGCTGGAGTTTTGAGACTCTATGACCGCGGGTTCAATCCCAGCCGGGGGTATGGCCCACATGATATGGTGAGTGTGTGTAGTGTGTGGTGTGTGTGTGTAGTGTGTGTGTGTGGGGTGTGTGTGTGTAGTGTGTGTGTGTGGTGTGTGTGTTTGTGGTGTGTGTTTGTGGTGTGTGTTTGTGGTGTGTGTGTGTGTGTGGTGTGAGTGTGTGGTGTGTGTGTGTGTGTGGTGTGTGTGTGTGGTGTGTGTGTTGTGTGTGTGTGGTGTGTGTGTGTGGTGTGTGTGTGTGTGGTGTGTGTGTGGTGTGTGTGTGGTGTGTGTGTGGTGTGTGTGTGGTGTGTGTGTGTGGTGTGTGTGTGTGGTGTGTGTGTTTGGTGTGTGTGTGGTGTGTGTGTGTAGTGTGTGTGTGTGTGGTGCGTGTGTGTGTGTGGTGTGTGTGTGTGTGGTGTGTGTGTGTGTGGTGTGTGTGTGGTGTGTGTGTGGTGTGTGTGTTGTGGTGTATGTGGGTGTGTGTGTATGGTGGGGTGTGTGGGTGTGTGTGTGTGGTGTGTGGTGTGTGTATGGTGTGTGTGTGTGTGTTGTGTGTGTTGTGTGTGTGTGTTGTATGTGTGTGTTGTGTGTGTGTGTTGTGTGTTGTGTGTGTGTTGTGTGTGTGTTGTGTGTGTGTTGTGTGTTGTGTGTTGTGTGTTGTGTGTGTGTTGTGTGTGTGTTGTGTGTGTGTGTGTGGTGTGTGTGTATGTATGTTTTTGTGTATGTTTGTGTGTGTGTGTGTGTGTGTGTGTATGTGTGTGTGTGTGTGTGTGTGTGTGTGTACTCACCTATTTGTACTCACTATTGTGGTTGCAGGGGTCGAGTCTTAGCTCCTGGCCCCGCCTCTTCACCGGTTGCTACTGGGCCCTCTCTCTCCCCCCTCCACGAGCTTTATCAAACCTCGTCTTAAAACTGTGTATGGTTCCTGCCTCCACTACGTCATTTTCTAGGATATTCCACTGCCTGACAACTCTATGACTGAAGAAATACTTCCTAATATCTCTCTGACTCATTTGTGTCTTCAACTTCCAATTGTGGCCTCTTATTTCTGTGTCCCCTCCCTGGAACATCCTGTCTTTGTCCACTTGTCTATTCCACGCAGTATTTTATATGTCGTTATCATGTCTCCCCTGACCCTCCTGTCCTCCAGTGTCGTCAGGCCGATTTCCCTTAATCTTTCTTCATAGGACTTTCCCCTTAGCTCTGGAACTAACCTTGTCGTAAACCTTTGTACCTTCTCTAGTTTCTTGACGTGCTTTATCAAGTGCGGGTTCCAAACAGGTGTTGCATACTCCAGTATGGGCCTGACATACACGGTGAACAGTGTCTTGAATGATTCCTTACTAAGGTATCGGAATGCTGTTCTCAGGTTTGCCAGGCGCCCATATGCTGCAGCAGTTATCTGATTGATGTGTGCTTCCGGAGACATGCTCGGTGTTATACTCACCTTAAGATCTTTCTCCTTGAGTGAGGCTTGCAGTCTTTGGCCACCTAGCCTATACTCTGTCTGTGGTCTTCTGTGCCCGTCCCCTATCTTCATGACTTTGCATTTGGCAGGATTAAATTCGAGAAACCATTTGTTGGACCAGGTGTCCAGTCTGGCCAGGTCTCTTTGAAGTCCTGCCTGGTCCTCATCTGATTTAATTCTCCTCATTAACTTCACATCATCTGCAAACAGGGACACTTCTGAGTCTAACCCTTCCATCATGTCGTTCACATATACCAAAAATATCACTGGTCCTAGGACCGACCCCTGTGGGACCCCGCTCGTCACAGGTGCCCACTGTGATACATCATTACGTACCATGACTCGTTGTTGCCTCCCTGTCAGGTATTCTCTGATCCATTGCAGTGCCCTTCCTGTTATATGCGCCTGATCCTCTAACTTCTGCACAAATCTCTTGTGAGGAACTGTGTCAAAAGCCTTCTTGCAGTCCAAGAAGATGCAATCAACCCACCCCTCTCTCTCGTGTCTTACTTCTGTTATTTTATCATAAAACTCCAGAAGGTTTGTGACACAGGATTTGCCTTCCATGAATCCGTGCTGGTTGGCATTTATACTCTTGTTCCGTTCCAGGTGCTCCACCACTCTCCTCCTGATAATCTTCTCCATAACTTTGCATACTATACACGTCAATGACACAGGTCTATAGTTTAGTGCCTCTTTTCTGTCTCCTTTTTTAAAAATGGGAACTACATTTGCCGTCTTCCATACCTCAGGTAGTTGCCCAGTTTCCAGGGACGTGTTGAAGATTGTGGTAAGTGGCACGCACAACATATCTGCTCCGTGTGTGTGTGTGTGTGTGTGTGTACCACCTAATTGTGGTTGCAGGGGTCGAGGCTCAGCTCCTGACCCCGCCTGTGTGTGTGTGTGTGTGTGTGTGTGTGTGTGTGTGTGTGTGACCCAACAATTAATATTTGCACCAATAACTCACTATAGTTGTGACCGGGTGTGGACGTGTGAATTGCTCATTACTCTATAATTTGTTCATGATTGTAGCCATGTATAAACGCAAGTAAGTAAATTTAATTACTTACATGATTCATTACCTTTGTAACTTGTGAGTTCATTACCTTTGTACCTAGTTCAGCTATCAAAACTGTGGGGCCAAGTCCCTGGATCTATTATGTACCTCTGTAATCTGTAAATACCTTTGTAACTTGTCATGATTGTGACCACATCTACCTGACCCTTTCTACTTTTCTTGCCCAGTTTTATTTTATACTTTATTGCCCTATCTTATTTTAAACTTTTTATTAATGCCCTATTTTAAACCTAAAAGATGAACGATCACGTCGACCCTGATCTAAACCTACATGATCTAACACCCAATCAAAATTTATTGGAAAGTAACTGCCTTTATTAAACAGCATCACAAGCCAGAGCTATCCTAAATACTGCTCAAAGTCTAACAGCTCTTAACTACAACATCAGGTCCTTAAGCAAACACTATGATGACCTCCTGGCATTCCTTGATTCCCTAAAGACACCCTTCGCCTGCATTATTCTCACTGAGACCTGGCTTAAGCAGGACACAATAGATATCTACCCTCTACCAGGATACACAGCAATCCACAACAGCAGACCATACCAAGTTGGGGGTGGTATTGCGATCTATTACTCTAACCAACTATCTTGTATTAGCACCACTTGCTATAGTGATGAATATGGAGCAAATATTTTTGCTAATTTTACTGTAAAAAAACTTAAAACTCCTATAACAGTAGATACCATTTACCGGATGCCCCACACAAACATCCCAGGCTGACTGAGACAAGTGTAACCATAATTGATCATATGTGGACCAATATATTAGCCCCACTTAAGTCAGGGATTGCATAAACCTTGGTAATAAATACCAACAAGACACGTAAGCAAACACTATGACATATTTATTAGAAAACGTTTCGGTCCTGGGACCTTGATCACTTCTAACATACAGAACAGAACAGAGGACTCACAGGTAAGGACCCACTAGGGGCGAGGGGCAAGTGGAGACAGCTCGAAGAATAGTCGGTGAGAGGAATGTCTTGAGTCGAAGAGAGAGAAGTCAGGACTAGACCCAACAGCTAAGCCTTGGAAGCAGATGGAAACAGCAACACAAAAAACAGGAGAACACTCAGTCGTCCGGCTGGCAAGCTATCTTCATCTTGCATTCTTAATGTTGATTGGCGGCTGGCAGAAGCTGGAGGCGTGGTCAAAGGAGGTTAGCTTCTTGATTGGTCAGGTGTCGTTAAAGTGTGAGTCAAGAGTTACATCATTTCTTCAGTGTTGGAGGCATTCCTTATGTTGAGCAATTGTTGGGAGGAAACGATGAGCAGTCTTGTAATCTTGGGTCGAAATGCTGGGTCGGCTTGTAACTGGTCAAAGATCACCTTGAGTGCTGTGAAGGAGCAATGGGTTCTTTTACGATTTGTAAACTTGACTGTTCTGTCGTGTAATTTCTCGTAAGTGTCGACATTCATGGTGGGTTCTTGGTCAGGAGTCGTATAAAAAGTTATATCTTTCCAGTGCAGGTATTGATCTCGGTGTTGGTCTTCTGTATTAATACGTCGAGTGATGACTGGTGAGGTTTTTGTTGGTGGTTGCAGCATTGAAGGTTCATTCAATGTTGGTGTCTACGCTACAGAGTGTATGGAAGACTTTGGTGGAATCGTGGCTTCTGATTGGTCCATTTGTGTAGTGGTGAGTGGAGGTGAAGGAATGATATTTGTGCCGCCACGACGAGCCAATCGACGAATAGGAGGCGTGGTGCTGTCTTGGATGTTATCAGGTGAATGTTGATTGGAGGATTCAAAAGAGGATGCATCGTCGTTATCAATCATTAATTCCTTCAAGTCATCTGGCGCTTCAAAACTGACGATCTTCGGGATTATTTTCAAAATCTCAGCTGATGGTGGACTTGCAGGGAAGTTAAATGATGGCATGTTGTTAAGTGCAAGAAGTTCATTAATAGTCGTGTTGAAAGAGCCAGGTTTTGCAGCATTTTGCATGTGAGCAAACATCATGCAGTAATAGAATTTGGTAGAGATATCATTAGGTGGAGGTTGGGTAGTGAGAGGTGGTGGAGACAACTGTTGAGTGGCTTGTAGAATCTTGGATGTTGTTGATTGAATCTTGGCAATTGCAGTGTATGTAGGAGAGGTTCCAGATGACTTTTGTATTTCTTCCTTCAGTTTCCTTCTAACATACAGAGGTAGAAAGACATTATATATAGGCGGAGAGTGAGGTGTGAGTGACGCATGGTGCCTGAAGAATGTCATGTTGGGATGAGGACGGGTAGGCGATGAGATCATGTGACTCCTGTGTTGTTGGGATGGTGGTGCTTAGCCTGCTTAAGTATCATGTATGCTAATGTTTTTGAAATTTTGTGATTTCCAGTGTTATGTTCTATTGTGTCGGTGACGGCGATTAATGAAGCTTCTAGGCACACATAACCAAAAAAGTATCCAAAACGGTTGGGATCCTCTCCAAGATACGATACTACGTGCCGCAAACTGCCCTTATCACACTATACCATTCACTTATATATCCATACCTCACCTATGTTATTTGTGCTTGGGGATCAACTGCAGCAAACACACCTAAAACCAATAATAACCCAACAAAAAGCTGCAGTAAGAATAATCACTAAATCCCATCCCTGGCAACACCCCCCCCCACTCTTCATAGATCTAAACTTACTCCCTGTTCAGTACATCCACACTTACTACTGTGCAATCTACATCTACAGGACCTTAAACTCCAATATCAACCTTGACCTAAAACGCTTTCTTGATAGTTGTGACAGAACCCACAGGCATAACACCAGACACAAACATCTCTACGACATTCCCCGTGTCCGACTATACCTTTACAAAAATTCAATGTATGTCAAAGGCCCTAAAATCTGGAACACCCTACCTGAGAACTCTAGAACTGCAGACACATTCATCACCTTCAAAACTACCATTAGAAAACATCTTATCTCCCTGATACACCCCATCAACTAACTACGCGAATACCACCTGGTGGTTCACACTTACACTCACTCACCCATTTGACCATAAACAGAAATATTAATCTCAATCTTAAAATAATGAATCCTATGATACTCCAATACTGAAACTATGTACTGTGCCAAAACAAAAGCATTCACATTGCTAAACTCACAAACTAGTATTTAGTCACTTAGCATAATACCAACTTACCTCATAATTTGTAATATTTTAAAATAAAAAAATAAACTAAGTCTGCCCGAAATGCCTAGCCATGCTAGGCGTTCTAGTGGTACACTCTGTAATCATTATTTAACTACATGTAAACCACACAACAACCAAATTCTGTAAATTCAACATTGTAATCTTTGTAGAGAATAAACTTTGAATTTGAATTTGAATCAGAGTCTGAGGTCTGGATCGGTGAGAACTAGTTGTGCTGCATTCTAGTTCATCAAATGTCCCGAGGAGTCCTCATTGGCTTCTTCTTGAGAGCCCTTCACATCTCCAGCCCTTGTTTTCTTGAAGAAGAATGTATTTACATAACACAAGCCTTTACACGTCTTCAGTTTCCATCTTTCTTCATCCGAGATTGCAGGCACAAGCTATCCTCAACAAACCGCCCATGGAACAGCCCTCTAAGCAGTTCATAGTCCTCCCATGTGGTGATGTTGCCACAAATATTCGCCGGCACTTGCTATGAGTAACATCAACGTTTCCACCATAAACGCATCTTCTATCAAAGACCTCACTACGAAACGTAGCCCCACATCTCTAACTTCTACAGCAGGCGTTTACACCAACCCGTGTGGATTCTGTCCCAAGAAATATGTAGGCGAGACAGGCAGAGATCTTGCGGTCCGCCTGAACGAGCATCGAAATGCCTGTAATATAGACGATTTAAGGGTACACCTGTGTCCTCCACAGACTCCACGGGGCATTTGATGAACTGGAATGAGGCACAACTCGTTCTCACCGAACCAGACCTCAGATGCCGATGGTGCCTAGAAGCCTCATTAATCGCCGTCACCGACACAATAGAACGTAACAATGGAAACCACAAAATTTTAAAAACATTAGCATACACGATACTTAAGCAGGCTAAGCACCACCAACCCAACAACACATGATCTCATCGCCTACCCGTCCTCACCCCAACATGGCATTCTTCAGGTCACCAAGCGCCACTCACACCTCACTCTCTGCCTATATATAATGTCTTTCTACCTCTGTATGTTAGAAGTGATCAAGGTCCCAGGACCGAATCGTTTTCTAATAAATATGTCATAGTGTTTGCTTACGTGTCTTTCTAAACCAAGTCAGGGATTATCACAGACAGCACTACTGACCACTACCCCACCTTCCTCTTAACAAACATTAGTAAACCACCACTGGAATAAACAAAGTTTCATTTAGACTCTATGACGAGGCCTCAATAAGTAATATCACAGCAGAGCTAGAGAGAGTTGACTGGCCTACAGAATTTTCCAAGGCCGATGGTATTGACGATTGGACAGAAACGAAACAGATCACAAATAAACGGCTCGGTTGCCCATGGCTAACTAGCAAGATACTGAAATCCATTGATAAGAAACACCAATATGAAAAGCAATATAGACAGGGCTTAATACACAAAGATATTCTGAAACACTATTCATCAGTTTTCACCAAACTAATAAAAAAAGCCAAACAATTGTACTACTCCAGCAGATTCGTTGAAACAAGAGGAGATATAAAAAAGACCTGGAGAACACTCTTTCAGATTCTGGGAACCCACAAACTGAAAAAAAATGATATTGTCCTAACTAAAGCAAAAGAAACACCACTGCATCCCATTTATATAGTTAACAAGATAAACGACTTCTTCTCAACCACTGGCTCTAATCTCGCCAGTAAAATCCCAGGTACCAACGCCCGTGCAAATGATTACTTAAATGGGAATTTCCCAAACTCCTTCTATCTTGCACCTACTGAGCCCACTGAAGTCACCACGATTATTAAGTCACTTAAAAATAATTCAGGGAGTCTGTCTCACGTCCCACCATTTTTATACGAGAATGCGGCCCATGTCCTTTCACATGCTATTTCATTACTTTTTAACAAGTCACTAGAATCTAGCACTTTCCCGACACTACTCAAGACAGCAAGTGCTACACCAATACATAAAGGTGGTGACCCTGCAGATGTAAACAACTATTAGCCAATATCAAACTTACCATTGCTATCCAAAATCTTCGAGAAACTTGTGCACAAGAGATTATAGTCGTTTATAACAGCACAAAACATACTCAACCCCTGCCAATTTGGCTTCAGAAAAAATAAAAGGACTAATGATGCAAATGTAAAAATGCTAGATCTGCTTTACACAGCACTGGAAAATAAGGACTATCCATTAGGACATTTTACTGACATAACAAAATCTTTTGACACAGTAGATCACGGCAGCCTACTCCACAAACTTGACCATTATGGTATAAGAGGCCATGCACTTGCATATTTCAAATCCTACCTTACTAATAGATATCAGTATGTCACCATTAAAGACACAACCTCATCAACACGGCCACTTGATACTGGAGTACCACAGGGAAATGTCCTTGGTCCTCTGCTCTTCCTCTTATACATCATTGATCTTCCCAACGTATCGCAACACCTGAAACCCATTCTCTTTGCTGACGACACGACTTATGTCATCTCCCACCCAAACCTTTCCACCCTCAACACCATTGTTAACGATGAGCTACTCAAATATCTTCTTGGATGACAGCCAATAAACTTACACTTAACACTGACAAAACCTTTTATATTCTGTTTGGTAACAGAGCAGGTGTTGCACAACTTAACATTAAGATCGACAACACTCTTATTGCCAGACATAATGAGGGCAAATTCCTAGGCCTACACCTCGATAGCAACCTGAATTTCAGCACCCATATCCAACATATAACAAAAAAAAGTATCCAAAATGGTTGGGATCCTCTCCAAGATACATTACTACGTGCCACAATCTGCCCTTCTTACACTATACCATTCAGTCATTTATCCCTACCTCACCTATGCTATTTGTGCTTGGGGATCAACTGCAGCAATGCACCTAAATCCAATAATAACCCAACAAAAAGCTGCAGTAAGAATAATCATGCAGTCCAATCCCAGGCAACACCTCCCCACCCCCACTCTTCATAGATCTAAACTTACTGTTAAGAACATCCACACTTACTACTGTGCAACCTACATTTACAGAACCTTAAATTTCAACATTAACCCTGACCTAAAACACTTTCTTGATAGTTGTGACAGGACCCACAGGCATAACACCAGACACAAACATCTCTATGACATTCCCCATGTCCAGCTAAACCTATAAAAAAATTCAGTGTACATAAAAGGGCATAAAATCTGAAACACCCGACCTGAAAACTCTAGAACTGCAGACACATTCATCACTTTCAAAACTAACTATCTCCATGACACACCCCACCGTCAGCTAACTACATGAAAACCGCCTATTCTCTTGTATCATACACACATAAAAAACAACCTAGACCTCCCCTCGATATCTGTGATTCCCAACCATTCGTACTTATGCACAGAAATACGTAATACAACTATTACCTAATGAATCTTAACTAGTGATAAGTTTGCCTGTGATACTCCAATATAGGAGCTTCAGTAGAAACTATGTATTGTACCCAAACAAAACCATTCACACTGCTAAATTTACGAACTGTAATGTAGTTACTTAGCCTTACTACCAATATGCTCCTTAACCTGTACCAATATAGAGTTTTTAATTAATCTTAGTCAGCCCGAAATGCCTAGTCATTCTAGGTGTGATAGTGGCCCTCTCTGTAATTAGTTTTATATAATATGTAAACCACACAATATCCTCTAATATGTAAATCCCACATTGTAATCATTATAGAGAATAAACTTGATTTGATTTGATTTGATTTGGAGTTCATTACTCTTGTAACTTGCTCAGCTATCAAAACTTTGGGGCCCAGTCTCCGGACCCATTATGTACCTCTGTAATATTTTGACTACCTCCCACAGGATGGGTATGGGGTGCATAATAAACATATTAAACTAAAAAAAAACCAAGCCCAGACTCATGGAACTCCGAGTTCATCAAGAACTGCAAGTAACCCTTATCGTGTGCCTTCAGCATTCTGTGGAGAGGAAGCATGGACACGGGTGATCCCACACTCATTAAAAACAACAGACATAGCCCCACTCCACAAAGGTGACAGTAAAGCAATTGCAAAGAACTACAGACCGATAGCACTAACATCCCATATCATAAAAAATCTTTGAAAGGGTTCTAAGAAGCAACATCACCTACCACCTAGATACTCATCAATTACACAACCCAGGGCAACACGGATTTAGAGCAGGTCGCTCCTGCCTGTCCCAGCTACTGGACCACTATGACAAGGTCCTGGATGTTGTAGAGGGTAAATAAAATACAGATGTAGTGTATACAGACTTTGCAAAAGCTTTCGACAAGTGTGATGGTGTAATAATGCACAAAATGCTTGATAAAAGAATAACAGGAAAAGTTGGTAGATGGATCTATTACTTCCTTACAAATAGAACACAAAGAGCAATTGTATCAGAGTAAAGTCTGAGGCAGCTACAGTGAAAAGCCTCTGTTCCACAAGGCACAATACTAGCTCCCATTCTATTTCTTATCCTCATATCTGACATAGCTCCATGTCTTCCGTTGCAGATGACACCTGAATTGCTATGAATGACCTCCATCGAAGACACCGAAAGACTCCAAGCGGACATCAACCAAATCTTCAAATGGGCCACTCAAAACAATCTGAAGTTTATTGAGAAGAAATTTCAACTACTCAGATATGGAAAACTTGAGGAAATTAAAACTATATCAGGGTATACGACAAATTCTAACCATACAATAGAGCGAAAAAGTAATTTGAAGGACATGGGAGTGAAAATGTCAGAGGATCTCACCTTCAAAGACCACAACAATGTATCTACTGTATCTGTTAGGAAAATGATAGGATGGATAATGAGAACCTTCAAAACTAGGGTTGCCAAGCCCATGATGATTCTCTTCAAATTGCTTGTTCTCTCTAGGATGGAATACTGCTGTACACTAACTGCCCCCTTCAAGGCTGACAATAAGTGTCCGGGGCCCAAGACTGTTCAACTGCCTCACAGCATACATAAGGGGGATTACTAATAAACCCCTAGCACTCTTCAAGAAGGCAATGGACAGACACTTAAAGGCAGTATCTGACTAGCCAGGCTGTGGTTTTTACGTCAGTTTGCGTGCGGCCAGCAGTAACAGCCCTGTAGTAACAGCCTGGTTGATCAGACCCTGATCCGCCACGAGACCTGGTGTCAGACCGAGCCGCGGGGGGGCTGACTCCCAAAACCCTCTCCAGGTATACTTGAAAAGAGTGTTTACCTGGAGTTTACCTGGATAGAGTTCCAGGAGTCAGCGCCCCCGCGGCCCGGTCTGTGACCAGGCCTCATGGTGGATCAGGGCCTGATCAACCAGGCTGTTACTGCCGGCTGCACGCAATCCAACATACGAGCCACAGCCCGGTTGGTCAGGTACCGACTTTAGGTGCTTGTCCAGTGCCTGCTTGAAGACAGCCAGGGGTCTATTGGTAATCCCCCTTACGTATGCTGGGAGGCAGTTGAACAGTCTTGGGCACCTGACACTTATTGTGTTGTCTCTTAACGTGCTAGTGGCACCCCTCCTTTTCATTGGGGGGATGTTGCATCGTCTGCCTAGTCTTTTGCTATCGTATTGAGTGATTTTCGTGTGCAAGTTCGGTACTAGTCCCTCTAGAATTTTCTAGGTGTATATAATCATGTATCTCTCCCGCCTGCGTTCCAGGGAGTACAGGTTCAGGAACTTCAAGCTTTCCCAGTAATTGAGGTGTTTTATCTCTCTTATGCAGTGCCGTGCAGGTTCTCTGTACATTTTCTAGGTCAGCAATTTCACCTACCTTGAAAGGTGCTGTTAGTGTGCAGCAATATTCCAGCCTAGATAGAACAAGCGACCTGAAGAGTGTCATCATGGGCTTGACATCCCTAGTTTTGAAGGTTCTCATTATCCATCCTGTCATTTCTCTAGCAGATGCGATTGATACAATGTTATGTTCCTTGAAGGTGAGATCTTCCGACATGATCACTCTCAGGTGTTTGACGCTAGCTTTGTTTTATACTCTGATGAAGTTTTAATTTCCTCATGTTTACCATATCGGAGTAGGGAGAAATAAAAAATGTCTCCTAAAGTTGTATCCGAATCACGTAGTGACAAGAAGGAGACATTAATGAAACAGCAATCAACAAAATATACTAGAACAAAGACAATTAAGGTGACTGATGGAGAAAACAGTTAAGCAGACGAGGGAGTGATGAGTTTATATGTCTTAGAGGATAAAGTGCTTTCCGTGAAGGCAGAACAATTTGGGTTTATCATTAACAATAAAACGGTGCCTTTTGAGATTGACAGTGGGGTGTCCATCTCGACATTATCCATGAACTGAGTAGAGGCAGTAAAAAGGGCACACTGAACCATGTTCTAGGAAGGGAACTGCATATGATAATTGGAAAATAAGCCTTTTGGGAAAGGTTGTTTTGCGGGTAAGCTATAATAATTTAGAGGTAACATATATTTTATGTAGTGAAGTCACAGAATAGTAACTTATATGGAAAAGAGGTGGGAAGGACAGTGCCTGTACTCTGAAGGGTGAAGATGTTGCAGTTCAGAGAGTCATCTGAACTGTGATGTCATTACACTCCTGGCAAGATAATTGAATGATGGTGTCTCCTCTTTCTTGAGTCACTCTTCCTTGGTGGAATAATAATAATTTATCAGCATTAATGTATGTCCAGTTAACATAACAGATAAATCACTAGTACATGAAGCCATTCTGGTTTGTACCAATTCTTTCCCTTCCAGCCCTTGACGTGAGCTTGTCAATCAATCACCGAGAAAGGGAGCAGAAGGGCTTCACTGTGGCTTCCAGCTAACTTAGTTACGTGTAACTTATTGATCTGTATACAAAAGCTGCATTTTTATTAGTTATTCTGTTTTGTATAGATCTTGTTAGTCCTTTTAGATATCTATCATTGTGATGAATAGAAATATACTTATCAGTGCAAATATGGCACAATCAGTTTTTTTTTTTTAATCTTTTGAGCCATGTATGGTACATCCTACTGAGGACTCCATGGCTGTTTTCCTATATACATGTAGGACAGACTTTACCATGTATAATTTACATATTTTATATATACACATACATGTATTATTATATAAAAAAAATTGTGTGGTGAAGGCTGTCTTACATGCAAATTAGGAAAACAGCCATGAAAATTAAATTACAGGTATATTTCAACTTCCAGCTGAAGTCCTTAGTAAAATGTGTAACAGGAACGTCAAAATATATAGGGTAAGACAACAAGTTAAAGCTGAATGTTGTACTGATGTAGGCCTTCTGGTCCAGGGCAGGGGAGCCATTGAAGCTAATAAATATAAGCAAGGTCTAGATTTGAGAAGGATTTGTCTGGCATAGGCCAAAACAGGGGTCCTACATGGCTTGGTGAATGTGAGGCAATTATGATTGATATAACCTGGAGTTTACCTGGAGAGAGTTCCGGGGGTCAACGCCCCCGCGGCCCGGTCTGTGACCAGGCCTCCTGGTGGATCAGAGCCTGATCAACCAGGCTGTTGCTGCTGGCTGCACGCAAACCAACGTACGAGCCACAGCCCGGCTGATCCGGAACTGACTTTAGGGACTTAAGAGAAGAAAGATGAAATTTCTTGGATCAGGAGCCCCTCACATTAGTGAGATTCAGTATAAAAATGGCATGTTTAATAAACTGCATTTGGGGGGAGGGGGGATGGCTTCCATTGTGCTTTGAATATGTCTAATACTCTTAACCCTCTAACTGTCCAAACGTAGATCTACGTTCGTTCGTGTAGCACTCCGAACATAGATCTACTTTTTTTTATTATTCTTTCTTATGGAGAAAATCAAGGTCGGAGTGCTACGTGCGCGAACGTAGATCTAGGTTTGGACAGTTAGAGGGTTAATCACAATTATGTTTAATCAGGATCATCAACTCCCACCCAGTTTATCTTAGAGTTCACCTTCTCATATTCATCTTTGGAGTCTTCATTGTTCAAATCGTTGAACACGTTATCAGGATCATCATTGTCCACATAGTTTATCTCAGGGTTCACCAGATCTGGAAATTGGCGTCTAGAAGAGGTGGAGTCTTCATTGTTCATCTGAGCTTCCTTTTCCATCTGCAACCTTTGCTTGAGAAAGCATTATCTAACTTGTCTGAGGAAATGTTCAGGTCGTCTGGTCTTTTCAAATGAAGGGATTTTTCTTCTGTTTTTTTCAGCAACAGCTGAAAGAAGATAAATTAGTCAAGATTGGTTGAATCTGCAATACATTGCAATGTTTCTCATAAATAGTGATTACACTGTAAAATGTCCATGTAACATAATTCAAATATTAATTTCCTTAAGCAGTATCAAACAATATCAAAGATGTTGCTGTCACCCCAATAGACCTAATCAGAATGATTAAACAACTCTTTTGGCGATCCGTCAACTAGATCACCGTAGTCTTTATCATTAAAATACGTAGTTATCCGGATCGTCGTTGTCATCAAAGGTAATCATAGAGTTAACCTTTTGTGCAAAAGTGGAGTCCTCAATGTCGATCTCATCTTCCTCTTCCTCTTCAAGGGGGGCTCCTTGGCGTGGTGAAGAGGCTCTTGGTCTGAGGAATTAAACCTGTCGGTCTCCTTCCTCAGACCGAACCTAATTACCCCCCCAATCCCCCCTTCCCTATCCCATCCTCCCCATCCTCCCCTTTTCCCTTTCCTCCTCCTCCTCCCCACCCCTCCCTTCCTCTTTTTGGCCTTTGGGATTTTTCCCACAGGCGCGCTAGTTCCTAGGTAGGGGAAAGGGTACTGGGATCCATCCCATTCCGTTGAGGTTCTTGGCAGTGGCGTAGTTTGCCGTGGAATCTGGATCGCCTGGGGATGTCCCGATCCCTCTCCAGTATCCCGGAGAGTGGCTTTGGGTGTCTTTTGGGTGACGGGTGTATCTCTGGAAGCCACCTTTCGGATTCCGGGGGTGGTGGCCAAAGGAAGTATGCTTTGTGGTGGATATCCGGCCGCCCTCTCTTTTGTCCATCGAGGTAGCTCGGCAGATGTGAGGTTGCTATCCTGGATTGCTGGTTTACTGGCATGAGTTCCATGCTGCATCTGCTCTACTAGCGGTGCTGAGGTCCTCTTGGGTGTGGAGGGAGATTTCTGGCCCTTTCATTCCTCCTGGGAACTATTCCTCCCCACTCCCCCCTTTTTTTTTCTTTTTTTTATTTTTATTTTCTTTTTTTCTTTATTTTTTTTCTTAAAAACAAAAAACAAAGGAGCAACCTAACCATGGAGAACCCAATCCATGAACCCACTACCCCTGGGCTCCTTCTTGATACCGCACCCCATTCTGACCCTGCCTTGTTTTTTGACAACTCTTCTGACACTCCTGATGCCCCTGTACCTCTTGCTGGTGCTGTTTCCTCACCCGCTTCAGGTACCGGGGCTTCGACTGACTCCTTCGATTTGTCTGACCTCTGCTCTCCTTTGACTATGCTTCCGGCCTCTCCTTCTATGGTACGGCAATTTTCGAATCACCAGCCCGTTTCACGATGGACCAACTCCGGTCCTACTCCTAAACGCCAACGACAATCTCCTGATGATGTTCCTTCGTTACCTTCCCATTCTACTTGGAAAAGACCGACACATCATGCACTCCCTCTCCACACTCAGTTTTGGACCACACAATGGACTAAATTCTTTACTTTAAGACCGACTTCTTCTTCTGCCTATCTTTCTGACCATAGTATTGGCAAAGCACTCCTGCGCCATGTTGGTAGAGATATTTCACTTAATGCTCTCAAGAGCAGTACGTGCATCGTCACTGTCCAGAATGCTACCCAAGCTCATGATCTTTCTCTCCTTTTGCATATCGATACTACTCCTATCACTATTGAAAAACATCTTTCTCTCAATTCTTGTAGTGGTACTGTTATTCTGCCCCATACCATAGTCCAATGGAATTTGCACTCGTGTGGCAATGACATTCTTGAACAGCTGGAACTCCAGGATCTCCCAGTCCTCAAAGTAGACACTTATGTCCTTCCTGCCCACAGGCGGAGACGTTACCCTTGCAATGAGGCTCGATTAACTTTCGACAGCCGTGAACTCCCATCCTCTGTTTATGTCGCAGGACATCGGTTACAAGTTCGAAAGGTGATCCCTACACTGCAACAGTGTAGAAATTGCTGGCGTTTTGGTCACCCAGCGAAATATTGCAGATCTATAGCCGAATGCCCAGTCTGTGGTGCCGACGACCATTCTAATACATCTTGCAGTCAACCTCCATCTTGCCTTAATTGTAATGAGGCTCACCCTTCATACTCTCGCCGTTGCCAGGTCTACTCAAATGAGCATGAAATCCGTTGCCTCAAAGAGGCAGAAAGTATCCCTTATGCTATGGCAGTTACTCATCTCCACCTCCAAGGGAGACTACCCCGTGTTTCTTATTTTCGTGTTTCAAAACGTCCCCCCACTTCTGGGGTCCCATCTTGTGCAGCCTCCTCTGTTGTTACCGATCCCATAGCCACTCCGGCATCTAATCCTTTTGCCGTCATTGGCTCTGACGTCCCGATTACAACTCAGTCTGTTCTCACATCTTCGCATCCTTCCTCACATGCCCCAGTATCGACAAGACCTCGTAGGACACCTTATACCAATCGCCCCTCTACTTCTCAGAAGTCCAAAAAATCCCCATTGCTCAAATCTTCTTTGCCCCTTCCTTCCCTTCTTCCACCTCTGCACTTTACCTTTCCAGTCTCTGTGCCTAGTTCTTCCCCTCTCTCTGGCTCTATTACAAGTGTGGAGGTTCACCCTCCTCCTCGTACTATGCCTTCCATCCCCGTTCCCTCCCAAGTTTCTCCCTCTTCTGCCACCTCCCAAGTTTTTGCCTCTTCTGTCCCCTCCCACAATTCTTCTGGGACCTTTACTCGCAGCTCACTGCTTTTAGTGAGGTTCCTTCTTCATCCTCCATTGATGAGCTCCTACACCTCTTCTCGACGTCAGTTTATACCGCAGCTTCTCATTTTATACCCCAAACCTCAGGCAGGCATTCTCAGAAGTGCGTGCCTTGGTGGTCTCCTGCTTGTGCTCGTGCAGTACGTTTGAAACGCACTGCATGGAGCAGGTACCGGTACAATAGAACTGATGAGAAGCTTCTTGATTTTAAGCAGAAGCGTGCGATCACTCGCTGTGTCATCTGTGACGCTAAATGCACTTGCTGGCGAGACTATGATTCCACCATCACCTCTGCTTCCTCTATGAGTGCAGTCTGGAAAAAAGTGAGGAAATTGAGTGGTAAATACTCTCCTGACCCGGCTCCTGTTCCACGGGTCGCCGGTATTGATGTAGCAAACCCTCTTGACGTTGCCATTGAAATTGGCACTCATCTGGTCCGTATTTCCCGGGGGCTCAATCTATGCCCCTCGTTTCTTTCCTCAAAGTCTGCCAGAGAGTTAGTACCCTTGGACTTTTCTTCTCTCAGAGAAGAACAGTATAATGTGCCTTTTACACTTCAGGAACTGGAGGCAACGCTCTCAGCTTGCCGATCATCGGCAGCTGGGCCTGACAACATTCATATTCGTATGTTACAACCTTTACATCAGTCAGCCCTTGTAGTCCTCTTACACCTCTTCAATCTTATTTGGGCACAAGGAGTTCTTCCCCAGCTGTGGAAATTTGCCATTGTTCTCCCTTTCCTCAAGCCGGGTACTACGGGACATGATACCTCCCACTATCGTCCCATCGCTCTTACTAGTGCAGTTTGCAAAGTGATGGAACGTCTGGTAAATTGACTTTTAATGTGGTATTTAGAGACACACAACAGTCTCTCCACTAGTCAATATGGCTTTCGTAACGGCCGTTCTACCATAGACCCCTTACTAGGCTTGGATACATATGTTCGTAATGCCTTTGCGAATAATCACTCAGTTATTGCCATATTTTTTGACCTTGAGAAGGCATATGACACAACTTGGAGGTATAATATTTTGGCCCAAGCCCACTCCTTAGGCCTCCGAGGCAATTTACCATCCTTCCTTAAGAACTTTTTAACTGACAGACATTTCCGTGTTCGAGTCAATAATGTGCTTTCTCCGGACTTCGTCCAAGCTGAAGGTGTCCCTCAGGGATGTGTTCTGAGCACAACACTTTTTCTCCTTGCTATAAATGATTTGGCCTCTGTTCTTCCACCCAATATTTGGTCATCACTCTATGTTGATGACTTCGCTATTGTTTGTGCAGGCGCTGACTGTTATCTCATTACAATTTCTCTCCAGCATGTGGTCGACCATGTTTCCACTTGGGTCACCACACATGGGTTTAAATTTTCCAGTACCAAAACTCACCAAATTACTTTCACTAGACACTCTGTCATCTCCGATCATCCTTTGTATCTCTATGGTTCCCGTATCCCCGAACGTGATACAGTCAGGTTTCTAGGCCTTCTCTTTGACTGTAGGTTATCCTGGAAACCTCACATTACCTCTCTGAAGGCAACTTGTCACAGCCAGCTGAATCTTCTTATAACCCTTGCTCATCTTTCCTGGGGAGCTGATCGTCGAACTCTGCTTCGCCTACATTCAGCCCTCATTTTATGGAAACTCGATTATGGTGACCAGATTTATTCAGCAGCCTCTCCTGCTACTCTCTCTAGCCTTAACCCCATCCATCACCAAGGATTACGTTTATGCCTTGGTGCTTTTTGCTCTTTCCCTGTTGAGAGCCTCTATGCAGAAGCGAATGTTCCATCCTTGTCTGATCGCCGTGATGCCCATTGCCTTCGCTACTATGTATGCTCTCACGATCTCCGCAATCCTTCCATTTATAAAATGGTCACCGATATTAGTAGACATTATTTGTTCGCCGCCCCTGTTTGCTCCGTCCCTTTTCTCTTCGCCTACGTTCGCTCTTGTCTTCCCTTCAGTTACCACCTTTATATGTTCATGTAGCATCTCACTTTTCCCTACCCCCCTGGGAAGTTCCAGCTGTTTGGGTCTGTTTTTTCTCACTCCCTTGCTCGAAAGCCCAACTGTCTACGGTGGCTTCCCGCTCTCTTCCCTTTGATCACTTCCACTCTCATTCTCATGCCATTGATGTGTACACAGATGGCTCTAAGTCTTCAGACAGCGTCGGATTCGCAGCAGTGTTTCCGGACAGCGTCGTGCAGGGGCATTTACTATCTTCGGCTAGCATTTTTACTGCTGAATTGTATGCCATTCTTGCAGCACTTATTCGTATCGCATCTATGCCTGTATCATCATTTGTGGTAGTCTCAAACTCCCTTAGTGCTCTACAGGCTATAAGAAAATTTGATACACCTCACCCCCTAGTTCTCCGTATCCAACTTTGGCTACGCTGTATCTCTACCAAGCATAAAGATAGTTTTTTGTTGGGTCCCTGGTCATGTCGACGTACAGGGCAATGAACAGGCAGACACTGCTGCGCGATCAGCAGTACATGACCTACCAATTTCATATAGAGGTGTTCCATTTCTGGACTATTTTGCTGTAATAGCTACCCACCTTCACACCCGTTGGCAACAACGTTGGTCAACTCTGCTCGGTAACAAACTTCATTCTATTAAACCGAACATAGGTTACTGGCCGTCTTCTTGTCATCAGTGCCGAGGTTGGGAGACCACTCTCTCCTGCCTTTGCTTTGGCCACACTCGTCTTACTCATGGGTATCTCATGAAGAGGCACCCTGTTCCTCTCTGTGAGCAGTGTCAAGTTCCAGTATCGATTAGTCTCCGCTCTACTACTCTCTCTTTACCTTCCCTTCTTGCTGATGGACCCTCCTTTAATCCTGACTCTCTCATTGACTTCTTGACAACGACTGATTTACTCCACAAACTCTGATGATGATACCTTTCACACTCGCCTCAGCCCTTTCTAGCTCAATCTCTTTCTGCCCTTTACCCTTTCACCATCCACTGCCCCGCTGTTCTCCGTAATCTATTACTCATCTCCCTTTTGCCACCTGATGCCCTCGCTTTCTTTCTGCCCTGCAGCGCTTATAGCCCTTATGGCTTAGCGCTTCTTTTTGATTATAATAATAATCATATTCCTCTTCTGTTTCTGAATCTTTAGTTGTGCCGTCATACCTTACATACATGGTTCAAAGGGGGAAGTAAAGCATATTCAGATAAAGCCAATTACAGTTTAATAAACACATTACAAGAGAATCTAAATTTGTTAGCACCAAAGGAAAAAAACAATTACTAGTAGCAAATACGGCTTACTGATATTAGAAATACTTCCCCACATAGTTCCCAAGGAACTCCATTGCTTTACCATGCTGTCTGGGGTTACCTCCCTTGTTTTAAATGCTTTGATGCATTCCTTCTTCAGGTTAGCTACTGAGATATTCCAAATCCCAGATTACAATCCTAGACTTATCCTCCAGGGCTAGGGTTTCCTCAGTATCTCTTCAGAAACCGATACCTTTCAAGTTTTGTAGGCATCTCTTGGGGGGACCTGGTTCCTGCTACACCCTATAAGAATATTCTTCTGGTTTAGTCACAAAACACAAGCAAGAATTTCTACAAAAATATTAAAGATCTTACATAAAATAAGAGAGGAACATAATCAACAAGACAATACTTGACATTCATCACAACAATAAAAATGGCATATTAAAAATAATTCCCTTATAAAACACAAGATTATACAAAAAAATAAGACATTAGCTGAAGTACAGTAAACAAACAGTATAACTTTGTACAATTACAAGACACAAACTAGGTTAAGCTACGTGTGATAGGCAAATTACGGGAAATAAACATACCTAAACATAAGTTGTAGATATTTAGTAAAACAGTTTTAACATGAAAGATAGGGTAGAAAAGATATAGGTTAGAACTTTTTTTTTTATATATTTTATTTAAAAACTTTACAGCTTGATATTAAATAAAGATATAAAATGGTTACAGTAGGATCCTCAATCCTACAGAACATACACTAACCAATTATTAACAACACATTGTAATTGACATAAAAGAGGTTACCCATATACATTCACAAAATTTTCCATATAACATACTATGATAAACAATATAAACTATAACTATATAAACTATATAAAATATAAACTATATACAACTTTCAGATGTGTATAGTTAACATACTATGACTGACATATGACAAAGGTTCACAACCTTCACAGGAGATAATCAGAGTAATAACCTACATCACAATCTCAGTTAAAAACAATTACATGCTCTTCCCAAAATTAACCCCTATACAATAAGAAGTACCTAAACACATACATACGTGCCTCACTACAATCTCTCTTTAAGCATTGAAAAAAAAAAAAAAAAAAAAAATCAAATCCTAAGCCTCACACTTATACTAAATAAATATTAACAAATATTACTAAATATTACTACAGCCTCTTCCAACGCCTGAGCACATTATATAAAATCTGAGACTAAACCATACTGTCCCATTACAAACTTTTAACGAGGCATTACAAATTTATGGAAGTCATTAGCGGTCCATCTCGCAGCAACTGGATGAGCACATTATATAATGCTAAAATAAAGACAGTACACTCGCTAAAAACCCACAACACTCAACACAAACATAATTTAAATAACCTCTCATTGCGATACAATTATCACACATGAAATATGCCCAATAAAGGCTATAAACGCACACTCTACATAAGCCCTAAAGCTCTTCACGGTCTTAAAACTATAATCTTGACACCATTCACACTTAATACATGAAGAAGGTCATGACGACCCTGACACATCAAACACAGAATTCTCCATTCGGTACTACGTAATTACTTGATATCACCTTTGCTTTCTGTGCCCACTTGCATGCTACATACACGTATGCCACTCATCTACACCTTCATATACCCACATACACCTTACTCTCACCCCTCCCCAGGAGGCGACCCCGCTGTGTCCCCCTGAAATCCCCCTTCCCGTATGTAATCCCCAAACCCCCCCCCCCTTACTCACTCAGCCCAAGTCGTAGATTGATGAGAAACCCTAACGTTAACATTCTATACCCTTCCGATAAATCCTTCTCCCACCTCCTCCCATACAGTTCTCTATTACGACACATCGTACGATAAACCGTTACCGCTAGTACCCGCCTCCGCACCTCACAATTCCCCCTCCCCCTCATCACCCACGATATATATATATAATCCGCTATTATATAATCCAAAGCTCTTATAACACTCTCATCGAACCCTCCCACATCTAGGCTTAGTGCACGCAGAACCGACACCCCTCGGCCCCCCACCCCCTGTACTACCCTACTTAACCAATACCTAACACCCTCCAGTCCCCCACAAAAGTATACTGCATGGAACGCCGTCATCCTCCCCACAGATTCCACACCTTCCCCCACAATTACCCCCCCTGGTCTTAAAACCTCCCCGCGGTTTTAGCCATGCAAAACGATACATTACCTCCCTTCCCCTTTGGCTTAAAACTTCAACTTGCAAACCTTCCCCAAATTTACTCTTCCTGCTACTGGGAACAATCCCCCCAACTGGTAAAAACAATCCTGCCCTGCAAGCCGCTCCCACAAAACCCCTACTCGAATTTTCCTGGGTTCTCTAACCAACATCAAAGCCCTCAAAATAGTTTCACATTCCCTCAACTCCACACCACCATACAACTTACCCAACCTATCATATACTTTTCCCAGCTGCCCCCACTCACACCTTCGCGCAAAACCTCCCATTTAAAAACACACATTTAATCCTCCTTCTCAGATCCGTCAACCCCAACCCACCCTGGCGCACAGGTAACATTAAAACCCTCTCTCCTCAGCCAATCGCACCTTAAAACCCCACAAAAGTTAACACCGTCTCAAATTCCCACAATCGCCGTCCTGTTAATGGAACCCCGGCTGCTCGTCCCAAAACATTACTATACAATAATACATTTAAAACAATCACTCGTTGCACGAGGTCAGATGATGAGGCCCAAAAATGCACCAAGACGTCTGAATCCTTTCCATTAATCATTCGGGGGGGCCCGGCAGCGCCAATCATCCTAAGGTGATACCACAAATTTTAAAAGAACGTTGTTTTCACAACGTGACTCTCCCCCCCCCCTCACCCAATCACCCAACCCAGATCATTGACTTCTCTCATTAAACCTGCTTTCCCTTGCATTTCCGAACTGTTGCACAAATCATCCAAACACCCAACGCCATCCCCTCCAAACCAGACTGTTGTATCGTCTATGTATCCTATTTTTCCCCGGGCCAACACTTCCCTACCCCCCCCCCCCCTATTTTCCCACTCGTTCACATACACAAGTCAACCATTCTATGGGAAGGGTCCGAATGCACAAACAAATTTGACATGGGACCCCCTGCCTAAGTCCCTACCCATTCAACCTCCTCCCCAAGCACCCCATTAATCTGTACCCCATCTTGCTCATTGTACAACTGGTTACCCAATTAACTATTTCTTCCCCATAACCCTGCCTCCTAAGTATAGACTCCCAATGTCCTCTTTCCACCCTGTCAAAAGCCCCCTGCCATCTAAAGCCAACAACGCCGCCCTCCCTCCCCCCCCTTTTGACTCCACAAACTTCCAGTATTCCATGACCCCAATCATCGACCTTCCGGGCAAACCATACTGCTTTTCGAACCACTCTCCCTACCACACATTTGAACCGATTCCCCAAAGATTTTAGCAAACAACTTATAATCAGCACATAACAGAGATATGGCACGGTACTCCTTGAGGGGGTGCTGCCCCTTACCCTTCTGGGCCCAAAACTACAACTGCTGTTGCTTGCTTGTCCCCCCATCACACCCTTCTCCTTCATCTGATTAAATAACCTACCCATGAAACCCCTTATCACCTCCCAATGTTGGAGATAAAATTCAGCCGGAGACCGTCTATTCCCGGTGCTTTGCCTTTCCTCTCCCCTTAAAGCCAACTCTATTTTCCTCCTCTGTTATTACCCCCCCTAAAGCCCTTTTTATCACTATTCCCTAAATTACACGTCACATATTCACACACCTTTTCTAAATCCACATTTCCCCCTTCCCACTTGTCCAATACCTTTCATACCAATTTTTCCGCATACGCACATATTCCTTTTGTAGTTAGTATCTCCTGACCCATTCTATAACCCCCCCCATCTCGTTACCTCTAACCTCGGAATAGCTGTAACCTGCTGTCTTTGTTTTTGACGTCGCAACACACACGCCGATGGTTTGTCTCCCAAAGCACCTCCTCTACCCCTGCCTGCACCCTTACTGCTTGAAACCTCTCATTTTGAACTCCCTCAGCTCCCCCTTTACCCTCGACAATTTCATTTCCCTAGGATAGTTGCTTTTCCCCACAGCCCCCTTCCATAACAGCCCCTTAAAACCCGTCCTCCAGATAATTTGAAAGCCCATATTTAAAATCATTTTTAAAAGTTTGCCCACCCCACATAATATTTCCTAATCCTTTCCTTGGCAACACAATCCCAAACCCTTGTACGACATCTTCCACTCCCTGTGCCTCCTCGCTAAGACTCTTCCATAGGACAGAAAATCCCTCTATACCCCTCCTCATCACTCAATGCACTTATATTTAATTTCCCTAAAATCCTGTTTATTTCCGCAAGCGCCTCCAAACCAACCTCACCAACACTGCTCTATGATCCGAAACCAAAGCTACTTCAACAGTTTTGAAACTCTCACACAACCCCGTGGAAAATACACTCTATCTAACCTCGCTGCATACCCTCTCCAACAAATGTATCTCTGCTCCCACGCCCCCCCCTCGAATGCGTCTCTTAACTAAATCCTCAATAAAATCTCGTAGGGCCACCGGCAAAATAACCTGCCCTTTCGGTTCCACATCACCCTCCTAATGACGCAGTTCCAATCACCTCTACTATTTCCACCTCGGTAATGCACGGAAAAAAAACACAAGGCCTCACAACAAACTCCTGCTTCACCTGTACGTTATTCTCGCAGGGGCATATACGCTTTAAAAAAAGCCACAGTTTTCCTCCAAACCATTTAGGAAACACCTTCCCCCTCCCCCCCTCACTTCTCTCAAAACAAACGGCTCGCCTCCCTAAAATAACCCACCCCTTTTAAACGGGCAGATGGCAGGGTTACCCTGAAACCCTCCAAACTCCAACACCTACCTCCTTAAATTGTGATCCGTTAGAAAAACAACATCCACTCTAAATTTATTCAGAAAAATTCGAAACCATTTTCCCCTTTTCACTATTCACAAACCAATTAACTTTACGGTCATACACCGGGGGCCTATTAAAAGTTTCCACCCTGCCTCCTTTTCTTCACTTTGAGCCACAGAAACGTGTGGGAACCACTTGTCCGCACACTTCCTCTCTCTCCCCCCCCTTCTTTTGGTGCCTCCTGTCATGGCCACCACTACCTTCACCTTCTGCCCATATTTGCTTCCCAGTCCGCTGCGCTGAATCCGATGCAGTGGCTCTCTTTCTTGTGACAGGCGCATCCTCCATGGCTTGGTCTGGGGATGCCTCACAATGTACCTCTACCCGAAGCTGTTGTACAGCCACATCAGGAGGAAAACAACAGTCAAGAACCAGGTAATGAGGCTACAGAAGGAAGAAGGAGAGACCACAAGAAACGACCACGAAGTATGTGAGGAACTCAACATGAGATTCAAAGAAGTGTTCACAGGGAAGACGGAAGGGACTCCATAAGGACGGAGAGGTGGGGTAAACCACCAAATGTTGGACACAATACATACAACCGAGGAAGAAGTAAAGAGGCTGCTGAGCAAGCTAGACACCTCAAAGGCGATGGGGCCGGATAACATCTCTCCATGGGTCCTGAGAGAGGGAGCAGAGGCGCTATGTGTATCTATAACAACAATATTCAACACATCTGTCGAAGCAAGGAGATTACATGAGGTATGGAAGACAGCAAGTGTAGTCCCAATTTAAAAAAAAAGAGACAGACAAGAAGCACTAAACTATAGACCAGTGTCAGTGACGTGTATAGTATGCAAAGTCACGGAGAAGATTATCAGAAGAGTGGTGGAACACATAGAAAGGAATGAGCTTATCAACAACAGCCAACACGGTTTCAGAGACTGGAAATCCTGTGTCACAAACCTACTGGAGTTTTATGACAGGGTGACAACAGTATGACAAGAGAGAGAGGGGTGGGTAGATTGCATCTTCTTGGACTGTAAGAAGGCATTTGATACAGTTTCACACAAGAGATTAGTGCAAAAACTGGAGGACCAGGCAGGGATAACAGAGAA
Source organism: Cherax quadricarinatus (assembly GCF_026875155.1). NCBI lineage: Eukaryota > Metazoa > Arthropoda > Malacostraca > Decapoda > Parastacidae > Cherax > Cherax quadricarinatus. The sequence goes on along the minus strand of NC_069405.1, from coordinate 19,401,955 downwards.
GACACTACAATGGATCAGGGAATACCTGTCAGGATAACAGCAGCAAGTCATTGTACGTGGCGAGGTGTCAGAGTGGGCGCCTGTGACGGCTGGGGTCCCACAGGGATCAGTCCTAGGACCAGTGCTGTTTCTGGTATTTCTGAACGACATGATGAAAGGCACAGACTCCGAAGTATCCCTGTTTGCAGATGATGTGAAGTTCATGAGAAGAATTCAATCGGGCGAGGACCAGGCAGAACTACAAGGGATCTGGACAGGCTGCAGGCCTGCGATGTGGGCAGCCCTCACACTGCAGTCAGCATGAGCTGCTGTGACTCTGAGGTCTTACAATTGATACGTTGTTTAGCAACAGTCTGTTGCTGTTTGATCAAATCATAACACCATCCAGAAGGATGAGCATTGGCACATTCTGCGCACCAGTGTGACTTTTGCGGGAATTTTTTTTGGCAATGGGCCCCAAAGCTGAATAACATCGACTTGAGGGGTCTGTCAATGCAATGTTATAGCGCCTGTTGAGGGCTGAAACGGGAGTGAATTACGGGTGAGCCCCTGGCCAGTCCCTCAGCTAATATCAGATCGTTGGAAGCACGAGGCTTGCAAATTTCTTTGACGCCAATTTTAGGGTTCAAGTGCTTGATGACTTGTATATGACAAAAAGCATTTTGGTGCCCTTGGTGGGGCAGCTCGGAGTTTGATGTTGGCATATTCGTGAGTGAGAGGTTTGCCTATAAATGCTGAATCATTAGGCACAAAGACATAATTCTCATCGTGGATAAACTTGATCGTTTTCTCTATGTTGTCTACACTAGCTTTGAAAAACCAGTTACACTTGGTCTCTTGATCAATGTTGTTAAGGGAAATCTAAACTGACAGCTTTGAGATGGTGTGCGCCCCCCTGTATTACTTACAGCAAACTTTCTCTGGAAGCCTCGTTCCTCTTTCCGAGCCTATTTACTAAAGTATGTTTCAAATCTACCTTCACCATCATCTATGTCGTCGATACTATCAGCTATGAAATTAAGACACATGTGCAACATGTGTCTTAACATAGCTTTAAGATGAATGATAAAGCTCATGGAGCAGGGAGAGAGAGGACCTAGTAGCACTCAGTGAAGAGACGGGGAGAGGAGCTGAGTCTCGACCCCTGCAACCACAATTAGATGAGCACAATTAGATGAGTACACACGCACACATCCACACACACACACACACATACACACACACACTCGCACACACACACACACATACACACATACACAAACACACACACACACACACACACACACACACACACACACACACACACACACACCACACACACACACACACACACACACATACATAGCTTTAAGCAGAGGTATGATAAAGCTCACGGTTCAGGGAGAGTGACCTAGTAGCGATCATTGAAGAGGCGGGGCCAGGAGCTCGGACTCGACCCCCGCAACCTCAAATAGGTGAGTACACACACACACAGGAGCTTGGACTCGACCCCTGCAACCTCAACTAGGTGAGTACACACACACACACACACACACACACACACACACACACACACACACACACACACACACAAGATTAATAAATGAAAACCACATGGGTTCATGGAAGGCAAATCTTGTATCACAAACCTCCTGGAGTTTTATGACAAGGTAACAGAAGCAAGGCACGAGAGAGAGAGGTGGGTAAGATTGCGTTTTCCTGAGACTGCAGGAAGGCCTTTGACACAGTTCCCCACAAGGAGATTAGTGCAGAAGCTGGAGGATCAGGCGCATGTAAAAGGGAGGGCACTGCAATGGATAAGGGAATACCTGACAGGGAGGCAGCAACGAGTCATGGTACGTGAAGAGGTATCACAGTGGGCGCCTGTTATGAGCGGGTCCCCACAGGGGTCAGTTCTAGGACCAGTGCCTATTTTGATATATGTGAACGACATGATGGAAGGAATAGACTCTGAAGTGTCCCTGTTCGCAGATGACGTGAAGTTGATGAGAAGAATTAAATCGGACGAGGATGAGGCAGGACTGCAAAGAGACCTGGACAGGCTGGACATGTGGTCCAAGTAACTGGCTTCTCGAATTCAATCCAGCCAAATGCAAAGTCATGAAGATTGGGGAGGGGCAAAGAAGACCGCAGACAGATATAGGCTAGGTGGCCAAAGACTACAGACCTCACTCAGGGAAAAGACCTTGGGGTGACCATAACACCGAGCACATCACCGGAGGCACACATCAACCAAATAACCGCTGCAGCATACGGGCGCCTGGCAAAACCTGAGAATAGCGTTCCGATACCTTAATAAGGAATCGTTCAAGACCACTGTACACTGTGTATGTTAGGCCCCATACTGGAGTAGCAGCACCATCGGGAAACCCCCACACCTGTCAAGCACGTCAGGAAGTTAGAGAAAGTAAAAGGTTTGCAACAAGCTAGTCCCAGAGCTCAAGGGAATGTCGTACGAGGAAAGGTTAAGGGAAATCGGACTGACGACACGGGAGGACAGAAGGGTCAGGAGACATGAAACGACATAAAAAGATACTGCGGGGAATAGACAAGGGGGACAGAGATAGGATGTTCCAGAGAGGGGACACAGGGACAAGGGGTCCACAACTGGAAGCCTGAAGACTCAGACGAGTCACAGGCGTTAGTAAGTATTTTTCAGTCATAGAGTTGTCAGAAATGGAATAGCCTAGCAAGTGAAGTAGTGGAGGCGGGAAACCCATACATAGTTTAAGAAGAGGATGACAAAGCTCAGGAAGCAGAGAGAGAGAGGACCCAGTAGCGATCAGTGAAGTGGAGGGCCAGGAGCTGAGTCTCGACCCCTGCAACCACAATTAGGTGAGTACAATTAGGTGAGTACACTGTGAAGGCTTACTCAGCCCCTGTAACAACTTCAGACAGTATTACCCAGGCTGGCTCCTCCTCAGGAAAATTAATGAATAGAAAAAGAAATAATAACAGACAAACATAAACACTTTATTATATAGAAAATATAAATTACTAGATATGAATATTAATCCTACATTAAAGAAAATGAAAAATGAAAAATATAAATGATAACTAAATCAAAAAACGCTAATATATATAGGGGTGCCCGGTGTTGGGGGACACTGAGTGTTGTGAAATCGTAGCATTTTGCTGAGATGGGGGGGGGTCCCGGTGTTGGTTACAACCCACCGGTTCGTTCTCAAGTATTATATCCCGATAAACAGGAAAGAGGTTCTTTACCACTGCAATGATGAGGGGTTACGTCCTGCAATTCATACAGGGCACAGGTAATTAAAAACCAAAAAGGGGAAGTCTAAGGACGTTGGTCCATCTCCATCAGTTCTGCTCGTTGATTGGCAGGGGACCCTCTCTGTCATCCAAACTGGAAAGATAGACAGGTTTCCCACTGCTTAAGAAATCACTCTCCATGATAAGTACAATACCTAAAAGATGTGGTGATTATTAAAAACAGTCAACCTAGAGCAAAACTGAAAGGACTAAGCTTATTATTGGTCAAAAGTGAAGCTTTCCACCAATAAATCCACTAGTATACAAGGCAGGAATGTACTTACAGTAGTGCTGGGAGCTGTGAGCTAGTGATTACTGTTTGGACCGGAGCCCCACACGTCCCTTTCGGGGGGGGGGGAAGAAGGAGGGGAAGGATAGCGGGAGCTAGACTGACCCTACCTTAACAAGCAGACCGGCAGTCAAACTTCACTTTCGGGGGGGGGGAAAAAAAGGCTGGAAATAGCGGGAGCTTTACTTAAACCCTACCTTAACAAGTAGCTGGCAATGAAACTATTGTTACTAAAATACTCCCTCTCTACTCCTATCTAAAGAACTTTCCCTCACACTCCCCCATACCAAGACTTATAGTCAAGGAGTATAAGAAGAATAGGCGAGGAAAAAGTTCTAACATGTGGAAGTCACGTAAGGCAAGAAATCTTCTACTGACTGTCACGATTTAACCAGTCAGAGAAATAATTGGATGAACCATTGATATACTCAATATGGAACTTAAAAGCCTGGAATGCCAATGTCCACCTCAAGAGGCGACTGTTGGTTCCCTTAAAAGTTTCTAGGTATATCAAAGGTTTGTGGTCCGTTTCTAAAATGAATTCTTTTCCCAGCAAATAAAATTTAAGTTTGGAGATACCCCACACAAGGGCCAAACATTCCTTTTCTATGGTGGAGTATCTCGTTTCTGCAGGAAGGAGTTTCCAGCTTAGGAAGCATACAGGGTATTGTAGTAGCACCGCACCTAAGCTAGTATTGGAGGCATCAGTTCTTAAACAAAATGTTTTATTAATATCTGGAATCTCTAAGTCTTTCGAAAAGATACTTTTAATCTCATTAAACTTTTCCCGAGATACGTCGGAAAGTTCAAGAGGTTCCTTCAAAGACATTTTAAGGAAGTCGGATAAGATGCCTGTAAGATCAGTAAGGTTCGGGATAAACCGTGCATAAAAATTTACAGAACCAAGAAAGCTATGCATGAGCTTCTTGGTTTTGGGGAATTTAAATTCTAATAAAACTTTGATTTTACTGGGGAGAGGCTGCAGAGAGTTATTAGAAAGCATCAGTCCAAGATATCTAATCTTGTTATACCCAAGGAAGCATTTCATCGGCTTGGCAGTGAGGCCATGTGAGCGTAACCTACGTAAAACTGATGTTAATGTTTGGATATGTTCGCCCCACGTGGATGTCATTACGTAAATGTTATCAAAATAAACTGAAATGTTTGTCATATTACCCAAGACCTTTCTCATCAGTCTCTCGTAGGTAGCAGAGGCAGTTACCAAACCGAAGGGCATAGTTCTATATTGCATCAGTCCTTGGTGTGTAGGAAAAGCGGTGTACTGCTCAGAAGGATCTAACATTACTTGATGATATGCCTGCGCAATATCAATCTCTGAAAAGAAGGAAGCGTCATAAAATTTGTGTAGATCGCTATCTGTTAAGGGCATAGGCTCAGCATCCCACCGAGTTATAGCATTAAGGCCTCTGAAGTCAATAGCAAGTCTATATGAATTATCCTCCTTCTTAACCATGACTACTGGTGAACAATATGAAGATACTGAAGGTTCAATGATCTTTAGTTTTAATAATTTGTCTACCTCTTGGTCAAATGCATCCCTAAGGTGAACTGGAACTGGGTATAATTTTCGTTTGATAGGATTTGTCCGTCACTAAGTCAATTTTTATGGACTAACGTGGAGGTAACAAACCCGGGAAAATCAGTAAAGACTCTGAAAAGGTTATTCACACATTGAAGTAGTTCAAGTCTCTTATGGTCATCCAAGATTCATTAATATTAATGTTGGTTGCGTCCGGGTCAAAATCAACAAGTCATGTAGTTCTTCTCATTCCCCAAATTGAGGTGCAATT
>NC_069405.1:19227825-19396082 GCF_026875155.1 Cherax quadricarinatus | reverse complement strand
TGGGGGCAAAAATTTCAGGTGTCATTGCAACGGGAAGACATGGCTATGTAGATATGAGGATAAGAAATAAAGGGGAGCTAGTATTGTGCCTTGTGGAACAGAGGCTTTTCACTGTAGCTGCCTCAGACTTTACTCTGATACAATTGCTCTTTGTGTTCTATTTGTAAGGAAGTAATAGATCCATCTACCAACTTTTCCTGTTATTCTTTTATAAAGCATTTTGTGCATTATTACACCATCACACTTGTCGAAAGCTTTTGCAAAGTCTGTATACACTACATCTGTATTTTATTTACCCTCTACAACATCCAGGACCTTGTCATAGTGGTCCAGTAGCTGGGACAGGCAGGAGCGACCTGCTCTAAATCCGTGTTGCCCTGGTTGTGTAATTGATGAGTATCTAGGTGGTGGGTGATGTTGCTTCTTAGAACCCTTTCAAAGATTTTTTATGATATGGGATGTTAGTGCTATCGGTCTGTAGTTCTTTGCAATTGCTTTACTGTCACCTTTGTGGAGTGGGGCTATGTCTGTTGTTTTTAATGAGTGTGGGATCACCCGTGTCCATGCTTCCTCTCCACAGAATGCTGAAGGCACACGATAAGGGTTACTTGCAGTTCTTGATGAACTCGGAGTTCCATGAGTCTGGGCTTGGGTTTTTTTTTAGTTTAATATGTTTATTATGCACCCCATAACCCATCCTGTGGGAGGTAGTCAAAATATTACAGGGGTACATAATGGGTCCGGAGACTGGGCCCCAAAGTTTTGATAGCTGAGGCAAGTTACAAGAGTAATGAACTCCAAATCAAATCAAATCAAATCAAGTTTATTCTCTATAATGATTACAATGGGATTTACATATTAAGGATATTGTGTGGTTTACATATTATATAAAACTAATTACAGAGAGGGCCACTATCACACCTAGAATGACTAAGCATTTGGGGCTGACTAAGATTAATTAAAAACTCTATATTGTACAGGTTAAGGAGCATATTGGTAGTAAGGCTAAGAAAACTACATTACAGTTCGTAAATTTAGCAGTGTGAATGGTTTTTGTTTGGGTACAATACATAGTTTCTACTGAAGCTCCTATATTGGAGTATCACAGGCAAACTTATCACTAGTTAAGATTCATTAGGTAATAGTTGTATTACGTATTTTTTGTGCATAAGTACGAATGGTTGGGAATCACAGATATCGAGGGGAGGTCTAGGTTGTTTTTATGTGTGTATGATACAAGAGAATAGGCGGTTTTCATGTAGTTAGCTGACGGTGGGTGTGTCATGGAGATAGTTAGTTTTGAAAGTGATGAATGTGTCTGCAGTTCTAGAGTTTTCAGGTCGGGTGTTTCAGATTTTATGCCCTTTTAAAGTACACTGAATTTTTTTATAGGTTTAGCTGGACATGGGAATGTCATAGAGATGTTTGTGTCTGGTGTTTTGCCTGTGGGTCCTGTCACAACTATCAAGAAAGGTTTTAGGTCAGGGTTAATGTTGAAATTTAAGGTTCTGTAAAAAGTAGGTTGCACAGTAGTAAGTGTGGATGTTCTTAACAGTAAGTTTAGATCTATGAAGAGGGGGTGGGGAGGTGTTGCCTGGATTGGACTGCATGATTATTCTTACTGCAGCTTTTTGTTGGGTTATTATTGGCTTTAGGTGCATTGCTGCAGTTGATCCCCAAGCACAAATAGCATAGGTGAGGTAGGGATAAATGACTGAATGGTATAGTGTAAGAAGGGCAGATTGTGGCACGTAGTAATGTATCTTGGAGAGGATCCCAACCATTTTGGATACTTTTTTTTGTTATATGTTTGGATATGGGTGCTGAAATTCAGGTTGCTATCGAGGTGCAGGCCTAGGAATTTGCCCTCATTATGTCTGGCAATAAGAGTGTTGTCGATCTTAATGTTAAGTTGTGCAACACCTGCTCTGTTACCAAACAGAATATAAAAGGTTTTGTCAGTGTTAAGTGTAAGTTTATTGGCTGTCATCCAAGAAGATATTTGAGTAGCTCATCGTTAACAATGGTGTTGAGGGTGGAAAGGTTTGGGTGGGAGATGACATAAGTCGTGTCGTCAGCAAAGAGAATGGGTTTCAGGTGTTGCGATACGTTGGGAAGATCAATGATGTATAAGAGGAAGAGCAGAGGACCAAGGACATTTCCCTGTGGTACTCCAGTATCAAGTGGCCGTGTTGATGAGGTTGTGTCTTTAATGGTGACATACTGATATCTATTAGTAAGGTAGGATTTGAAATATGCAAGTGCATGGCCTCTTATACCATAATGGTCAAGTTTGTGGAGTAGGCTGCCGTGATCTACTGTGTCAAAAGATTTTGTTATGTCAGTAAAATGTCCTAATGGATAGTCCTTATTTTCCAGTGCTGTTTAAAGCAGATCTAGCATTTTTACATTTGCATCATTAGTCCTTTTATTTTTTCTGAAGCCAAATTGGCAGGGTTGAGTATGTTTTTGTTGCTGTTATAAACGACTATAATCTCTTGTGCACAAGTTTCTCGAAGATTTTGGATAGCAATGGTAAGTTTTGATATTGGCTAATAGTTGTTTACATCTGCAGGGTCACCACCTTTATGTATTGGTGTAGCACTTGCTGTCTTGAGTAGTGTCGGGAAAGTGCTAGATTCTAGTGACTTGTTAAAAAGTAATGAAATAGCATGTGAAAGGACATGGGCCGCATTCTCGTATAAAAATGGTGGGACGTGAGACAGACTCCCTGAATTATTTTTAAGTGACTTAATATCGTGGTGACTTCAGTGGGCTCAGTAGGTGCAAGATAGAAGGAGTTTGGGAAATTCCCATTTAAGTAATCATTTGCACGGGCGTTGGTACCTGGGATTTTACTGGCGAGATTAGAGCCAGTGGTTGAGAAGAAGTCGTTTATCTTGTTAACTATATAAATGGGATGCAGTGGTGTTTCTTTTGCTTTAGTTAGGACAATATCATTTTTTTCAGTTTGTGGGTTCCCAGAATCTGAAAGAGTGTTCTCCAGGTCTTTTTTATATCTCCTCTTGTTTCAACGAATCTGCTGGAGTAGTACAATTGTTTGGCTTTTTTTATTAGTTTGGTGAAAACTGATGAATAGTGTTTCAGAATATCTTTGTGTATTAAGCCCTGTCTATATTGCTTTTCATATTGGTGTTTCTTATCAATGGATTTCAGTATCTTGCTAGTTAGCCATGGGCAACCGAGCCGTTTATTTGTGATCTGTTTCGTTTCTGTCCAATCGTCCAATACCATCGGCCTTGGAAAATTCTGTAGGCCAGTCAACTCTCTCTAGCTCTGCTGTGATATTACTTATTGAGGCCTCGTCATAGAGTCTAAATGAAACTTTGTTTATTCCAGTGGTGGTTTACTAATGTTTGTTAAAGGAAGGTGGGGTATGGTCAGTAGTGCTGTCTGTGATAATCCCTGACTTGGTTTAGAAAGACACGTAAGCAAACACTATGACATATTTATTAGAAAACGATTCGGTCCTGGGACCTTGATCACTTCTAACATACAGAGTAGAAAGACATTATATATAGGCAGAGAGTGAGGTGTGAGTGGCGCTTGGTGACCTGAAGAATGCCATGTTGGGGTGAGGACGGGTAGGCGATGAGATCATGTGTTGTTGGTTGGTGGTGCTTAGCCTGCTTAAGTATCGTGTATGCTAATGTTTTTAAAATTTTGTGGTTTCCATTGTTACGTTCTATTGTGTCGGTGACGGCGATTAATGAGGCTTCTAGGCACCATCGGCATCTGAGGTCTGGTTCGGTGAGAACGAGTTGTGCCTCATTCCAGTTCATCAAATGCCCCGTGGGGTCTGTGGAGGACACAGGTGTACCCTTAAATCGTCTATATTACAGGCATTTCGATGCTCGTTCAGGCGGACCGCAAGATCTCTGCCCGTCTCGCCTACATATTTCTTGGGACAGAATCCACACGGGTTGGTGTAAACGCCTGCTGTAGAAGTTAGAGATGTGGGGCTACTTTTCGTAGTGGAGGTCTTTGATAGAAGATGCGTTTAGGGTGGAAACTTTTGAGTTACCATAGCAAGTCCCGGCAAATATTTGGGGAAACATCCCCAATGGGGACTAGAACGCTTAGAGGGCTGTTCCAAAGGGCGGTTTGTTGAGGTAGCTTGGCCTGAAATCTGGATGAAAAAAAGAGGGAAAACTGAAGAGGGTTTAAAGGCTTTGTTTTTAAATACATTTTTCTTCAAGAAACAAGGGTGGAAATGGAAGGGCTCTCAAGAAGAAGCAATGGGGACCCTCGGGACATTTGATGAACTAGAATGAGCACAACTAGTTCCACCGTCCAGCCTCGACTCTGATTCAAATTCAAATTCAAATTTAAAAAATTTTACAAAATTACAATTTGAATTTACAAAATTTTGGTTGTTGTGTGGTTTTACAGTTTTTAAATAATGTTTACGATGTACCATAGAACGCCTAGCATGGCTAGGCATTTGGGGCAGACTTTGTTTATTTTTTTTTTTTAAAATATTACAAATTATGAGGTAATTGGTATTTCTAAGGACTAAATACTAGTTTGTAGTTTCAATGTGAATGCTTTTGTTTTTGGGACAGTACATAGTTTCAGTATTGGGGATCATAGGGTTTTTTATTTAAGATTTAGATTAATATTTCTGTTTTTGGTCAAATGGGTGAGTGAGTGTAAGTGTGAACCCAGTGGATTGCTAGTAGTTGATGGGGGGTATCAGGGAGATAAAATGTTTTCTAATGTAGTTTTGAAGGTGATGAATTGGGCTGCATTCAGAGTTTTTCAGGTAGGGTGCCAGATTTTAGGGCCTTTGACATACATTGAAATTTTTTTAAAGGTATAGTCGGACAGGGAATGTCGAAGATGTTTGTGTCTGGTGTTATCCCGTGGGGTTCTGTCCCAAATATCAAAAACGTTTTAGGTAAGTTGATATTGGGTTTTAAACCTGTAGATGTAGATTGCCGATAAGTGGGATGTACTGACAGGGGGTAAGTTTAGATTAGAAAGTGGGGGGGGGGGTGTTGCCCGGGGTGGGATTTATGATTATTTTATGCAGCTTTTTGTTGGGTTAAAATTGGTTTAGGTGTGTTGCTGCAGTTGATCCCCCAAGCAAAATAAATAGGTGGGTTGGGTTATAAATGAATGGTTTTGTGTGTAAGGGCATTTTTGGGGGCCTTAGTATCGTATCTTTGGGGAGGATCCCAACCTTTTGGAACTTTTTTGGTTAGTTGCCTGAACTTCTTAATCGCCGTCACCGACACAAAAAAACATAACACTGGGAAAACACAAAATTTTAAAAACATTAGCATACATGTACTTTAAAAGGTAAGCACCACCCTCCCCAAAAACCAGGGGTCACATGATCCAGCCACCCCTCCTCCCCAACATGACATTCTTCAGGCACCATGCGTCACTCACACCTCACTCCCCCGCCTATTTTATAATGTCTTTCTACCTCTGTATGTTTAGAAGGAAACTGAAGGAAGAAATACAAAAGTCATCTGGAACTCTCCCTACATACACTGCAATTGCCAAGATTCAATCAACAACATCCAAGATTTACAAGCCACTCAACAGTTGTCTCCACCACCTCTCACTACCCAACCTCCACCTAATGATATCTCTACCAAATTCTATTACTGCATGATGTTTGCTCACATGCAAAATGCTGCAAAACCTGGCTCTTTCAACACGACTATTAATGAACTTCTTGCACTTAACAACATGCCATCATTTAACTTCCCTGCAAGTCCACCATCAGCTGAGATTTTGAAAATAATCCCGAAGATCGTCAGTTTTGAAGCGCCAGATGACTTGAAGGAATTAATGATTGATAACGACGATGCATCCTCTTTTGAATCCTCCAATCAACATTCACCTGATAACATCCAAGACAGCACCACGCCTCCTATTCGTCGATTGGCTCGTCGTGGCGGCACAAATATCATTCCTTCACCTCCACTCACCACTACACAAAGGGGACCAATCAGAAGCCACGATTCCACCAAAGTCTTCCATACACTCTGTAGCGTAGACACCAACATTGAATGAACCTTCAATGCTGCAACCACCAACAAAAACCTCACCAGTCATCACTCGACGTATTAATACAGAAGACCAACACCGAGATCAATACCTGCACTGGAAAGATATAACTTTTTATACGACTCCTGACCAAGAACCCACCATGAATGTCGACACTTACGAGAAATTACACGACAGAACAGTCAATTTTTACAAATCGTAAAAGAACCCATTGCTCCTTCACAGCACTCAAGGTGATCTTTGACCAGTTACAAGCCGACCCAGCATTTCGACCCAAGATTACAAGACTGCTCATCTTTTCCTCCCAACAATTGCTCAACATAAGGAATGCCTCCAACACTGAAGAAATGATGTAACTCTTGACTCACACTTTAACGACACCTGACCAATCAAGAAGCTAACCTCCTTTGACCACGCCTCCAGCTTCTGCCAGCCGCCAATCAACATTAGAATGCAAGATGAAGATAGCTTGCCAGCCGGACGACTGAGTGTTCTCCTGTTTTTTGTGTTGCTGTTTCCATCTGCTTCCAAGGCTTAGCTGTTGGGTCTAGTCCTGACTTCTCTCTCTTCGACTCAAGACATTCCTCTCACCGACTATTCTTCGAGCTGTCTCCACTTGCCCCTCGCCCCTAGTGGGTCCTTACCTGTGAGTCCTCTGTTCTGTTCTGTATGTTAGAAGTGATCAAGGTCCCAGACCGAAACGTTTTCTAATAAATATGTCATAGTGTTTGCTTACGTGTCTTGTTGGTATTTATTACCAAGGTTATGCAATCCCCGACTTAAGTGGGGCTAATATATTGGTCCACATATGATCAATTATGGTTACACTTGTCTCAGTCAGCCTGGGATGTTTGTGTGGGGCATCCGGTAAATGGTATCTACTGTTATAGGAGTTTTAAGTTTTTTTTACAGTAAAATTAGCAAAAATATTTGCTCCATATTCATCACTATAGCAAGTGGTGCTAAAACAAGATAGTTGGTTAGAGTAATAGATCGCAATACCACCCCCAACTTGGTATGGTCTGCTGTTGTGGATTGCTGTGTATCCTGGTAGAGGTAGATATCTATTGTGTCCTGCTTAAGCCAGTCTCAGTGAGAATAATGCAGGCGAAGGGTGTCTTTAGGGAATCAAGGAATGCCAGGAGGTCATCATAGTGTTTGCTTAAGGACCTGATGTTGTAGTTAAGAGCTGTTAGACTTTGAGCAGTATTTAGGATAGCTCTGGCTTGTGATGCTGTTTAATAAAGGCAGTTACTTTCCAAAAAATTTTTTGATTGGGTGTTAGATCATGTGGGTTTTTGATCAGGGTCGAGTATCGTTCACTTTGGGTTTAAAATGGGGCATTAATAAAAATTTTTAAAATAAATAGGGCAAAAAAGTATAAAAAAAAAACTGGGCAAGAAAAGTAAAAAGGGTGGGTAGATTGGTCACAATCATGACAATTAAAAAAGGTATTTAAGATTCAGGGTTTACATAATAGACCAGGGATTGGCCCCCAGTTTTGATAGCGAATAGTACAAAGGTAATGAACTCACAATTAAAAGGTAAGAATTTTAAGTAATTAAATTTATTTCTGCGTTATACATGGCACAATCATGAACAAAAAAAAGAGTAATGAGCAATTCACCGGGGCCCCCCCGGTCACAACTTTGTGGGGTTTTTTGGGAAATATTAAATTTTGGGTCACACACACACAACACACAACCAACACAACACACCCCCAGGGGGGTCAGGAGCTGAGCCTCGCCCCTGCAACCACTTAGGGGTAACACACACCACAACCACAAAACGGAGCAGATATGTTGTGCGGCCCCTTACCACAATCTTCAACACGTCCCTGGAAACTGGGCAACTACCCGAGGGATGGAAAAACGGGGAAATGTGTTCCCCTTTTTAAAAAAAGGGGGAAAAAAAAAGAGGCATAAACTATGACCTGTGTATTTACGTGTATGTATGCAAAGTTAGGAGAAGATTATCAGGAGGAAGTGGGGAGCACCCGGAACGGAACAAGGTAAAATGCCAACCGCCGGATTCAGGAAGGCAAATCCCCGTGTCACAAAACCTTTTGGGGTTTTTTGATAAATAAAAAGTAAGACACGGAGAGAGGGGTGGGTTGTTGCTCTTTTTGGATGCGAAAGGGTTTTGACACAGTCCTCACAAAGGGTTTGTGCAGAAATTAGAGGGTCAAACGCATATAAAGGAAGGGGACGCAAGGATAGAGAAAACCTGACAGGGAGGCAACAACGGTCATGGAGTAATGATGTATACAGGGGCACCTGTGACGAGCGGGGTCCCACAGGGGTCGGTCCTAGGACCAGTGATATTTTTGGTATATGTGAACGACATGATGGAAGGGTTAGGGCTCAGAAGTGTCCCTGTTTGCAGATGATGTGAAGTTAAAGAGGAGAATTAAATCAGATGAGGACCAGGCAGGACTTCAAAAGACCTGGCCAGACTGGACACCTGGTCCAACAAATGGTTTCTCGAATTTAATCCTGCAAATGCAAAAATCATGAAGATAGGGGACGGGCACAGAAGACCACAAAACAGAGTATAGGCTAGGTGGCCAAAGACTGCAAGCCCCACTCAAGGAGAAAGATCTTAAGGTGAGTATAACACCGAGCATGTCTCGGAAAGCACACATCAATCAGATAACTGCTGCAGCATATGGGGCCCCGGCAAACCTGAAAAACAGCATTCCGATACCTTAGTAAGGGGAATATTCAAGACACTTTTTTCACCTGTATGTCGGCCATATGGAGTATGAACACCTGTTTGGCCCCGCACTTGAAAAGCAGTAAGAAACTAAAAAGGTACAAAGGTTTACGACAAGGTTGTTCCAGAGAAAGGGGGGGAAAGCCCTATAAAGAAGTTTAAAGGGGAAATCGGTGCGACCTGGGGCAGGGGGGGGGAAAATGAAAACGACATAAAAATCTGCTTTGGAATAGACAAGGTCCGGTGTTCCAGGGAGGGGACACAAAAAATAAGAGGCCAAAATTTGGGAATTTAAAGACAAAAATGAGTCAGGAGAATTAGGAATATTTCTTCAGTCTAGAGTTGTCGGCAGGGGGGAAACCCAGAAAATGACTTTGTGGAGGCAGGAACCATACACAGTTTTAAGACGAGGTTTGAAAAGCTGTGGGGGGGAGAGAGAGGCCCGTAGCAACCCGGGGAAAAGGGCGGGGAGGAGCTAAGACTCACCCCCGCAACCACAAATAGGTGAGTACAAAAAATGAGTAACCCACACACAACACAAACAACACAACACACAAACCCCCCCCCCAAAAAACCCCCCAAAAAAATTCATAAACCCCACACCACACACACACACAAACCCCCAACACACACACAACACACAACCACACAACACACACACAACACACACACACACACACAAACACACACACACACACACACACACAACACACACATACACACACAACACACACAACACACACAACACACACACAACACACACCACACACAACCACACACACACACATACAACACCACACACACCATAACACACACACCACATACACCACACACACACACCACACACACACCACAACACAACCACACACACACACCACACACACACACACACCAACACACACACGCACCACACACACACCACTACACACACACACCACACACACACCAAACACACACACACACAACACACACACACACACCACACACACCACACACACACCACACCACACACCACACACACACCACACACACACACACACACACACACACCACACCACACAACACACAACACCACACACACACCACACACACACACACACCACACACTCACACCACACACACAACACACACCACAACACACACCACAAACACACACCACAAACACACACACCACACACACACACACTACTACACACACAACCACACACCACACTACAACACACACACCACACACTACACACACTCACCATATCATGTGGGCCATACCCCCGGCTGGATTGAACCCCGCGGTCATAGAGTCTCAAAACTCCAGCCCGTCGCGTTAGCCACTAGACCAGCTAGCCACAATAAGATTCATCCAACTGGTCTAGTGGCTAACGCGACGGGCTGGAGTTTTGAGACTCTATGACCGCGGGTTCAATCCCGGCCGGGGGTATGGTTTATTTGCAATCGTGTCATTACGATTTCTTAAGTCATATCATGTGGGGTTCGAACACGTGGATAGGGTAAAGAAATACTCAGGTAGGCTGGTAGTACGTATAATTATAACGGTAAGTATTGGTAGGCGCCAAACAGCTGGTGACCTGCCTCCTTGCTCTCTCTCGTAAGACTGACTGCCCACAGTACCCATATGTGAGGGGGTGTTTGAATACTGCTGTGGTCAGCAGCAATACAGTCAGTGAATCACGCAGAGACGGTTGGTAGTGAGTCATCTACTGGTACACTGGTTACTGGTAACTGGTTACTAGGAACTGGTACTACTACTGAGAGCTCAGCGACACTAACGTATGTCGTCCCGTCATACAACTAATACAAACTAGAGATGGCAGGTGTACGGCTTGGGCTGATTCTATACAATGTCAAAGTACACAACAATTGAACATTATAACATAAGTAGAACATTGGAATGGAAGCTTACGTAACTGAAACTGTAATGCAATACAAGGTATAATATAGCACAACTCATCGAAGAAACTCAACGAATGAAACTCAACGTTGAGATTACACAATAGAAGTGATAAAAAAAAATTGATCGATCGATCTGTATTCATGTGATCTACGGATTCTGAGGAAGGAATATATACAAAGAAAGAAGTGTTTAACAGAAAGGCAGATTCGGTGCACTCAAATCTAGACTGTTAACTCTCAGAATTCGGAGAGAACGTGAACACACAAAAAAAAAATTCTTGAATACTGATAAGTTGATACTGTAATTATTCATCTATACAGGTTATTTACATTTAACCCCAACTCTGCTAGGGTAAGATTGACATATGCAGAATGGGTGTCATCTCTGGGAGGATCAAACTCTGTAGCACTGGCTAACTCATGCTGTATTTGAGGCAAATCTGAATTGGTAGTTACAAATGATACTTGAGGATTCCTCAATACCTGTCGTGTACGTAGGGAATAACGACATTCAGGTTGATCGTCTGACTGAGTATCAGAGGAAGAGAGTACAGGATCAGGAGGATTGTCAGAGTCTGTCACATTAGTCTGGGTTGGAACATCATTATCATCACATACTAACTTCATATGATCTAAATGCGATTCTTTATACTGACCAGTACTAATTTCTCTAACCTTATACTTATTACCAGTGATATGTTCAACTACTCGATAAGGACCAACAAACTTTTGATCAAGCTTTGGCATTGCAGACGTTTTGTTAAAGTTAGTCAGCATAACTCTCGAACCATGATGACACTCTTCAGGTCACTTGTTTTGTCTAGGCTGGAATATTGCTGCACACTAACAGCACCTTTCAAGGCAGGTGAAATTGCTGACCTAGAAAATGCACAGAGAACTTTCATGGCGCGCATAACAGAGATAAAACACCTCAATTACTGAGAGCGCTTGAGGTTCCTAAACCTGTATTCCCTGGAACGCAGGAGGGAGAGATACATGATTATATACACCTGGAAAATCCTAGAGGGACTAGTACCGAACTTGCACACGAAAATCACTCACTACGAAAGCAAAAGACTTGGCAGACGATGCACCATCCCCCCAATGAAAAGCAGGGGTGTCACTAGCACGTTAAGAGACCATACAATAAGTGTCAGGGGCCCGAGACTGTTCAACTGCCTCCCAGCACACATAAGGGGGATTACCAACAGACCCCTGGCAGTCTTCAAGCTGGCACTGGACAAGCACCTAAAGTCAGTTCCTGATCAGCCGGGCTGTGGCTCGTACGTTGGTTTGCGTGCAGCCAGCAGCAGCAGCCTGGTTGATCAGGCTCTGATCCACCAGGAGGCCTGGTCACAGACCGGGCCGCGGGGGCGTTGCCCCCCGGAACTCTCTCCAGGTAAACCCCAGGTAAACCAAATTTTTGATTTTGGATGGCTTTGCCGAGGTTTGCAAATTTGAAAATTCTGTTTGTGATTTATAAGTTTTTCCCACGGATTCTTCTAAAAACACTTTGAGCAAAAGCGGGTACAGTTCCCAATAAAAATTATCGGGGTTGAAATTTTGGGTTTTGGGGGTTTAAAGAATATAAAAATTTCAAAAGGGCAAACTTTTTTATCTACAAAACCAGTACAATGCATAAGTGGATGTCCCCCTATAAAACATTGAAAGCAAAATTTATAGCACACTGCACATCAGGTTAACTTAAATCCCAAGTTTTCCCCTTTTTGGGATTGATATTGGCTCTCAAGACATAAAGTACTTTCTTATTGGTTTCCGCTAACCCATTGCGGGGCAGGATAAAGAGGAACAATGGTGGATTTAAGATCTTGTAAAAGGGGACACAAATTTTAAAAGAATCTCATTACAAAATTCCCCCTATTATCTTTTTTCTAGGGACTTGGGGGTGGAATCCCCTGCAGATAATGCGTTTTTTTTAAACGCTTTGCTACTGATCGGCAGTCTTATTTTGCAATAGAACAACTCACAATATCTGGGAAATGATCTACCAAACACCCCAGTTTTTTTTGTTGCCCTGGGGGGAAACCCAAGGAAATTAGTTAAAAATCTAGCGCAACTCTTCCCCAACGGTTCGCTAGTAGTTGGATACATTTTGGATGGTTTGGGGCCATTAGCTTACCTTTATTTGCATGAAAGCCCACTACATTTTTTAACAAAATCAGATAATCATTCCAAACGGGCCAAAAAAGTATTTCAATCTGGCTTTTTTTAACTAAAACGATCCATACCGGGTTTGTGCAACACCTGGAAAAATCGTAAACAAAACCCTGTAAGGCTAAAAATTCACTAGTAAACTGGGGAAATTTAAACAACCCGGGAAAAATTTTTTCCCTGCTAGAGTCCCAACCTGGGCTGTTCGATACAGAATTTCCCTTGGGTTTCATGACAAAGTCCCTGAGGGGTGCTGGTGGCTTCACAGAAAGAAAAAGATCTTCCTGGAGCAGGAATCAAATTTCACCCCAAACCACAGGGGACCCTGTTCGTTGAGCATTTTTTACATCCTCAGCACTATATAGGGTCTGCGTTACTATACAAACATGTCACGATAAGGCATGGGGCGACTACTTTTGGGACTTCCAGGAAATGTTAAAGGGGGGAAATTGAACTCTTGGATAGCCCAAGGCCCATCGGCTAACCTTCCAGTGGGTTGTTTTTTCTAAAAGGGTTCATTGGACCCAGGCCCGGGTAAAGACATGAACAAGTACTGAAAAAAAAATGCCCTGGGAAAGTGCTTTAAAGACCATACTATTGCTAAAGCTTTTTGCTCATTTTTACTGTTTTAATTACTTTTCAGCCTTTGAAAGGGGTTTTTCGGTGGGAAAATGAAACCTGGGGTTGTACTTGCCATGGGCCCTTCTGACTAGGAGGGGGCACCTATCCCTTGAACTACATCAGTTGCAGATAAAAGGGGCTTAAAAAATCTGGAAATTTAAAAATTTGGGAGCAAATTTAGTTTTTCCCTTTTAGAGTTGGAATGCTCTTTCTGAGGGAAGGTCCAAACAAAAGGAACATCTTTCAAAAGCAACTCAGTTAGGGGACACTAAAAGAAGAAAAATTGGCAATAAAAAAACGTTCAAAAAAAAAAACCTGTAAGCCCAAAAAGGATCTTAACAGCACAGCATTTTGGGGGAGTTGGAAAAATTTTTAGTACTGCATTTTATTTTATTTTGGGTCTTCGTGAACCCCCCCTAGGGTGACCACGTAAACCCAAGAAATTTAAATTTTCTGATCTAAAAAAATTGACTTTTAGACGTTTGTCTTTTTTTTTGGCTTCTTAAAGTTTAAACAAGTACTACATCAAGTTTTTTCCCCAAGTGTGTATCCACGTTTTTTAAAACATAAGGCATTACCTATGAGACCTCTAAAGATATTGTCATGCCCTTGAGAACGTGATAGGGGAGGATGGGAAAACCCCAAACCCGCCAAAACGGGGGAAGTGATAATGACCTGTAGGAGGGGAAAGAATCCCGTTTACCTTTTGGCTGTCCCGGAAGGGGGACTTCCCAAAAACCCCCTTTAAAAAAATCCAGGGTTGAAAAGACTTTGTTATTCCAATGTTACGTAAAAGCACCCCAAGTAAAAGGAGTGGAAAGCGACCTGGAATAGTTTTCGCATTTAACCCCCCTAAAGTAAAATCCCGGGGCCCCAATCCATCCTTCTTAGGTCCCTAAGATCAAGGGCGCTTTCCCCGGGTTAAATTTGCAGGGTTCCCAATAACCCATCATCAAGAAATTTGATTAATAAATTTCCCTTTTTAAACACAACTTGTAAATGAGGCATTCGTACGCAGGGTATATAGATAGGTCAGTCCCGGGTTCAAGGGGAAAAACGATGGGACAATAATTCGTTATCCCCAAACTTCTCACCTGGAAAGGGGCAATGGCTTTACGACGTTTGCTCAAAAAGGGGCCCCAACAAACGCTTGACTTCATCTGGGAAGTCTGGGAGCTAATCTTTCTCCTAAACTGGGGGAAAACCGTTTGATCCGTGAATGGATGGCCCTCCCCGGCAAAATAGAAACCGACCCACTGGTCGGTGAAAACCCAAACCTCTCCCTGAACAGGGTAAGGATAGTGAAAAAAGGGCCCAAAAAGGATTGGGTTTTAGCTCTGAGCGAAAACTGTGACCAAAGGGGTTGGCTAGGAAAAATTTGGGATCTTACAAATCTTTTTACAAAAAAATGAAAGGGTTTTGGTTCAACAAATAGCCCTTTTTTACTTTGCGGGAATCACGGTCAACTAGGACTTTAAATCCCATCGGGGAAAACACTAAACAAAAAACAGACACTCTAGTGGGGGCCCCTACTGCGACAGAAACGCCCTTTCTTCAGACGGCAATGTGACATCAAAAGAGATGGCTTTACTAGTTGCAATTTAATTTTTTTTTCCGAAAAGGGGGCGCCCCCCTGGGGGAGAAACTACTACTTGAAACTAGCAGACATTGCAGGGATTGGCCCCAAAACTAAAGGGTTATCAAGCTTCCTGGGACACTTGATAACTGGACAGTATCTTGCAAGTCTGAATTTGAAAGGAAACAAACGGGATGACGGGATCATAAACCCCTGACCGTTTGGGGAAACGCTACTGGAAAAGGGAAAGGGGGCCCTGAAAGGGACTTAATTCGAATGTGGGTACTCGGGCAGCAGTAGGCAGATTTTCGGATCCAAGCGGGAAACCCCCAAAAGGGAACGATAAAGCCCTTAAATTTGGGGCATCCACGTAAGGGTCGAGCACAATCGTAAGTCTCGCAGGGAAAGGAAAATCCCAGTAAAAAGGTCCCAGGGAAAGTAATCGGGTCCCCAAAAAGGGGGGGGAAGCATGAATCCCCCTTTGGATAGAAAAAGTTAGGGAATCCGACCTGGGAAAACGCAGGTGAAACCCCGCAACCCACTAAGGGAGACACCATGAGTTTTTTCAAACAAAAAGGACATGTCGTAATTTGCTTATCCTTAAAAAAACAAACCCTACCCTTTAAACAAACTAGACCCTAATAAAAATTGCTTGCGCACCAGAGCCCCAGGGAAAAAATTTAACTGCTTTTATGAACAATCTTGCACTATAGGGCCTAGGGTTGCTTTTAAAGGTTATGTTCAAAAAAAAAGGGTTTGGTTTGTCACAAAAAAGCCTTTTTCCACTTCATCCCCAAAAAATACCCTATGTCAAGACATGTGGGGCAACATCATCAGAAATTTTCCATTCTAAAACCCGTTTAAGGTTTTAAAAAGGAATTGTAAAAGGGGGAGGTGAAATCATTATCACCTACTTTCACCAGGGGCGGTTTAAAACGGGGGGCGTTTTCAAAATTCCCCCAAATTGGAAAAAAGAACCTTTTTTCGGGTTTTTTTTAGAATTGGAATGACCCCTATTTTCTGGTTTTTTTGAAACCCCCGATATCTGTTTCCTTTTACGGGTTTTTGGGGTTTGGAAGGGCCACGGAAAGACCTAAGTACAAAGGGGTTGTAGAGAGCATTGCACTAAAATTGCCCATGTCCATGTTTTTCTATGATAAGTACAGAAACGGCATTTAACAAGCCGCTGACAGGGTTACTGAATTTACAAATGAATCCTACGGGGTTTTATAAGGGATTTCTGTACACTGGCCCCTTTGGTGATTTTCCGCAAAGGGGTTGACGACCACTTTTGGTCTCTTGCGCAAACAAGGGGTTTGGGCAGCTGAGGCATTGTTGAAATTATTTTTTGATACAGGGGAAAGTACCCTGGGGCACAAGGAACGTACATAAATTTAGGGCTGTAAGGGGTTCCAATCGTCACATTTGGGAGGATTACCCCCATGGGACAACGGAAGCAGGGGGCAATTTTTTTCTTAATTGCTCCAAAAGCTGCTATTTTAGCAAACGGTTCTGGGGAATGGTTAAACCTCATCAGGACAAAAGCTTAGGGCTGGACGCAAATTGGGAAAAAGATGATAAAAGTTTTTCTAATCTAACACAAAGGCACTCAACGAAATTTATTAGTCATGGGGGTAGCAATTTACTAGTTCCCCAAGAACGAAAATATGGATCAGCTTTTTTTTACTGGGACAAGGAAAGAAAGAATAGTTCCTCATATTGAAACCCCTTATAAACCTGAAAAATCTCGCAAAATCAAGGAATCAACAACGAAAAGCAGCAGGGGACGATGAAGAGCTTCCTTTTGCAAGTCTGATAAGACTTTCCTCAGAAAAAGGACCTTCAACTAGAGCATTAAAAAACGAGAAGAATGGAAATAAACCATGCTTCAAACTATGTACATGGCCATTTAAAAAAGGAAAGGCCCTCAAGGGAAACAAAATATAACCAAAGTACTCATGCCGGGGGGGGCTGACATTTGCTTTAAAGGAAATGTTTAACTGGGATGACAGCAGCAGCGTAGCCTGAGAGGTCTGAAATTTTCGGGCATTCAAATAAATACACTTGACGGTATGTGAACAAAATGGCAAAAAAAGTTGGGACGAAAAAAAATAAGGGAAAAATAAGAACAATAAAAAAGAAAACAAAAAACTAAAATTGAAATTAAAAAAAGATCAACTAATTTTTGCAGAATAATAAAAAAAGTCTAAATACACTGCAAAAGGAAGGACAACTCAATGGGAAAAAGGGCTGTTGGGCCCAAAATAAAAATTACATTGAAATTTACAAGTAAAAATATTACTTTTTGGGGACGGAATTAAAAACAAAATTTAGCTGTCTTTTTCTCTTGCTAAAAAAAGAAAAATTAATAAAAAATTTTTAAACAATGTAAAAAATAAAAAATAAAATTACTAAATTGTATGCAACAGAGATAACTGGGAAAATTTTAAAAATTTTTTTAAGAATGCAAAAAACAAAATTTAAAAAAAAATGCCCAAAAACAAAATCAGGAAAAATTTAAAAAAATGAAAAAAAAAGATACAAAATGAACTTTAAAAAAAAAATGCATAAAAATACAATAAAAGAAAATAATTTTACCGCAGAACAAGTTTAACAAAATAAAGGGTAGAAAAATCACCCGCAGTAATAAAGTCACTGGGAAAACTCCGGTTTTAAAAAATAAAATAGAAATTTTGAGAAAAAAACTGATTGAACACTTTTTAAATTTTTAATTTTTAAAATAAAACAAAACAATTTACTCAAACAGAGAAAGAAAAAAACTTTTTACTTAAAAAAAAAAATTTCGCTAAGGTGAATTTTTTTCAAAGAAAAATGAAAAATATGAAAAAAAATAAAAAAAGGAAAAAAAACAAATTTTAACACTTACAAATGGCGGGGCAATGTAAAAACCTTAAAAAGTTGGGGAGGCAAAATGTAACACTTACAAGTGGCAGGCATACAACACTAATCACGTATCATTATTTTTAAATATTTCTTTCAAAAAAAATCTTGCTTTTCTGATACACAAAAATTTTTCTGGGAAAAAAAAAATGGTAAACAATTTTGGGGGAAAAAAATTAGAGGGAAAGAGACACTGCGGGGATACAAAAAAGACAAACATAGAAAAAAAATGGATAATTTTGGGAACTGGGGTGAATTTTCTCTGCATGAAAAACAATACAAAAACTGGAGGGAAAACAACTGAAAGAATACAAAAAAAAAAAAAAAGAAGAATCAAATTCACACGGAGGGGACTGAAATGGGACATACACAATAATACTTACAAACCAAAACAGAGAGGGAGCATAAAAAAAAAAACAGATAAAAAAATAAAAAATGAGGGGATAACACTGAAAAATATTCAAAAAAAAAATAGTCAAAGAAAAACTGAGTCCAAAACCCCGAAAACACAAGGCTTAGATTTCACAAGAAATTCACTATAAATGTCCACACAACCCCAAATGTCTTTTAAATGCAAGAAAATGCCCCTTAAAAAAGAAAATTTTCACTGGAAAATCTGGAAATAGTAGACGGAGTTTGCGGGGTTTAAGGGGAAGTCCTGCCGGTGATGGGCTGACGCCCCCGGGCACTTCCTACACTCACACTGTCCCCGGGGTGAAGAACTGCGCTTTTTCCCCCGGGAAATCACATAACTTGGGTTTATCGTTTTGGCGCTCAGCTACAATCCCCTATGACCAATTTTTGAGCCTAAACATATTAAGGGGCCCGATACAAGGGGGAAAACCAACCCCCAGGTAGATTTAGGTTTGGGGGGTTTTTTTGGGGGTGGGGGGTGGTGTGTTGGTTTTAGTAGAGTGGCGGGGGGTGGGGGGTGGACTCACTCACTGGGGGGGCACTCTTTCCACTCACAAAGGTGGCTTGAAAGCCAATCTAAGCCACAGGGATTTGGGGAAGAACACTCTTACAATTTTTCCCAAAGGAGCACAAAGCGATACATAAACAATACCAGAGGAACTTGCCCTTGCTTTCTTCTTCTCTCAGCTGGGTTTGAAGCCCGGGTTGGGGTGACTGGCTTAACCCACGAGAATGGCTGACTGGGAAGGGCGGGTAACATGCACACAAACATAAGGAGGGAGGTTTGGTGACAGGAGACAGGTTTTGGGTGGAAACCCGAGGCAGGCTGATTTTGCGTTCACCTTTCCCCATCTGGGGTTACTGACGGCTTAAAATTTCAAAATCCGGGGGCACCCCCTGGAGATTGAAGCAAATTTGCACCCGAAATTAAACCAGGAAAACTAGAAAAAAAAGGCTGCAAAAAGGGTGCCGGCTGGGAGTGGAAAGGGGGTGAGGGGAACAAGTTTCTAGAAATTGGGGGAGACGGTTTCCACCCCTTTTGACCCCCCGGCCCAACCCCAAACAGCTTCTAACGTCTTGAAATACCCTTAAAAAAGCTTAAATCCACGCTCCCACCCCGTTTCCACCATTTAAAACATTTGGGGTTTGAACCCCGGGAAAAGGGGAAAGAAATACTCAAAATTTGGCCCGGTAGTACCTTTTAATTATAACGGGAAATATTGGTAGGCGCCAAAAAAGGGCCCGGGGACCTGCCTCCTTTCTCTCTCTCAAAAGACCCGACTGCCCACAAATACCCATTTTGTGAGGGGGTGTTTTAAAAACGCTGTGGGCAGCCACAAAAATCTAATCTCTTTACAAAAAGCATTGGAAAATAAGGGCATCCACTAGGGAAATTTTTTTTGACCTAAGAAAAGCTTTTTTACAAAAGTAAACCCCCAAATCCTACTCCAAAACTTACCACCCACGGTATAAAAGCCCGCGCTTGCTTATTTCAAAAACTTCATTACTAATTTTGGGAAACATTTCTCCCCCATTAAAGACACAGCATCCCCGCAACACGGGCCCCTTTATACTGGAGTTCCGCAGGGGGAAATGTCCCCTTGGGCCCCCCGCTCTTTTCCCCCAATACATCAATGACCTTCCAAACGTATCCCAACACCTAAACCCCCTTCTCTTTTCTGATAAACGACTTTTGTCATCTCTCACCCTAATCTTGCCACCCCAACCCCATTTTTTGAAGAGGAGCTGATTAAAAAAATCGACTTGGATGACAGCCAAAAACCTTTCGCTTAACACTGACAAAACTTTCTAATTAAGGGTTTTGGAGCAGAGCAAAAGATGCAAAAAATTAACATTAAGATTGAAAAACCACCCAATTACCAGAAAAAAATGGGGGGAAAAAACCTTTGGCCTTTTAAACCCTTTACCCAAAAACCAGTTTCAGGGACCCATAAACCAGCATATAGCCAAAAAATATCCAAAACGGGTTTGGGGCCCCCAAGATACGATTTCACGGGCCGCAAAATGCCCTTCCACCTATAAACCCCTTTACATTTTTTTTTATCCATACCTCACCTATGCTATTTTTTGCTTGGGGGGTCAACGCAGCAACACCCTAAAAAACCCCCAAAACCCAACAAAAAGCTGCCGTAAGAATTAACACTAAATCCCCCTCCCGGCACACACCCCCCACTCTTCAAAATCTAAACTTACTTCCCCCTTTAGTTCATCCACACTTACTACTGTCAATCTATAACCCACAGGGCCCCTTTAAAATCAATATCAAACCTTGACCAAAACGCTTTCTTTTATAGTTTTTGACAGAACCCACAGGCATAACCACCAAAACAAACCTCCTCTACGCCCTTCCCCTTCCCCACTAAACCCTTTTCAAAAACAATTATTCAAAGGGCCCCAAAACTGGGGAAAACCCCCCCTGAGAACTCTAGAACGCAGACACATTTATACCCTTTAAAACTACCATTAGAAAACATCTTATCTCCTATACACCCCGGGCAACTAACTACACGAATACCAACCCGGTGGGTTTACAACTTAAAACCGCTCACTCATTTGTCCAAAACAGAAAAAAAATCTCATCCCTTTAAAAAAATGAATCCGGGGATACTCCAAAACTGAAACCCATAACGTGCCAAAAAAAAAAGCATTCACATTCAAACTCACCAAAATAATTTAGTCCCCCTTAGCCATAATACCAACTTACCTCATAATTTGTAATATTTTACAATTAAGAAATAAAACTAAGTATCCCGAAATGCCTAGCCATGCTAAGCGTTCTAGTGGTACACTCTTGTAATCACAATTTTACTACATGTAAACAAAAAAATAACCAAATTTCTGTAAACTCGCATTGAATCCTTATAGAGAATAAACTTTGAATTTGAATTTGAATACAGTCATGATTCACGCAGAGACCGTTGGGAGTGAGTCATCTACTGGTACAATGGTTACTGGTTTAACTGGTTACTAGGAACTGGTACTACTATTGAGAACCACACACACACCACATTGGTGGCCCGGTGGCCTGGTGGCTAAAGCTCCCGCTTCACACACGGAGGGCCCGGGTTCGATTCCCGGCGGGTGGAAACATTTCGACACGTTTCCTTACATCTCTTGTCCTGTTCACCTAGCAGCAAATAGGTACCTGGGTGTTAGTCGACTGGTGTGGGTCGCATCCTGGGGGACAAGATTAAGGAACCCAATGGAAATAAGTTAGACAGTCCTCGATGACGCACTGACTTTCTTGGGTTATCCTGGGTGGCTAACCCTCCGGGGTTAAAAATCCGAACGAAATCATACCACACACACACACACACACACGCCACACACACACACACCACACACACACGCCTCCCCCCCACACACACACACCCCACACACACACACCTCACACCACACAACCCACATACACAAATTCCACACACACACACACCCCCACACACACACACCCCACACAACCCTGCACACAAAACACACCTCATACAAACACACACACACACACCCCACACCCCCACACACACACCCCACACCCCCCACACACACACCCCACACACACCGCACACACAACACCCCACACTCACCCCACACACACACCCCACACACAAACCACACACCCCCCCACACACACACACACGCATGCATACACACACACGCATGTACAACAGGCCTAGTGTCTAATCGACATGCGCCTAGGACAAAATGGTAACTAACACACACACACACACACACACACTCACACACACACTCACATGCATCGTGTACGATAGGCCCATATTGGAGTATGGGGCACCAGTTTGGAACCCACACCTAACCAAGCACGTAAAGAAACTAGAGAAAGTGCAAAGGTTTGCAACAAGACTAGTCCCAGAGTTAAGGGGTATGTCCTACGAGGAGAGGTTAAGGGAAATCGACCTGACGACACTGGAGGACAGGAGAGATAGGGGGGACATGATAATGACATACAAAATACTGAGAGGAATTGACAAGGTGGACAAAGACAAAATGTTCTAGAGATGGGACACAGCAACAAGGGGACACAGTTGGAAGTTGAAGACAAAGATGAATCACAGGGATGTTAGGAAGTATTTCTTAAGTCACAGAGTAGTCAGGAAGTGGAATAGTTTGGGAAGCGATGTAGTGGAGGCAGGATCCATGCACATCTTCAAGCAGAGGTATGATAAAGCTCACAGTTCATGAAGAGTGACCTAGTAGCGACAAGTGAAGAGGCGGGGCCAGGAGCTAGGACTTGACCCCTGCAACCTCAACTAGGTGAGTACAACTAGGTGAGTACACATACACACACACACACACACAGATATTGAGGACATCACATATGAAAGACCCCTTGGGGCCAGTAGAGTTAAAAGTGGAGAGGGGAGCAGGAAGAGCCGGACGAATAAAGCCAAACTACAAGAAAGGGGACTACGAGGGAATGAAGAACTTCCTGAACTGGATTCAGTGGGACAGAGAACTGGCAGGGATGTCAGTAAACGAGATGATGGAATATGTGAGAACGATATGCAAGGATGATGATGATAGGTTCGTACCCGTGGGTAACAAGAACAAAGAAAAAGCCAGGGTGAGCCCATGGTTCACCCAAAGGTACAGGGAGGCCAAAACTAAGTGTTCTAGGGAATGGAAGAAGTATAGAAGGCAAAGGACCCAGGAGAATAAGGAGAGCAGTCATAGAGCCAGAAATGAATATGCACAGGTAAGAAGGGAGGCTCAATGACAATATGAAAATGACATAGCAACAAAAACCATATCTGACCCGAAGCTGTTGGACAGCCACATCAGGAGGAAAACAACAGTCAAGAACCAGGTAATCAGGCTACAGAAGGAAGAAGGAGAGACCACAAGAAACGACCACGAAGTATGTGAGGAACTCAACATAAGATTCAAAGAAGTGTTCACAGGGAAGACGGAAGGGACTCCATAAGGACGGAGAGGTGGGGTAAACCACCAAATGTTGGACACAATACATACAACCGAGGAAGAAGTAAAGAGGCTGCTGAGCAAGCTAGACACCTCAAAGGCGATGGGGCCGGATAACATCTCTCCATGGGTCCTGAGAGAGGGAGCAGAGGCGCTATGTGTACCCCTAACAACAATATTCAATACATCTATCGAAACAGGGAGATTGCCTGAGGCATGGAAGACAGCAAATGTAGTCCCAGTCTTTAAAAAAGGAGACAGACAAGAAGCACTAAACTATAGACCAGTGTCAGTGACGTGTGTAGTATGCAAAGTCACGGAGAAGATTATCAGAAGAGTGGTGGAACACCTAGAAAGGAATGAGCTTATCAACAACAGCCAAAAACGGTTTCAGAGACTGGAAATCCTGTGTCACAAACCTACTGGAGTTTTATGACGGGGTGACAACAGTATGACAAGAGAGGAGGGGTGGGTAGATTGCATCTTCTTGGACTGTATGAAGGCTTTTGATACAGTTTCACACTAGAGATTAGTGCAAAAACTGGAGGACCAGGCAGGGATAACAGAGAAGGCACTACAATGGATCAGGGAATCCCTGTCAGGAAAAACAGCAGCAATTTCATTGTACGGGGGCGGGGTTTGTCAGAGTGGGCGCCTGTGACGGCTGGGGTTTCCCACAGGGATCAGTCCTAGGACCAGTGCTGTTTCTGGTATTTCTGAACGACATGATGAAAGGCACAGACTCCGAAGTATCCCTGTTTGCAGATGATGTGAAGTTCATGAGAAGAATTCAATCGGGCGAGGACCAGGCAGAACTACAAAGGGATCTGGACAGGCTGCAGGCCTGCGATGTGGGCAGCCCTCACACTGCAGTCAGCATGAGCTGCTGTGACTCTGAGGTCTTACAATTGATACGTTGTTTAGCAACAGTCTGTTGCTGTTTGATCAAGTCATAACACCATCCAGAAGGATGAGCATTGGCACATTCTGCGCACCAGTGTGACTTAGCTGGGAATTTCCTGGCAATGTGGCCCCAACGCTGACATAACATCGACGTTGAGGAGGTCTGTACAATGCAATGTTATAGCGCCTGTTGAGGGCTGCACGGGAGTGAATATAGCGTGGTAGAGTCCCCTGGCCAGTCCACTCAGCTAATATCAGATCGTTGGGAAGTCGACGAAGGCTTGCAACTTGCTCTGACGCCAGATATTTAGGATTCAAGTGCTTGATGACGTTGTATATGACAATAAGCAGTTTAGGTGCCCTTGGTGGGGCAGCTCGGAGTTTGATGTTGGCATATTCGTGAGTAAGAGGTTTGCCTATAAATGCTGAATCGTTTTCTCTAGGTTGTCTACACTAGCTTTGAAAAACCAGTTACACTTGGTCTCTTGATCAATGTTGTTAAGGGAAATCTAAACTGACAGCTTTGAGATGGTGTGCGCCCCCCTGTATTACTTACAGCAAACTTTCTCTGGAAGCCTCGTTCCTCTTTCCGAGCCTATTTACTAAAGTATGTTTCAAATCTACCTTCACCATCATCTATGTCGTCGATACTATCAGCTATGAAATTAAGACACATGTGCAACATGTGTCTTGATTCTGAGGACATGTACGCAGGATTCCACTGGGGAATCCCACCTACCCGTGGCTATGCCTTTGTCTGCTACACGTCCCAACGACTACGGTGCTCTTCGCACCAGCTCCAAGGCTGAGGGACTGATTACCTCATCTTCTGTATGTAGTTCTACTGTCTTTAAATTATGTCCTGGAATTTGTATTGATAAAGCCACTGGATGGCGAAACGTCTACAATAAAGATACCCAGATGTTGCACATGTGTCTTAATTTCAGCTTGTTGGTATTACCTGGAGTTTACCTGGAGAGAGTTTCGGGGGTCAACGCCCCCGCGGCCCGGTCTGTGACCAGGCCTCCTGGTGGATCAGCGCCTGATCAACCAGGCTGTTGCTGCTGGCTGCACGCAAACCAACGTACGAGCCACAGCCCGGCTGATCAGGAACTGACTTTAGGTGCTTGTCCAGTGCCAGCTTGAAGACTGCCAGGGGTCTGTTGGTAATCCCCCTTATGTGTGCTGGGAGGCAGTTGAACAGTCTCGGGCCCCTGACACTTATTGTATGGTCTCTTAACGTGCTAGTGACACCCCTGCTTTTCATTGGGGGGATGGTGCATCGTCTGCCAAGTCTTTTGCTTTCGTAGTGAGTGATTTTCGTGTGCAAGTTCGGTACTAGTCCCTCTAGGATTTTCCAGGTGTATATAATCATGTATCTCTCCCTCCTGCGTTCCAGGGAATACAGGTTTAGAAACCTCAAGCGCTCCCAGTAATTGAGGTGTTTTATCTCCGTTATGCGCGCCGTGAAAGTTCTCTGTACATTTTCTAGGTCGGCAATTTCACCTGCCTTGAAAGGTGCTGTTAGAGTGCAGCAATATTCCAGCCTAGATAGAACAAGTGACCTGAAGAGTGTCATCATGGGCTTGGCCTCCCTAGTTTTGAAGGTTCTCATTATCCATCCTGTCATTTTTCTAGCAGATGCGATTGATACAATGTTATGGTCCTTGAAGGTGAGATCCTCCGACATAATCACTCCCAGGTCTTTGACGTTGGTGTTTCGCTCTATTTCGTGGCCAGAATTTGTTTTGTACTCTGATGAAGATTTAATTTCCTCATGTTTACCATATCTGAGTAATTGAAATTTCTCATCGTTTAACTTCATATTGTTTTCTGCAGCCCACTGAAAGATTTGGTTGATGTCCGCCTGGAGCCTTGCAGTGTCTGCAATGGAAGACACTGTCATGCAGATTCGGGTGTCATCTGCAAAGGAAGACACGGTGCTGTGGCTGACATCCTTGTCTATGTCGGATATGAGGATGAGGAACAAGATGGGAGCTAGTACTGTGCCTTGTGGAACAGAGCTTTTCACAGAGCTTTTCATTCTTGTACACAATCAACTATACTCATAGCTGACACAGCAGTTTTACACTGGCGATGGTTTAAAGGATACCGGTGAATAGGAGGGACAAACAAGCGACATTCACCTCACTAGACACAGGCAATATAGGTATAGTGGCATGCGGGTCGCAGTGCAGCTTTCAAGGTCATTCACCGGGCCACAGTCTTCTCGAGAGTTACCAACACTGCAATACTCGTTAAGTACTCCAAACCTGCAGCAATTAACACATCTAGCACACTTGTCTTGGAATGACAGACGAATTTTTGCTCTGTGCACAAACAAATCAGCACATACTTACCATGTTTATAGATGAACCTCTGGAATGTTACAGTTAAAAAGCACTTCTATGCACTCTGTGGAGAAATTTTCTCCAGGAGGGGGGTATCAGCCCCCTTCAGCCCCTTCAGCCCCTTTCGGCCCTGAGGGGCCCAGCCCTCTCAGAAGGGGCAAGCGTCTTGTTTATTGCTACAGTGAGTAATTGATCACAGATGCCGTACGAGTATGCGACGTGGTCAAGTGATAGTTGCTCCTTGCAGTCCAGTGTTGCAGAGTGTATTTTAATAAGAGACAGTACATCTCTTACTTTAGCAGGACAATTAAGGAAAATCCTGCTCCCACTTTATTACCATAGTAAAGACAGTGGACATTGTTGTCTATGCTTAAGACAGCAAGAATCAAACATTCTGCTTTGATTCATCGAGGAAGTGGCAAGGAAGCAAAAAGTACTAGGTCAGCTTTTTCTTTGTGCTAGGGGAGTGACGGCGTGGGGCGCTGTGGCGTCTTCAGATTACTTTTGACTCTACTGAGAGTGACACTGACGCCAGGATAACCAACAAAGAACACTGATCTGTGCGTTAGTGTGGACAAAGTGTCTCACAAAACACGATAAACACTTACAGAGAAGTGTGATCAACTTCTTAGTGATATTGTGTGAACAATTGTTGATGAACAGTGTAACAACGAGTGTTGCGATCCAACAGAGTGTAGTGCGACATTCTTCAAAGAACACTATTCTTCAATCAACTCAACGGATATCCAGGCATAATTACGGGTCAGATACATATACCCAGGTAAGTGTTCTAACTCGTGATGTACTACTATTGACTGCGCAGTTGAGTATAAAGTCGTGAGTTAGTCACTTATCATAAACCCCGGTGATATGCGGACCATTGAGTCCACACAAGTAGGTATTTTGTCAGCCATCAGTGAATGAAATATGATGACATAACACCCCCTAGGGGTAATTTATAATCTTACAAATTATATTTCTTGACAGCCCATGTTGAGATGGTTTCGACAGCTTCTAGACCTCGTCTGCAGGGGCGGCTGTGCAGGCAATGAGTTGTCCTTTAAACTTAACTGGTAATGCCATTTCTCAACATAATTGGTCTTGCTTGAACCGGATAAAGACCACACTGTGGTCCAAATATGTTATACTACAGTGTACAAATAACCTATGAGCCAAGGTCCTTCGAAAAAAGCTGTAAAACTAGTGTTTTACAATATAAATCAGTATAAATGAGTCCCTCCAGACTCAATCACAGAGAATGGGCAGTCAAAAGAAAACGGGCGCTCACCCAGCATTCACCCAAAGAAAATGGGAGCTGGGTGACTCACCCACACCCTCCATCCACTGCTCCAATCTCGAAAGTGCTGATTAAGACAACAGCAACCCAACTGATGTTCAGTTTGTCTATGCGTATATACACGTAGTGTTTATAATGTTTATAGACAGAAATTAAGAGACAAGATTGTGTTAAAGTTTGTTTCTTATAGATAAACCTGCTATATTAAAGGAACTTATATATAAAGTGTAAGCTTTCAAATACATATTAACAGTGACATTTATATATGTGTAAGTAATATTCACGTGTGATTTACAGTTATACAATGACATTTATAGTGTATAGTGAATGAAGTGTATAACATCGTTATTTACGATTAATCATCGTGGTCAGGCTGACTCAGCAAACTCAAGCCATAAACACCAGCCACATGTACTGTGTACCCTTCATGGTCATTGACTCTGAGGTTAAGCTTAGTAGGTCAGTAGTGTCTGACTGATTATTGCTGACTTAAGCATAACAAAAACTCAGCTGCTTATAGCAGTACAGTGTTTTTTAAACACTCTAAGTGTGGTGCTAGAATTTTCAGTATACCATTAAAATGGCTTGTTTGAAAACTCAGTTTCAGTCTTTACAGACTAAGATTACACAATTAGAAAATCTAATTTCAGTCTGTATAGGATTAACTCAAGATACAAACAGATTTTGATGATCTTGAGGTCAAATTTGAATTAGTTACACAACATCTGGAAATAATTAATTCAGACACATTATGAAAATAAATTTCTTGAATCAGATCCGTCTGAGGATGAAATTAAAAATGTTTTGGATACTTTTAGTAATCAACAATTAATGGTTGTACTAGCAGAATTTGCTGAGGCATCGCTTGAGAAGACTTGAGACATGTTTGCAAAATGTAAAACAAGAATTTAGAGCAATAAAAGAAAATGTAACTGAGGAAAACACAACACAGTGAACTTAAATGGGAAGAAAATGCTTAACTATTCTGCATAAGTAAATAAAAATTGACAGGTCACACTGTAAACAAGGACACTCACACTAACAAAAGAAAATACTCAACTGAGTAAACAACACTTTGAAAATCAAGAGAACTTGTACTTTACTCATATTTAATTTGCTAAAATTTTACTTTAAATTGAATGAATGGCACAGTGAGTTGTCTTTACTCTCAATGCAATAGGGAAATTCTACAATAAAATGATGAATCAATCAAAAATGTTAAAATGGACTCACAAAAGCTTGTGCAAAAATTAAAACAAACTGGGAAAGCAATTCACTAAAAAGAAAATAAAATGGCACACAAAGGATAAAATATTATGCACAGAAAAGACCATAAGAAACTGCACTGAAATAAACTGTAGCAATATTGCTAATCAAAAGCACTGCACAACACTACTTAAAATTTCTGCAAGAAAAATTTTAAATGGCAACACAATGTTTACACAAGAATTATTACAAAATGAGTCAATGATGCAATGATAAAAAAAATTACACACACAAGAAAATACAGTTTACAAGAAAAGAAAAATTATTTCGAGGAATGAACTGAGTGAACACTTTAACTCTTAATTGCAGCTTAAGCAACACTTACTGAACAAACAAAGAATGAATTACTTTAATAGAAGAACTCAAAAATTGCACTAAGAGTGAATTTGTTCAATGAAACATGAAAATAATAGTAGATGCAAAAACACAGAAAAAAGGTTTGAACACTTACAGTGGTGCAGAACACAACACATCAATATAAACACAGTAATTTTCTTGCAATGAAACTTCATTTGTGAAAAATTTGGAAAAATAATTTTCTTGCTTGCACAAAATAATGGCACTATTGTCTGTGGAAATAAGACAAATTAGACACTGGCTAAATGCAAAGAATTAACACAAAAATGTTCAACACACAAAGAAAAATAAAATGGTAAATGAATGCACAAATGCCGTGAGAAAAACATAACAGACAACACTGAATTGTGATACAGAATACAAGGTAATAAATTACTGAATTACTTCACTGGAATACTGTGAACACAAGGTAATTCTGAAGTGTAAACACAAATTCTATACTGCTTATATGTGTTGTGCACAACAAGGAAAAAACACTAAGGTACTTACTTCAAGTATAAAAAAAAAGAAGCTCAACACAACAGACATGAAATTATGCACGAAAATTAACACTGAATTAAGAAGATAAAAAAAAATATTGCAAACAGTACATAATAAACACTGAGTCTAATCAAGAGTTACTGAATGTCACTAAGAAATCACTGGAAACACAAAAATGTCTCAACACTCGCAAATGTCTCTATGAAAAATATATTATCACTGTAGCGACTTGGTGAAGAAAGAGGTGGAAGGCTGGAGTATGGTGTTGGAGGATGCTTGCTATCGTCTCGTGGCTGGATGCGATCGCTGACTTCTCTCCACACTCGAAGAATTTGCACTTAAATCGACAATGGACCCACACAGGAGACTTTTAACGATGGCGCCACTGACGAAAGAACACACTCTAGCTCTTGACCCCCTATATGGTTCTTAAAATATGGTGCTAGAACCCGTAGTAAGGGTACAAAACAGTGGTAGTGGGTGGGTGGCTGAGGCAGCTGAGGCAGTGGTGGTGAGACCGCGTGGTGACTGGGCCTATGGGATGAATGGCGCAAGCCTCACTGGGGACACCCTCACTTAGGCGCGAAAACACTCTAAGCCAGGCTGGCTTAAAACAAACCCACGAAATACCACAACACCACAGGGATGAAAATGCACTCAGAATGGCTTGGAGCTTGAAGCACAAAGTGATGAGGAAGACTGTACCCACGTGGTTTGCTTGAGTACTGGGTTAGTCACATCAGTTAGTCACCTGGGTTACTTGCTGACTTGCTTAGCTTAACCCTTCACACAGAATGGCTTGATAACTTCTAACGATGAGCACAGCAGGGGTGGAAAGCTGGCTTGGCAGGCAAAGGCTGGATGGTGTAAGGCTAGGCTGGCTGACTCCCCCACCACAGACTGTCGTGCTGGTTTGCCTTACTTTTCAAACTCAAGTCAACCCCTCGGGAGTGATGCAAATAAGCAGATAAACACTAATACAAGGAGACTGACCAGTGAATAATGTAGAGAGCTGGTAGACGCTTGGTCGGGTAGTTGGCTGGCTAGGTCGAGCGTTAACCTCCTCGGCAGGCCTAGCGCCAGAAAATGGCGACCAGCTCAGTAGAAATTTATCTCCAGAAATCGCTGTAATCATCAGAATTACAGGCCCTCTGCTGGCACCAATTTGTCGTGGGAGTTCGGTAGGAGATAAGATAAGGTAAACTCACTTGCTGGATGGTAATGATATATATTGTCAGACTGTGGATGGGAGCCCAGGCCTGCCTGCTTGCCTTCGTATGTCTAAACGTGGAGTGAGGACGAGACAGAGTGATCCACTCACTCATGCTGCATCCCGTGACGTCATACAGTCACAGGCCTAGGGATCTTCTATATAAAGCACATGGATGGTACTATAATACTCAGCTAATCTATGCATACAACACATATAAGGGGATCAGCAACTATGCTGACAGAGGTGCCTCCACCAGATTTCCCCAGGTCTCATATGTGAAGACACGGGGGGCGCCGCCTGCTGATCATGGCACATGTTGCTCAGATGGTGTCTGGTCCTAGAAGAAAGCTCTGGCATCTTTGAGACCCATGCCTCATCATTCAAACTTGGGCTGCCAGTTCTCCCTAGCTAACTTAACCTAGTGTTTGCCTACATTTGGCCAATTACTACCTATGTTAAGGTCTTAGGTCTACATTATTATTATTATCTACAGTTGCCTAAATGATCCTAATATTAGAGTACTAACAGTATAAACTACCTACTTTTTCCCTGAAGGGTAAACCTATCAATTAAGAAGTACTTTCCAACACCTTCGCCAACCCGGGTGAGTGTGTTTGTGTTTTGGGTGGGTGTAAGGGCCCTCAAATGGTGTGTTTTTTCCCGTTGGGACTTTTCGGACCGAATAAGTTCCAACACTTCCTATGGTGTAGAAATATACCTAGTTGGACGAATCTTATTGTGGCTAGCTGGTCCAGTGGCTAACGTGACAGTCTGGAGTTTTGAGACTCTCTGACCATGGGTTCAATCCCGCCCGTGGTATGGTTTGTTTGCAATCGTGTCATTACGATTTTGTGAGTCATGTTGACGGCATTGAGGGGACTTGAGCTAGAGTTCATCACGGCCATGGTAGCTGGAGATTCGTCTGTAAAAACTTGCATTTGTGGTCACAGTGGTGCCTATGCTAACCTTCCTATGGTGTAGAAATATACCTAGTTGGACGAATCTTATTGTGGCTAGCTGGTCCAGTGGCTAACGCGACGGTCTGGAGTTTTGAGACTCTCTGACCGCGGGTTCAATCCCGCCCGTGGTATGGTTTGTTTGCAATCGTGTCATTACGATTTCGTGAGCCATGTTGACAGCATTGAGGGGACTTGAGCTAGAGTTCATCACGGCCACGCTAGCCGGAGATTTGTCTGTAAAAACTTGCATTTGTGGTCACAGTGGTGCCTATGCTAACCTTCCTGTGGTGTAGAAATATACCTAGTTGGACGAATCTTATTGTGGCTAGCTGGTCCAGTGGCTAACGCGATGGTCTGGAATTTTGAGACTCTCTGACCGCGGGTTCAATCCCGCCTGTGGTATGGTTTGTTTGCAATCGTGTCATTACGATTTCGTGAGTCATGTTGACGGCATTGAGGGGACTTGAGCTAGAGTTCGTCACGGCCACGCTAGCTGGAGATTCGTCTGTAAAAACTTGCATTTGTGGTCACAGTGGTGCCTATGCTAACCTTCCTATGGTGTAGAAGTATACCTAGTTGGACGAATCTTATTGTGGCTAGCTGGTCCAGTGGCTAACGTGACGGTCTGGAGTTTTGAGACTCTCTCACCGCGGGTTCAATCCTGACCGTGGTATGGTTTGAGTTCTCTACCTTCTGTCCTCAGTCTGATCACCTGGTCTTTGACTGTCGTCGTCCTCCTGATGTGGCTATACAACAGTTTCGGGTCAGTCTTGATTTTCGATGCTATGTTATTTTCATACTGTTGCTGGGCCTCCCTCCTTACCTGTGCATACTCGTTCCTGGCTCTGCGACTAATCTCCCTATTTTCATGTGTTCTATGCCTTCTGTACTTTTTGCATTCTCTATTGCACTTTGTTTTTGCCTCCTTACACCGTTGGATAAACCAGGGGCTCGTTCTGGTCTTCCCATTGTTTCTGTTGCCCTTAGGAATAAACTTTTCCACTGCCTCCTTGCATTTTGTTGTTACATATTCCATCATTTCATTTACTGGCTTTCCTGCCAGTTCTCTGTCCCACGGAACCTCCTGCAGGAAGGTCCTCAACCCTATGTAGTCCCCTCTTTTATAGTCTGGCTTTTCCCATTCAGCTCCTGTTACTCTCTCCACTTGCAACTCTACTATGTATTCAAAGCACAGAACCACGTGGTCACTAGGGGACTCCCATATGTGATGTCCTCAATGTCTGAACTGCCCAGGGTGAACACAAGGTCCAGTCTTGCTGGTTCATCCTTCCCTCTCACTCTGGTAGTGTCCTTAACATGTTGGTGCATGAGGTTTTCCAGCACCACATCCAACATCTTGGCTCTCCATGTTTTGGGACCCCCATGTGGCTCCAGGTTTTCCCAGTCAATCTCCCTGTGGTTGAAATCCCCCATAACCAGCAACTTTGCTCTGCTGGAGTTAGCTCTTCTTGCCACCTCAGCAAGTGTGTCCACCATTGCTCTGTTGCTCTCTTCATATTCCTCTCATGGCCTCCTGCAGTTCTGTGGTGGATTATACATCACTGCAATGACCACCTTGTGCTACCCAGACTGAAGTGTACCGACTGTGTAGTCCCTTTCTCCTGTCTCGTCTATGCCTCCCATTTTCTCGAATTTCCATTGGCTTTTTACGAGCAGAGCAACCCCTCCTCCCCCTCTGCCCCTTCTATCTTTCCTCATGATCTAGTATCCTGGTGGGAAGATTGCATCTGTTATTGTCTCCATGAGTTTTGTTTCTGTAACTGCTACGATGTCTGGGGACTTCTCATTGATTCTTTCTTGCCATTCCTCATATTTTTTCGTTAATCCATCCGCATTTGTGTACCAAACCTTCAACTTCTATTTTAATAGTGTAACTGTGGTCCTGGGGGAATACTGGGGTTGGGAGAGCAGGAGCCCTGGTGAGGGCCTGTGGGGGGTTGCAGTGGAGGTGGAGGAAGAGCTCCCATAGGGGGTTGCTGTAGGGGTAGGGTTTGTGGTGAGGGGGGTGGGAACAGAGGGATCAGTGTGTGATGGTTGGTTTGGATTGTTCAGTTGCCTTGGGGGTGTCATGGCTGGAGTCCTTCTCCAGGTGTTTCTGGAAGGTGTGCTTGTCCTTCCAACTGTGCCTGGGTTATTCTGCTCTTCTTTGTCATTTCCTCCCATTCCTCCTTTCATTTTTGCACTCTCTCTTTCAGTATCATCCTTTCCTCCTGTGTTCTGTCTCGATCGAGGTACACACTCATGAACTCCTGTTTGCCTCTTAGCCATGCTTTCTCCTGTAGGATCATGGTTCGAGTTGATTTTGCCTTGAAAATTACTTTGAGAGGCCGTTTCCTTTTCTTTATGAACCACCCGATTCTCCAAAAATTTGGCACCTGGGTCATGTCTCCCTCGCCTATCACCTTCATGATATCTTCAATCGCTTTTTTCTCCTCCTGCTTTCTTTCATCATAAGTTTCCCCTTCAGCTTCGTCTAGCCCATAGACAAAAACTGATCTCTCCCTTTCCACCTCCCACTGTGGCTCCCATTGCATCCTCTGAGATGTTTTAGTTCCTTCCCATGGAGTATTCCTTTGTTCAGTCCCTTCCCTAGCTGTGGCCCCTATGCTCATTGGTTTGTCCTTCCTGCTCACCTGTTCCTGGCCCCCACAAGTGTCCTAGTTCCTTCAATGTCTTCCAACCTCTCATTCTGTCCTAGTGTGCTCCCTGTCTTTGTTTTGGCCCCATGTGGATTTGACAGGACCTCTGCATACAGTTTAGCTTCCATGCTCTCTTCAGACCCTTTATCTGTGTCTGATTTAAGCATTGCTGATGCTACTTCTGTATTATCTTTGTCTCTAGGCTGTTTCAGATATCTCAGCTCCTCTTCTAATCTCTGTATCTTGGCTTCTGCTACTGAGGCATGTTGCTCCCACCTTCTGCATTCTGCTGCTAACCTCTCCTCCATCTTCCTTGCAAGCTCATCTAGCCTCCTTCCCCAGTCTTCCTCCCTTTTTTGAGCTCTGCCTCCCAGTCCTTCCTCCCAGATTCGCCCTTCAGGCCCTTGGCTCTCATCCTAGTTCTAGGTTGCCCATTGCACCACAAAAGGAAGGGGGAGAGATGGTTAGGGGGAGGGGAATAGATGGTTAGGGGGAGTGGGGATGGATGGTTATGGGGGAGGGGGAGGATGGTTATTGGAGGGGGAGAGGTGGTTAGGGGGAGGGGGTTAGATGGTTTGGGGGAGGGGTTAGATGGTTTGGGGGAGGGGTAGGTAGCTAGTGGGAGGGGGTGATGTGGTTAGGGGAAGGGGGGAAGGGGGAGTACGTGTTTGTGTCAAGTGCATATGTGCTTGTGTATATGTGCTTGTGTATGTGTGTGCGCATGTGTGGGAGAGAGAGGGATGGAATTAAGGAGGGAGGGGGGATGGGGAGAGAAGGATGAGGGGTAAAGTGACCCCTAGAAGCAGGGAAGGTGTGTGTGTGTGATTTGATTAGAAGAGCAGGGGAGGGGAAGAGAAGGCTGAGGGTAGAGTGACTGCTTGATAATGGGGTCCTTATGGGTGTGTGTGTGTGTGTGTGTGTTTATGTGCATATGTGTGTATGTGTGTGTGTGTATACTCGCCTAGTAAGGGTGTGTGTGTGTGTGTATGTGTGTATGTGTGTGTGTACTCACCTATTTGTACTCACCTATTTGTGGTTGCAGGGGTCGAGTCACAGCTCCTGGCCCCGCCTCTTCGCTGATTGCTACTAGGTCCTCTCTCTCCCTGCCCCATGAGCTCTGTCATACCTCGCCTTAAAACTATGTATGGTTCCTGCCTCCACCACATCACTTTCTAGGCTATTCCATGGCCTGACTACTCTATGACTGAAGAAATACTTCCTAACATCCCTTTGATTCATCTGAGTCTTCAACTTCCAATTGTGACCTCTTGTGTCTGTGTCCCATCTCTGGAACATCCCGTCTTTGTCCACCTCGTCTATTCCGCGCAGTATTTTATATGTCGTTATCATGTCTCCCCTGACCCTCCTGGCCTCCAGTGTCGTCAGGCCGATTTCCCTCAACCTTTCTTCATAGGACAATCCCCGTAGCTCTGGGACTAGTCTTGTTGCAAACCTTTGCACTTTCTCTAATTTCTTGACGTGCTTGACTAGGTGTGGATTCCAAACTGGTGCTGCATACTCCAGTATGGGCCTGACGTAGATGGTGTACAGAGTCTTAAACGAATCCTTACTGAGGTATCGGAACGCTATCCGTAGGTTTGCCAGGCGCACGTATGCTGCAGCAGTTATCTGATTGATGTGCGCCTCAGGAGATATGCTCGGTGTTATACTCACCCCCAGATCTTTTTCCTTGAGTGAGGTTTGCAGTCTTTGGCCATCTAAACTATATTGTGTCTGCGGTCTTCTTTGCCCTTCCCCAATCTTCATGACATTGCATTTGGCAGGGTGTGTGTGTGTGTGTGTGTGTGTGTGTGTGTGTGTGTGTGTGTGTGTACTCACCTATTTGTACTCACCTATTTGTGGTTGCAGGGGTCGAGTCCTAGCTCCTGGCCCCGCCTCTTCACCGGTTGCTACTAGGCCCTCTCTCTCCCCGCTCCATGAGCTTTATCAAACCTCGTCTTAAAACTGTGTATGGTTCCTGCCTCCACTACGTCATTTTCTAGGCTATTCCACTGCCTTACAACTCTATGACTGAAGAAATACTTCCTACTATCTCTCTGACTCATTTGTGTCTTCAACTTCCAATTGTGGCCTCTTGTTTCTGTGTCCCCTCCCTGGAACATCCTGTCCTTGTCCACCTTGTCTATTCCACGCAGTATTTTATATGTCGTTATCATGTCTCCCCTGACCCTCCTGTCCTCCAGTGTCGTCAGGCCGATTTCCCTTAATCTTTCTTCATAGGACATTCCCCTTAG
This sequence comes from Cherax quadricarinatus, assembly GCF_026875155.1. NCBI lineage: Eukaryota > Metazoa > Arthropoda > Malacostraca > Decapoda > Parastacidae > Cherax > Cherax quadricarinatus. The sequence continues at coordinate 19,359,033 of NC_069405.1, read as the reverse complement.
CTCTGGAACTAACCTTGTTGCAAACCTTTGTACTTTCTCTAGTTTCTTGACGTGCTTTATCAAGTGCGGGTTCCAAACAGGTGCTGTATACTCCAGTATGGGCCTGACATACACGGTGTACAGTGTCTTGAATGATTCCTTACTAAGGTATCGGAATGCTGTTCTCAGGTTTGCCAGGTGCCCATATGCTGCAGCAGTTATCTGATTGATGTGTGCTTCCGGAGACATGCTCGGTGTTATACTCACCCCAAGATCTTTCTCCTTGAGTGAGGTTTGCAGTCTTTGGCCACCTAGCCTATACTCTGTCTGTGGTCTTCTGTGCCCTTCCCCTATCTTCATGACTTTGCATTTGGCAGGATTAAATTCGAGAAGCCATTTGCTGGACCAGGTGTCCAGTCTGTCCAGGTCTCTTTGAAGTCCTGCCTGGTCCTCATCAGATTTAATTCTCCTCATTAACTTCACATCATCTGCAAACAGGGACACTTCTGAGTCTAACCCTTCCATCATGTCGTTCACATATACCAAAAATAGCACTGGTCCTAGGACCGACCCCTGTGGGACCCCGCTCGTCACAGGTGCCCACTGTGATACATCATTACGTACCATGACTCGTTGTTGCCTCTCTGTCAGGTATTCTCTGATCCATTGCAGTGCCCTTCCTGTTATATGCGCCTGATGCTCTAGCTTCTGCACTAATCTCTTGTGAGGAACTGTGTCAAAGGCCTTCTTGCAGTCCAAGAAGATGCAATCAACCCACCCCTCTCTCTCTTGTCTTACTTCTGTTATTTTATCATAAAACTCCAGAAGGTTTGTGACACAGGATTTGCCTTCCGTGAATCCGTGCTGGTTGGCATTTATACTCCTGTTCCGTTCCAGGTGCTCCACCACTCTCCTCCTGATAATCTTCTCCATAATTTTGCATACTATACACGTCAATGACACAGGTCTATAGTTTAGTGCCTCTTTTCTGTCTCCTTTTTTGAAAATGGGAACTACATTTGCCGTCTTCCATACCTCAGGTAGTTGCCCAGTTTCCAGGAATGTGTTGAAGATTGTGGTAAGTGGTACACACAACATATCTGCTCCCTCTCTAAGGACCCACGGAGAGATGTTGTCCGGTCCCATTGCCTTTGAGGTATCGATGTCCCTTAGCAGTTTCTTCACCTCCTCCTCATCTGTATGTAAGTCGTCCAACACTTGTTGGTGTATTCCTTGTTGGTGTCCCCATCTGGTCTGTCCCCCCAGAGTCCTTCCTGTCTCTACTGTAAATACTTCCTTAAATCTCGTGTTGAGCTCCTCACATACCTCTTGATCGTTTCTTGTGAGTTCTCCACCTTCTTTCCTCAGCCTTATCACCTGGTCCTTGACTGTTGTCTTCCTCCTAATGTGGCTATACAGCAGTTTCGGGTCAGATTTGACTTTCGATGCTATGTCGTTTTCATACTGTCGCTGGGCCTCCCTCCTTATCTGCGCATACTCGTTTCTGGCTCTTCTACTAATCTCCTTGTTTTCCTGGGTCCTATGCCTCCTGTACCTTTTCCATTCTCTGTTGCACTTAGTTTTTGCCTCCCTACACCTTCGGGTAAACCAAGGACTCGTTTTGGTCTTCCTATTATTTCTGTTTCCCTTGGGAACAAAACTTTCCTCTGCCTCCTTGCACTTTGTTGCCACATATTCCATCATCTCGTTTACTGATTTTCCTACCATTTCTCTGTCCCACTGAACCTCCTGCAGGAAGTTTCTCATACCTGTGTAGTCCCCCCTTTTATAGTTTGGCCTGTCCCCTTCAGTTCCTGTTACCTTCTCCACTTGTAACTCTACTATATAGTCAAAACTCAGAACCACATGATCGCTAGCTCCAAGGGGCCTCTCGTAAGTGATGTCCTCAATGTCTGAACTGCTCAGGGTGAACACAAGATCCAGTCTTGCTGGCTCATCCTCCCCTCTCTCTCTGGTTGTGTCCCTGACATGTTGATGCATGAGGTTTTCAAGTACCACATCCATCATCTTGGCTCTCCATGTTTCGGGACCCCCATGTGGCTCCAGGTTTTCCCAGTCGATCTCCCTGTGGTTGAAAGCGCCCATTACCAGTAACTTTGCTCTGCTCGAGTGAGCTCTTCTTGCCACCTCAGCCAGTGTGTCCACCATCACCCTGTTGTTTTCTTCGTACTCCTCTCTTGGCCTCCTGCAGTTCTGTGGTGGGTTATACATCACTCCAATGACTACTTTATGTTCTCCGGACTGAATTGTACCTACAATGTAGTCTCTTTCTCCAATCATGTCCATGCCTTCCATTTCCTCAAAACCCCATCGGTGTTTTATGAGCAGTGCAATCCCTCCTCCCCCTCTACTCCTTCTATCTTTCCTCAGGACTACTGGTTATTATCCTATTCCTTGCTCGCATTGAGAGAGGACTTCCTACCTTCCTAAGTATTCATACTGCTAATAACTACCGGTAGTAATACTACGTTACCCCTCGCTAGTCTGCTCTACGCCTCACACTCTCGTCAACACTATCTTCACCTTATCTATCACTGTGTGTGTGTGTGTGTGTGTGTGTGTGTGTGTGTATTTGCCTAGTAGAGGTGTGTGTGTGTGTATGTGTGCGTATGTGTGTGTGTTCATGTGTTTGGCGGAAATTGGTACTAGGGTCAAAAGCTTCTATAGGTGTCTACCCTTCTTGTGTATGTGTGTGTGTGTGTGTGTGTGTGTGTGTGTGTGTGTGTGTGTGTGTGTGTGTGTGTGTGTGTGTGTATGTGTGTGTGTGTGTGTATGTGTGTGAGGGAGATATGGTTAGGGGGTAGGGGAGGGGTTGTTGTGGTTGAAAGATCTGTTATACTTCTCTGTTATGTAGGCTCAAATTTAGTCCCAGTTGTCTTTCCTAGTATTGCTACTCTCTCCACTTATTGCCCTTTCTGGATTTAAGTATCAGTTACTACTGGTTATTATCCTATTCCTTGCTCGCATTGAGAGAGGACTTCCTACCTTCCTAAGTATTCATTCTGCTAATAACTACCGGTAGTAATACTACGTTACCCCTCGCTAGTCTGCTCTACACCTCACACTCTCGTCAACACTATCTTCACCTTATCTATGCTATTTCTACCCTAATTCTGGTAATAGCTTGCAGGAGTGAGTGACCAGTATCTAAGAGTGATGCAGAGACCAGAATCTCACAACATGCAACCACAATAGATGAGCAATACTTGTGCTGGCAGCAGTGCAGTGACAGGTTGCCAGATGCTGGTGACGTAGTCATCGTACATAGGCCTTCTATCACTATTTTGGAGATCCTTCACCCGTGATGTTTATAACCATATATGCTCATACATCCCGTGTTCCTCACATGATTTCACCTTTCACTTATGATAGTATACACTTCACATTATATACACTTCACTTTATATGAATAATGGCACGCCACTTGTTGTGACGTCACTGCTTCAGCAGGCCTACTCTGCCACTTTCCCTTATTATATGTTTTATTTTTCCTTTCTCCTTTTGCTTATTAACTTTTTCCCTCTCACTGTATGGTGCCCCACATTTCACCTGTTATCCAAACGCTGGTAATTCTTGAACACCCGCTTCCACACTCACTTTGATCTTTATATATTTGAATCTGTGTGGCAACAGATGCCTACTAGCCACTAACGGTTTGGCACTTTGAAATATTAATGATTTCAAGCTTCCTTTCGACTTTTTTTTTAACTAATAACTTTAGTTATCACTCTTAGGATTGTTCACTGACATTGTCACTACTGCTGATTACTGCTAGCAGTTACTGCACACCTTAAAAACACTAAGGTTCTCGGAACCTTGTGCACCCACATCTGCACCCACTGTGTGTGTGTGAGGGAAAAGTTCAATAGATAGGAGTAGAGAGGGAGTATATAGTAACAATAGTTTCATTGCCGGCTACTTGTTAAGGTAGGGTAAGTCAAGCTCCCGCTATTCCAGCCTTTTTTCCCCCACTCCGAAAGTGATAGTTTGACTGCCAGCTGCTTGTTAAGGTAGGGTCAGTCTAGCTCCCGCTATCCCTTCCCCTCCTTCTTCCTCCCCCCCCCCGAAAGGTGACGTGTGGGGCTCCGGTCCAAACAGTAATCACTAGACTCACAGCTCCCAGCACTACTGTAAGTACATTCCTGCCTTGTATACTAGTGGATTTATTGGTGAAAAGCTTCACTTTTGGCCAATAATAAACTTAGTCCTTTCAGTTTTGCTCTAGGTTGACTGTTGTAATAATCACCACATCTTTTAGGTATTGTACTTATCATGGAGAGTGATTTCTTAAGCAGTGGGTAACCTGTGCAAGAAAGGTATAAAATACCGACAATATGAAAGTTAAGACACATGTGCAACATCTGGATATCTTTATTGTAGACGTTTCGCCATCCAGTGGCTTTATCAATACAGATTCTAGGACATAATAGGAAGACAGCAGAACTATATACAAAAGATGAGGTAATCAGTCCCTCAGCCTTGGAGTTAGTGTTCACAGCATCGTGGTGGAGGTAACCTGTCTATCTTTCCAGCTTGGATGACAGAGAGGGTCACCTGCCAATCAACGAACAGAACTGATGGAGATGGACCAACGTCCTTAGACTTCCCCTTTTTGGATTTAATTACCTGTGCACCTGTATGAAATTCCAGGACGTAACCCCTCATCATTGCAGTGGTAAAGAACCTGCTTTCCTGTCATCGGGATATAATACTCAAGGCTATACTCTGAAGAACGAACCGATGTGTTGTAACCAACACCTGAGACCCCCCCATCATCAGCAACTGCTACGATTTCAACAACACTCAGTGTCACCAACACCAGACACCCCTATATATATTAGCGTTGAATTCAGTTATCATTTATATTTTTCATTTTTCATTTTCTTTAATGTAGGATTAATATTTCATATCTAAGTAATTTATATTTTCTATATAATAAAGTGTTTATGTTTGTCTGTTATTATTTCTTTTTCTATTCATTAATTTTCCTGAGGAGGAGCCAGCCTGGGTAATACTGTCTGAAGTTGTTACAGGGCTGAGTAAGCCTTCACAGTGTACTCACCTAATTGTACTCACCTAATTGTGGTTGCAGGGGTCGAGACTCGGCTCCTGGCCCTCCTCTTCACTGATCGCTACTGGGTCCTCTCTCTCTCTGCTTCCTGAGCTTTGTCATACCTCTTCTTAAAACTATGTATGGTTCCTGCCTCCACTACTTCACTTGCTAGGCTATTCCACTTGCTGACAACTCTATGACTGAAGAAATACTTCCTAACGTCCCTGTGACTCGTCTGAGTCTTCAGCTTCCAGTTGTGACCCCTTGTCCCTGTGTCCCCTCTCTGGAACATCCTATCTCTGGCCACCTTGTCTATTCCCCGCAGTATCTTGTATGTCGTTATCATGTCTCCCCTGACCCTTCTGTCCTCCAGTGTCGTCAGTCCGATTTCCCTTAACCTTTCCTCGTACGACATTCCCTTGAGCTCTGAGACTAGCCTTGTTGCAAACCTTTGTACTTTCTCTAACTTCCTGACGTGCTTGACCAGGTGTGGGTTCCAGACTGGTGCTGCATACTCCAGTATGGGCCTAACATACACAGTGTACAGTGTCTTGAACGATTCCTTATTAAGGTATCGGAACGCTATTCTCAGGTTTGCCAGGCGCCCGTATGCTGCAGCGGTTATTTGGTTGATGTGTGCCTCCGGTGATGTGCTTGGTGTTATGGTCACCCCAAGGTCTTTCTCCCTGAGTGAGGTCTGTAGTCTTTGTCCACCTAGCCTATACTCTGTCTGCGGTCTTCTTTGCCCCTCCCCAATCTTCATGACTTTGCATTTGGCTGGATTGAATTCGAGAAGCCAGTTACTGGACCACATGTCCAGCCTGTCCAGGTCTCTTTGCAGTCCTGCCTCATCCTCGTCCGATTTAATTCTTCTCATCAACTTCACGTCATCTGCGAGCAGGGACACTTCAGAGTCTATTCCTTCCATCATGTTCACATATATCAAAAATAGCACTGGTCCTAGAACTGACCCCTGTGGGACCCCGCTCATAACAGGCGCCCACTGTGATACCTCTTCACGTACCATGACTCGTTGCTGCCTCCCTGTCAGGTATTCCCTTATCCATTGCAGTGCCCTCCCTTTTACATGCGCCTGATCCTCCAGCTTCTGCACTAATCTCTTGTGGGGAACTGTGTCAAAGGCCTTCCTGCAGTCTAGGAAAACGCAATCTACCCACCTCTCTCTCTCGTGCCTTGCTTCTGTTACCTTGTCATAAAACTCCAGGAGGTTTTTGATACAAGATTTGCCTTCCATGAACCCATGCTGGTTTTCATTTATAATCTTGTGTGTGTGTGTGTGTGTGTGTGTGTGTGTACTCACCTAGTTGAGGTTGCAGGGGTCGAGTCCAAGCTCCTGTGTGTGTGTGTGTACTCACCTATTTGAGGTTGCGGGGGTCGAGTCCGAGCTCCTGGCCCCGCCTCTTCACTGATCGCTACTAGGTCACTCTCCCTGAACCGTGAGCTTTATCATACCTCTGCTTAAAGCTATGTATGTGTGTGTGTGTGTGTGTGTGTGTGTGTGTGTGTGTGTGTGTGTGTGTGTGTGTGTGTGTGTGTTTGTGTATGTGTGTATGTGTGTGTGTGTGTGCGAGTGTGTGTGTTTGTATGTGTGTGTGTGTGTGTGTGTGGATGTGTGTGTGTGTACTCATCTAATTGTGCTCATCTAATTGTGGTTGCAGGGGTCGAGACTCAGCTCCTCTCCCTGCCTCTTCACTGAGTGCTACTAGGTCCACTCTCTCCCTGCTCCATGAGCTTTATCATTCATCTTAAAGCTATGTATGGTTCCTGCATCCACTACCTCACTTACTAGGCTATTCCAATTCCTGACTACTCTATGACTGAAGAAATACTTTCTAACATCTATTTGACTAATCTGGGTCTTCAACTTCCAATTGTGACCCCCTTGTTTCTGTGTCCCCTCTCTCGAACATCCTGTCTCTGTCCACCTTATCTATTCCACGCAGTATTTTGCATGTCGCTATCATGTCTCCCCTAACCCTCCTGTCCTCCAATGTCGTCAGTCCGATTTCCTTCAACCTTTCTTTGTAGGATATACCCTAGAGCTCCGGAACTAGCCTTGTTGCAAACCTTTTCACTTTCTCTAATTTCTTGACGTGTTTGACCAGGTGTGGGTTCCAAACTGGTGCTGCATACTCCAGTATAGGCCTGATGTTTACATTGTCTTGAACGATTCGTTACTTAGGTATCAGAATGCTATTCTCAGGTTTGCCAGGCGCCCATATGCTGCAGCAGTTATCTGGTTGATTTGTGCCTCCGGAGACATTCTCGGTGTTATGGTCACCCAAGGATCTTTCTCCTTGAGCGAGGTTTGCAGTCTTTGGCCACTTAGCCTACACTCTGTCTATGGTCTTCTTTGCCCATCTCCGATCTTCATGACTTTGCATTTGGCAGGGTTGAATTCAAGAAGCCAGTTGCTGGACCACGTGTCCAGCCTGTCCAGCTCTCTTTGAAGTCCTGCCTGATCCTCATCTGATTTAATTCTCCTCATTAACTTCACATCATCTGCAAATAGGGACATCATGTCATTCATACATACCAAAAATAGCACTGGTCCTAGGAGTGACCCCTGTGTGACCCCGCTCCTCACAGGTGCCCACTGTGATACCACATCCAGTACCAAGACTCGTTGTTGCCTCCTTGTCAGGTATTCTCTGATCCATTGCAGTGCCCTTCTTGTTATATGTGCCTGATCCTCTAGTTTCTGCACTAGTCTCTTGTGAGGAACTGTGTCGAAGACCTTCTTGTAGTCCAAGAAAATGCAATCAACCCACCCCTCTCTCTCGTGTCTTACTTCTGAAACTTTGTCATAAAACTCCAAATGGTTCGTGACACAGGATTTGCCTTCCATGAATCCGTGCTGGTTGTCGTTTATAATCTTGTTCTGTTCCAGGTGCTCCACCACTCTCCTCCTGATAATCTTCTCCATGACTTTGCATACTATACTACATTTGCGGTCTTCCATACCTCAGGTAGTTGCCCAGCTTCAAGGGATGTGTTGAAGATTGTGATTAAAAGCACACACAGTATATCTGCTCCTCCCCGAGAACCCACCCTGAGATGTTGTCCGGTCCCATTGCCTTTGAGGTATCAAGGTCACTTAGCAGCTTCTTCACCTCCTCCTCAGTTGTGTGCATATCATCCAGCACTTGTTGGTCTATTCCCTGTTGGTGTCCCCCTCTGTCCTGTCTTTCCAGAGTCCTTCCTGTCTCCACTGTGAATACTTCCTTAAATCTCGTGTCGAGCTCCTCGCATACCTCTTGATCGTTTCTTGTGAGTTTCCCACCTTCTTTCCTCAGCCTGATCACCTGGTCTTTGACTGTTGTCTTTCTCCTAATGTGGCTAAACAGCAGTTTCGGGTCAGACTTGACTTTCGATGCTATGTGTTTTCGTACTGTTGCTGGGCCTCCCTCCTTATCTGTGCATATTCGTTTCTGGCTCTTCGACTGATCTCCTTGTTTTCCTCGGTCCTTTGCCTTCTATACCTCTTCCATTCTCTAATGCACTTAGTTTTTGCCTCCCTGCACCTTCGGGTAAACCAAGGATTTGCTTTGGTCTTCCCATTGTTTCTGTTGCCCTTGGGAAGAAACCTTTCCTCTGCCTCCTTGCATTTTGTTGTTACATATTCCATCATTTCATTTACTGACTTTCCTACCATTTCTCTGTCCTACTGCACCTCCTGCAGGAAGTTCCTCATAACTGTGTAGTCCCTCCTTTTATAGTTTGGCTTTTCCCCTTCGACTCCAGTTACCCTCTCCACCTGTAACTCTATGTAATCAAAACTCAGGATTACGTGGTCACTAGCTCCGAGGGGCCTCTCATAAATGATGTCATCAATGTCTGAGCTACTCAGGGTGAACACAAGGTCCAGTCTTGCTGGTTCATCCTCCCCTCGCTCTCTGGTAGTGTCCCTGATGTGTTGATGCATGAGGTTTTCCAGTGCCACACCCATCATCTTGGCTCTCCATGTTTCGGGGCCCCCTTGAGGCTCCAGGTTTTCCCAATCGATCTCCCTGTGGTTGAAATCACCCATAACCAGTAACTTTGCACATTTGAGCTCTTCGTGCCACTTCAGCCAGTGTGTCCACCATCGCTCTGTTGTTCTCATCATATTCCTCTCTTGGCCTCCTGCAGTTCTGTTGGGCGTTATACATCACAGCAATGACTACCTTATTTTCCCCAGATTGAATTGTGCCTGCTATGTAGTCCCTTTCTCCAATCTTGTCCATGCCCTCAATTTCCTCGAAATTCCATCGATTTTCTCTGAGCAGTGCAACCCCTCCTCCCCCTCTGCTCCTTCTGTCTTTCCTCAAGGTCTGATATCCCGGTGGGAAGACTGCGTCTGTTGTTGTCTCAGTGAGTTTCGTTTCTCTGACTGCTATGATGTCCAGGGACTTCTCGTTGATTCTTTCGTGCCATTCCTCGTATTTATTTGCTATTCCATCTGTGTTCGTGTACCACACCATCAGCTTCTTGTCTATCATGGTGGACCTGGGAGAATATTGGGGTTGGGGGGTGGGAGCCCTGGGGAGCTATGGGGGTTTGCGATGTGGGTGGGATTTGTGGTTGGGGTGAGGACAGAATGCTTGTAGGGAGCTGCTGTGGCAGTGGGGTTTGTGATGGGGGGTGGGGGCAGAGGGAATAGTGTGTGGGTGTTGGTTGAGATTGTTCAGCTGCATTGGGGTTGTCACAGTGTGGGTGGGGTTTGTGGTGGGGAAGTGGAGGCAGAGTGCACAAAAGGGGTTGCTGTAGAGGTGGAGTTTCTGGTGGGGGTGGGGGCAGAGGGAACAGTATGTGGGTTTTGGTTGAGGTTATTCAGTTGATTCAGGGTTGTTGTGGTTGGAGTCCTTCTGTGGGTGTCTCTGTAGGGTGAATTTGTCCATCCACCTGAGTCTGGGTTCTGCTCATCCTCATCAATGCCTCCCATTCCTCCTTTCGTTTTTGTACCCTCTCTCTCAGTCTCGTCCTTTCCTCCTGTGTTCTGTCATGATCGAGGTATACGCTCCAGTACTCTGAATTGTCCCTCAGTCGTGCTTTTTCTTGCAGGACCCTGGTTCGAGCTGATTCTGCCTTGAAGATTATTTTGACAGGCTGTCTCCTTCTGCATGCAAACCACCCAATTCTCCGAAAATTTGCCACCTGGGTCATGTCTCCCTCTCCTGTTGCTTTCAAGATACCTTCGATCGCTTTCTTCTCCCCCTGGATTCTTTCATCATAGGTTTCCCCTTCAACTTCTTGGAGCCCGTAGAGTTTACAGTGCTCCCTTACCTGGCTTACCTGGCCACACCCTCCTGTGACCTGACCCACACCTACCTGCTATTTTGCATCCTTTATGCTTCTACTTCCACCTAGTCTTATAGAATCCCGTCTCACCTTGTTCTATAAATTACAGTTGCTATTCCTTATTGAGTGCTTGATAGCCTATTCTTGATCGTACTAGGAGAGTTGGACCGTTCACAACCAGCTTGGCAGTTAATTGGAAACCAAAATCCACACCCAACAACCATGCAAGGTGAATACTTGCGAAGCAGACTGCAGCAGCCTGTAGACTGTCCAGCTCAATGTGATGTCCTGGCTGTATTTCTTTCAAGCCATGTTGATCTGAACTCTGGCCCCTTCTGTAAGCACTTAGGATGGACGAGGTGCAGAACACACTGGACCGGGCGGTCCAGCAACCCCTCACACGAGTCTCAGTTATCAACGGGTCACTACAATCATTGTGTACTCACCTAGTTGAGGTTGCAGGGGTCGAGTCCTAGCTCCTGGCCCCGCCTCTTCACTGGTCGTGTGCATGTGTGCGTGCTTGTGTGTGTGTATATATGTTTGTACACTCATGTGCATGTGTCTGTCTGTGCATGTGCCCTCGTGTGTGTATGTGTGTGCATGCTCGTGTGTGTGCGTGCTCGTGTGGGTGTATAACCCACTCAATATTTGCATTTATAACTCATTACAACTTTGACCAGGTGTGGACGTGTCAGTGGCTCGTTACCTTGTAATTTGTTCTTGATTATAACCATGTATAAGTAAGTTTATTCAGGTATACACAAATACAGTTACATAGATTATCATGCATAGCAGCATATGTGTAGAGAACCTACACCTGGAGTTCATTACCTCTGTAACTAGTTCAGCTATCATAACTTTGGGGTACAGTCACTGGACCAATTATGTATCTCTGTAATCTTTTGACTACCGCCCACAGGATGGGTATGGGGTGCATAATAAAGATATTAAACTAAACTAAAAACGAATCCAAACATTTGCTTTGAAAAAATGAATACTGTGGTTCTTGAGATCTGCTCAAGACACATTCCATTAAGAAAAAGAAAGAGAAGATGTAAACTAGAAAGAGAGACACGCTCCCTATACAGATGAAGGCGAAGAGTCACAGAGCTGTTGAGTGGGAAGAAAATATTGGAAATGAGAAAAGAGGCACTAGTCAATGAACTTACAAATATCGAACTTAGGCTGAAGGAATCTTACAGGAGACAAGAATCACAAGAAAAACTAAATGCCATAAAGGAAATTGAAAAAACATACTTCTTCTCTTATGCCAAATCTAAGGCAAAAAACATCCAGTACTGGTCCCCAGCTTAGGTGGGATGGGACATACACAGATGACAGTCAAGAAATGAGTGAGAAATAAAAGCCCCAATATAACTCAGTGTTCAGCGAGCCACTACCCAGACTAAGGATTGACAATCCATATGAATTCTTTATGAACGAAGCCCAAAATTTGGACATCCCAAAAATCGCGGATATTATCCTAACTCCACAAGACTTTGAAGAGGCAATAAATGACATGCCCATGCACTCTGCACCAGGCCCATACTCATGAAACTCAGTTTTCATCAAGAACTGCAAGAAGCCCCTATCGTCTGCCTTCAGCATTTTATGGAGAGGGAGCATGGACACAGGGGTAATCCCACATACACTAAAAACAACAGACATAGCCCCTCTCCACAAAGGTTGCAGTAAAGCAATTGCAAAGAACTACAGACCGGCAGCACTAACATCCCAAATAAAAATCTTTGAGAGGGTTCTAAGAAGCAAGATCGCCAACCACCTAGATACCCATCAGCTTCACAACCCAGGGCAACACAGATTTAGAGCACGTCTCTCCTGCCTGTCCCAGCTACTGGACCACTATGACAAGGTCCTGGATGCTGTAGAGGATAAACAAAATACAGATGTAGTATATACAGACTTTGCAAAAGTTTTCCACAAGTGTGACCATGGTGTAATAGCACACAAAATCCGTGATAAAGGAATAACAGGAAAAGTTGGTAGATGGATCTATAACTTCCTGTTTTCACAAAAAGCATTTTTTATTATATGAATATATCTTTAGTCTTATACAAATTTTGATTCACTTATAATTAATAATCTACTGTACAACTATGAAATAATTGCTATCCTATTGTAAAACTATGATATAATCCTTAGTGTTAAGTAGTCTGTAAGACAATAAAGTTGGTCCATAATGCCTAGGCATAATAAAGGCTCTCTTTGCATTGATCCCTCACCTCGAACTTATTGCCACGGAGCTGTCGGAGGACACGGTAAAGACCCACGAATTTTGGGACAAGTTTGTGCATACCTGGGGTCTGCGCTGGGTTGAGCAACATAACTTTGCAACCTGGTTCCACTTTGCTTTCCTTGGAGCGGGCATTTCGCTCAGACGTGAACCTATCAGTAGCTTTCATAAGGTTCTCTCATACCCACTGGAAAACAAGCTGCATTGTCTGCATCTTTACTACACTGGGGTTATCAGTATCGTAAGTAGGTCTAGGTGGAGCAAACAGAATTTCATATGGTAAGCACTTGTCATAGCCATACAAAGCAAAATGAGGTGTCTCACCGATCGAGCTATTGATGGAGGAATTTAATGTACACTGAACATCTGGGTTAGCCTCATCCCATGTAGTACAACTTGGGTTAACGGTTACCCTGAGCACCTCCAGGACTTTGCGATTTGTACGTTCAGCAAGACCATTACTCGCAGGGTGGCGTGGAGCTACTGGCGCTTGGTGAATGTTAAATCTGGAGCAAAGATCCTGCATTATGCCATTTATAAACTCAGACCCATTGTCTGACTGAAGGACATGTGGGCAAGTATGACGAAGAACAACATGCTCACGGAAAGCACTAGTGACCGTTTCGGCAGTTTTATCAGGGATGGGTACTAATTCACTGTACCGCGTCAAGTTATCTACCATTACAAGCAGGTGCTTATTTCCCTTCTCCGAGGTCGAGAAGTTCGTCAACAGGTCGACAGAAGTTCTCTCCCAGGGCTCCTTTGTAATGGGATACTTTAGAATGGGGTTAGGACCTGTAATGGTACCCTTGTGCTGTAGGCAAACAACACACTGGTGTACATGCTTGGCAATGTCCACTGCCATCTTAGGCCAGAAATATTTCATTCGTGCCTGTTTGATACTGCAGTCCTTCCCGGGGTGCGCTACACCTGGGACATCGTGGATCAACCTAAGAGTAGCTGGTATCATGGACTCCGGTATCACCAGTTGGTATATGGTCCTGCCGGGGTCCACCAGCTGTGCAATACGGCACAGTACCCCTTGGTTGACCACCAAATCCTTCAGTGGAACGGGAGACTTGACCTGTAAGTCAACGTCCTCCTTGGTCAGGAAACGAAGGACTGGAGACCACACAGGGTTCTGTCGTTGGGTTCTCTCGAGATCCTCAACAGAGAACGAGTTGCCGACACTCACGAATGCTATATGCCTCGACAGGGCATCAGCTACAACATTTTGCTTATCTGGGACATAGCAAATTTCAGGGTTGTAGTCATTGAACGTGAGCGACCACCGAGCATGCTTTACCGAGAGGTTCTTATTAGCAAAAAGGGCCAATAAGGGTAGATGATCTAGTGTAAATCTTGATAGGATAATGATAGATGATATCCCGAAAATGACTCAAGACCCATACAATGGCTAAAGCTTCTAGCTCTGTCACTGAATAATTGACTTCCGCTTTAGTAAGGACATGGCTAGCATAGGCAATAGGCTGTTGCTTACCATTAGATTCCTGTAACAAGACTGTACCGATGCCAACTTTGCTGGCATCAGTCGTCAAGGTAAATGCCTTGGTGAAATCAGGGAATCTAAGGGTTGAGGCTGATGTTAACTTGTTCTTAAGAGTGACAAAAGCTCGTTCTTGATCACACGTCCACTCAAAGGGGCATCCTTCTTGAGTAAGCATGTCAGGGGTGCAGCAATGGTGGAGAAACCTGCAATAAAGGTGCGGTAGAAACTCGCCAGGCCTATGAAGGACCGGACTGCATCCGCCGTCATGGGTATGGGGAATTTCTGCATGGCCGAGATTTTAGACTCGTCCGTCTTTATGCCATTCTGAGTCACTACGTGACCCAGAAATTTTATTTCCTTCCGGAGGAAATGACATTTGGAGAGCTTTACCTTAAGGTTTGCCTGAGCTAGCCTGTCCAATATCCTGTCAAGTTTCTCGAGATGTGTCGGGACATCTTGCGACATGACTATGAGATCATCTAGGTAGACCATGAGCGTGCCACCTAGGAGGGTACGGAAAATTGTCGTCATCAAACAACTAAACGTGATTGGGCTTCCGCGCAAGCCGAAGGGCATCCTCCTGAACTGGTAATGACCAGTTGGTGTAGAGAAAGCTGTCAATTCTTTGCTCTCATTATCGAGGGGGGTCTGCCAGAACCCTTGAAGAAGATCAAGAGTTGAAAAGACCTTATTATCGCCGATGTTCTGCAACAGGTCGTTCAGAACTGGCAACGGAAAGTGGTCTGGGATCGTACATGCATTCAGTTTCCTGTAATCGATAACAGGGCGCCAGGTTCCATCTTTCTTGGGGACCAGAATAAGGGGAGCATTCCACGGGGAAGTGGAATCCTCAGTAACTCCTTAACTGAGCATCCATGTAATGAGTTCTTTGGCGAAGACTCTTTGCGCATGTGGCAGGCGATATGCAGGTACATAAATGGGTTTAGTACCTTTGTCAAGTGGAATACGGTGACCTGCTCATAGGGTTCAATATCATGGCAGACCTTAGGATCCACTTAGATCCAGCTGAGTGGAAAGCAAAATTCAATGGAGTGGATGTGCCCTTCTGGGGCATGTGCTTAGGATCCACTATGTGCTACTCTGTCTCAGAGTATGCACAGTGCCTGGAATCGTTGGAAACCGGTGGTTTCCGAAGCACATTCTCCCCGGGGTCGGTCTCTTGTCCTGATCGACCTCGTAGTAGAGCTCATTGTCAGTCACCTCCTAGCCATCAGCGCTTAGTTACCAGTGAAACCCAGTCTGGGGATGCCCAGTCTAACCTTCACTCTAACTCTGACGCTGTTGTAGAGAACAGCAGTTGTCAAGCCGCAGTATCCCTGTTGGTAGGCGACTGTCTGACTTGTAGCGTGGCCGAGCAAATGTAGACACAATGATGAGTCACTAGCTGCTGTAGACGGTGTGAGGGCTGAACTAGACTGGCTTAGGGGATAAGCCAACTGGGTCCCCACGTGGTTAAGCCAGGTAGAACTTCTTGGAGGAATCTGGGAAGAACACAACACACACGGACGGCGAGATGGACATAGTTGCGTAGCAGAGAAGGGCGTAGGGACGCTGTAGGAGGCAGGAGAATTGTGCTGGAGAGTGTTGAAGGGCTGTAGAGAGGGTGATGAGGTGAACATGTGACTGCTAAGCCTGGAGATGACGCCGTGACGCCTATGTCCAGATTTTGTGGGAAAAATCTAGGACGAAGATCTATCTCAGGCCCCATCAAGACGCTGGGAGTAATAGATAGCTCTTTAGGCCAGCAGGTGCGTTGGATGACGACGGATGATGTTGACTGGCGTCGACCGATGGTGTTGATGGGCGTCGACCCCTTCACCCCGAGTAGGCTCACAATGCAGTTGACTCCACTGTCACCACTGTTATTACTGTTCTTGCTGCTGAACAGCGGTTTAGTGCCGATGAAGGTAGCGTAGGTAGCAATGATACGGCCGTGGACTAGTTTGGCTTTAATTGGATAGGAGTGAGTACACAATGGGCAGTGTGAGGGAGTGACCACAAGCCAGTCCGTGGAGGGGGAGCACTTGTGCCTATCAAGTAGGCTGGCCTAGGAGTGACAGCGAATGGGCTCAGCCTCCCTCTGACCTGGGTGAGCCTACAGAGGGCAGCACTTAAATGCCGTGGAATATGAACTGGTCAGAACAGACAGCTAGGCTGTGTGTTCTGACAGTACAGGCTGTCTACAGTAGGATGGATAATGAGAACCTTCAAAACTAGGGATGCCAAGCCCATGATCATTCTCTTCAAATTGCTAGTGTTCTCTAGGCTGGAATACTGCTGTACACTAACTGCCCCTTCAAGGCTGGTGACATGCAGACCTTGAGAGTGTACAAAGAACTTTCACGGCACATATAAGCACGATAAGGCACCTAAATTACTGGGAACGGTTGAAGGTCCTGTAACGCAGGCAAGAGAGATACGTGATAATATACACTTGGAAGGAGGGGTGTTAATGTTGCAGTTTAAAAACTGTAGTGTAAAGCACCCTTCTGGCACGACAGTGATGGAGTGAATGATGGTGAAAGTTTTTCTTTTTCGGGCCACCCTGCCTTGGTGGGAATCGGCCAGTGTGATAATAAAAACAATAAAAAAAATACACTTGGAAGGTCCTGGAGGGATTGGTACCAAACCTGCACACGAAAATCACTCCCTATGACAGCAAAAGACTCGGCAGGAGATGCAACATTACCCTAGCGAAAAGCAGGGGCACAAAGAGTACATTGAGAGACAACACAATAAGTGTACGGGGCTCAAGACTGTTCAACTGTATCCCAGCCTACATAAGGGGGATTACCAATAGACCCCTGGCTGTCTTTAAGAAGGCAATGGACAGGCGCCTAAAGTCAGTACTTGACCAACTGGGCTGTGGTTCATACGTCAGCTTGCCTGCGGCCAGTAGTAACAGCCTGGTTGATCAGACCCTGATCCACTGTGAGGCCTGGTCTCAGACCGAGCCGCGGGGGCGTTGACCCCCGAAACCCTCTCCAGGTAAACTCCTGGAGTTTACCTAGAGTTTACCCCGGGCCGCGGGGGTGTTGACTCCAGGAACTCTTTCCTGGAGTCAACACCCTCGCGGCCCGGTCTATGACCAGGCCTCATGGTAGACCAGAGCCTGATCAACCAGGCTGTTACCGCTGGCTGCATGGAATCCAATGCACGAGCCACAGCCCATCTGGTCAGGTATCGACTTTAGGTGCTTGTTAAGTGCTTGCTTGAAGACAGCCAGGGGTCCATTGGTAATCCCCCTTATGTATGCTGGGAGGCAATTGAACAGTCTTGGGCCCCTGACACTTATTGTGTTGTCTCTTAACGTGCTAGTGACACCCCTGCTTTTCTTTCGGGGGATGTTGCATCGTCTGCCGAGTCTTTTCCTTTTGTAGTGAGTGAGTTTCGTGTGCAAGTTCGGTAATAGTCCCTCTAGGATTTGCAAGGTGTATATAATCATGTATCTCTCCCGCCTGCGTTCCAGTGAGTACAGGTTCAGGAACTTCAAGCGCTCCCAGTAATTGAGGTGTTTTATCTCCGTTATGCGTGCCGTGAAGGTTACTGTACATTTTCTAGGTCAGCAATTTCACCTACCTTGAAAGGTGCTGTTAGTGTGCAGCAATATTCCAGCATTGATTCAATTCAATTCAATTCAAGTTTATTCTCTATAAGGGTTACAATGTGGGGTTTACAGGTTTTGGGTATTGTGTGGTTTACATGTTATAAAATACTAGTTACAGAGGGGGCCACTAGGATACCTAGCATGGCTAGGCATTTCAGGCAGACTTAGATAAATTCTTAACATTAAATCCTTACAGATTATGGTATTAAGGCTAAGTGACTACATCATAATTTGTGAGTTTAGCAATGTGAATGCTTTTGTTTTGGCACAATACAAAGTGTCTATATTGGAGTATCATAGGCAACCTTATGACTAGTTAGGATTTATTATTTTAAGATTAAGATTAGTATTTCTGGGTTTATAGTCAGTGGGTGAGTGAGTGTAATTGTGAACCACCAGGTGGTTATCATGTAGTTAGTTGTCAGGGTGTATCAGGGAGATAAGATGTTTTCTAACTGTAGTTTTGAAAGTGATGAATGTGTCTGCAGTTCTAGAGTTTTCAGGTAGGGTGTTCCAGATTTTAGGTCCTTTAAAATACATTGATTTTTTGTAAAGGTTTAGTTGAACACGGGGAATGTCATAGAGATGATTGTGTCTGGTGTTATGCCTGTGGATCCTATCACAACTATCAAGAAAGCGTTTTAGGTCAAAGTTAATATTGGAATTTAAGGTCCTGTAGATATAGATTGCACAGTAGTAAGTGTGGATGTTCTGAACAGGGAGTAAGTTTAGATCTATGAAGAGTGGGGGGGGGTGTTGCCAGAGATGGGATTTAGTGATTATTCTTACTGCGGCTTTTTTTTGGGTTATTATTGGCTTTAGGTGTGTTGCTGCAGTTGAACCCCAAGCATAGATAGCATAGGTGATGTATGGATATATAAGTGAATGGTATAGTGTGAGAAGGGCAGTTTGCGGCACGTAGTATCGTATCTTGGAGAGGATCCCCACCGTTTTGGATACTTTTTTTGTTATATGTTGGATATGGGTGCTGAAATTTAGGTTGTTGTCGAGGTATAGGCCAAGGAATTTGCCCTCATTATGTCTGGCAATTAGAGTGTTGTCGATCTTAATGTTAAGTTGTGCAACACCTGCTCTGCTACCAAACATAATATAGTAGGTTTTGCCAGTGTTAAGTGTAAGTTTATTGGCTGTCATCCAAGTCGATATTTTGAGCAGTTCCTTGTTAACAATGGTGTTGAGGGTGGGAAGATTAGGGTGGGAGATGACATAAGTCGTGTCGTCAGCAAAGAGAATGGGTTTCAGGTGTTGGGATATGTTTGGAAGATCATTGATGTATATGAGGAAGAGCAGGGGTCCAAGGACACTTCCCTGCGGAACTCCAGTATCAAGTGGCCGTATTGATGAGGCTGTGTCTTTAATGGTGACATACTGATACCTATTAGAAAGGTAGGATTTAAAATATGCAAGCGCATAGCCTCTTATACCATAGTGGTCAAGTTTGTGGAGTAGGATGCCGTGGTCTACTGTGTCAAACGCTTTTCTTAGGTCAATAAAAATTCCTAGAGAATATTCCTTATTTTCCAATGCTGTGTAAAGCAGGTCTAGCATTTCTATAATTGCATCATTAGTGCTTTTATTTTTCCTGAATATAGTCCCCTGTGCACGAGTTTCTCGAAGATTTTGGATAGCAATGGTAAGTTTGATATTGGCCTATAGTTGTTTACATCTGTAGGGTCACCACCTTTATGTATTGGTGTAATACATAAACCAATACCTGAAGAGTGTCATCATGTGCTTGGCATCCCTAGTTTTGAAGGTTCTCATTATCCATCCTGTCATTTTTCTAGCAGATGCGACTGATACAATGTTATGGTCCTTGAGGGTGAGATCCTCCGACATGATCACTCTCAGGTCTTTGACGTTGGTTTTTCGCTCTATTTTGTGGCTGGAATTTGTTTTGTACTCTGATGAAATTTTAATTCCCTCATGTTTACCATATCGGAGTAAATGAAATTTCTCATCGTTGAACTTCATATTGTTTTCTGCAGCCCACGGAAAGATTTGGATGATGTCTGCCTGGAGCCTTGCAATGTCTGCAATGGAAGACACTGTCATGCAGATTCGGGTGTCATCTGCAAAGAAAGACACGATGCTGTGGCTGACATCCTTGTCTATGTCAGATATGAGGATGAGAAACAAGATGGGAGTGAGTACTGTGCTTTGCGGAACAGAGCTTTTCACCGTAGCCACCTCAGACATTACTCTGTTGACTACTACTCTTTGTGTTCTTTTTGTGAGGAAATTATAGATCCATCGACCAACTTTTCCTGTTATTCCTTTAGCACGCATTTTGTGTGCTATTATGCCATGGTCACACTTGTTGAAGGCTTTTGCAAAGTCTCTATATATTACATCTGCATTCTTTTTGTCTTCTAGTGCATCCAGGACCTTGTCATAGTGGTCCAGTAGCTGGGACAGACAGGAGCGACCTGCTCTAAACTCATGTTGCCCTGGGTTGTGTGATTGATGGGTATGTAGATGGGTGGCAATCTTGCTTCTTTGGACCCTTTCGAAGATTTTTATGATATGGGATGTTAGTGCTATCGGTCTGCAGTTCTTTGCTATTGCTTTACTGCCCCCTTTGTGGAGAGGGGCTATGTCTGCTGTTTTAGTAACTGTTGGTCGACCATGCTCCCACTCACGGAGTTCCATGAGTCTGGCCCTGGGGCAGAGCGCATGGGCATGCCATTTATCTCCTATTCGAAGTCATTTGGCGTCAGGATAACATCAGACAGGCTTGTGTTTACCAAATTCTGTGGCTCTCTCATAAAAAATTCATTTAGATCTTCGACTCTCAGTCTGGTTAGCGGCTTGCTAAAAACTGAGTCATATTGGGACTTGAGTAACTCACTCATTTCCTTTCTGTCATCTGTGTAGGTCCCATCTTGTTTAAGTATGGGCCCAATACTGGACGTTGTTCTCGACTTTGATTTGGCATAAGAAAAGAAATACTTTGGGTTTCTTTCGATTTCATTTATGGCTTTTAGTTCTTCCCACGATTCCTGACTCCTATAAGATTACTTTAGTTTTAGTTCGATGTTTGCTGTTTCTCTGACCAGTGTCTCCCTACGCGTTTCGGATATATTGGCCTCTTTTAGCCGCTCTGTTATTCTTTTCTGTCATCTGTAAAGGGAGTGCCTGTCACTTTCTATTTTACATCTACTCCTCCTTTTTCTTAAAAGAATATGCCTTGAGCATACATCGAGTGCCACAGAGTTATTCTGTTCTAGGCATAAATTGGGGTCTGTGTTGCTTAGTCTATCTTCCAAGCTTATATCGTTTAGGACTTTGTTTATTTGGTCCCACTTTATGTTCTTGTTATTGAAGTTGAATTTGGTGAAGGCTCCCTCGTGACTGATCTCATTTTGTCGGTCTGGGGCTCCGCACATACATGTCTGAACCTCGATTATGTTGTGATCCGAGTATATTGTTTTTGACTCCAGTTAAACATCTTGCTCTTGGAGGATTTCAACCTGTTGGAACTTATTCAGTCCGAGAAGTACCAACGGGGTAAAAACACACTGTTTGAGGGCCCTTACACCCACCCAAAACTCAAACACACTCACCCGGGTTGGCGAAGGTGGTTGGAAAGTACTTCTTAATTGATAGATTTACCCTTCAGGGAAGACGTAGGTAGTTTATACTGTTAGTACACTTATATTAGGATTATTGAGGCAACTGTAGATAATAATAATGTAGACCTAAGACCTTAACATAGGCCGAATGTAGGCAAACACTAGGTTATGTTAGCTAGGGAGAACTGGCAGCCCAAGTTTGAACGATGAGGCGCGGGTCTCGAAGACGCCAGAGCTTCCTTCTAAGACTAGACACCATCTGAACAACATATGCCATGATCAGCAGGCGGCACCCCCACATGTCTTCACATATTAGACCTGGGGAAATCTGGTGGAGGCACCTCGATGTACCATAGATGTCCTCCTCTGTCGGGCCCATACAGTAAGACAAGACCTCCACTTTTTCTTAGGATTCTGGCCAGTGTCTGGGGAAAGTTGCAAGTGAGTTGAGCTGTAGGCCTTTATGCAGCTGGCAGTGCATGCCCACTACGTACCAGCGTCTCTTGTCAGCCTAGAAGCTAGTGTCACTTTCTGCATGGTATTCTAGGGGATTCACCCCCCCATGCCTTGGAAATAGGAATTTCTGAGGTGCAGGCAGGTCACTAATAACGATTGAATATTGCAGGAACTAAGGCTCCCAGTTGCATGTGGTTTCTGACGGGAAGTCCAAAGTGGCTAAGCTTAGGGAGGTTGAAGGCCAGAATAGATTCTACATCACCAAGTAAGTTAGTCCTTTAAACGTGCATGCAGGCGAGATTTCTTGCAACATCAGTCATTTATGAAAATCTGTCCTATAAGCCACTTGTGAGGCTGAGGTATCGACCTCAGAGCTCGGTGTCAACAGAGCTTGCCAGGGTAGGCGACTCACATGGAGGCAGTCCAGACAAATTTTCACACAACCTAAGGCACCTAAAATGGAGGAATATAACAAATAATGTTGTAGCAGAGATAACACCAGGAGGCAGCTCAGATGAAAACTCACAAACACACACACGAGCTTTAAAATCTCTTCTCCAAATTCTCCTTAAACCAGCAAATAATAGAGCCTACAAGACTGGAGAATACTCTGGACCTCATCTTCACTAGCAATGATGATCTGATACGAAATGTCATCATATTAAAAAAATATACTCAGATCACAACGTAATAGAGGACCAGACATGTATGCAGGGAGCCCCAGACCGACAAAATATGATCAGTCACGATGGAGTCTTCACCAAATTCAACTTCAATAACAAAATCATAAGGTTGGACCAAGAAAACCAAGTCCTAAATAACATAAACTGGGAAAATAGACTAAGCAACACGGATCCTACCCTGTGGTACTTGAGGTATGCTCAAGGCATGTATCCTTAAGGGAAAGGATGAGATGTAAACTAGAAAGAGAAAGGTGCTCCCTATACAGGCGAAGGCAACAAATAACAGAGCGGCTACGAGAGGCCAATATATCAGCAATACGTAGGGAGACACTGGTCAGAGAAATAGCAAACATCGAACTAAAGCTAAAGGAATCTTACAGGAGTCAAGAAATGCAAGAAGAACCAAAAGCCATAAATGAAATTGAAAGAAACCCAAAGTATTTCTTTTCTTATGCCAAATTTTCTTATGCCACTTAAACGGGATGGGTCCTACACAGATGACAGCAAGGAAATGAGAGAACTACTTAAGTTCCAGTATGATTCGGTTTTTAGTGAGCCACTAACCAAACTGAGAGTCGAAGACCTAAGTGATTTTTTATGAGAGAGAGACAGAATTTGATAGACACACACTTATCCGATATTATCCTGACTTCAAATGACTTCGAAAAGGCGATAAATGACATGCCTATGCACTCTACCCCAGGCCCAGAATCATGGAACTCCGTGTTCATTAAGAACTGCAAGACGCCCTTGTCACGTGCTTTTAACATCCTGTGGAGAGGGAGCATGGACACTGAGGTGGTCCCACATCTTAAACATCTTTGAAAGGGCCCTATAAAGCAAGATCGCCACCCATCTAGATACCCATCAGTTACACAACCCAGGGCAGCATGAGTTTAGAGCAGGTCGCTCCTGTCTGTCCCAACTACTCGACCATTACGACAAGGTCCTGGATGCTCTAAAAGACAAACAGAATGCAGATGTAATATACACAGACTTTGCAAAAGCCTTTGACAAGTGTGACCATGGTGTAATAGCGCACAAAATGAGTGATAAAGGAATAACAGGAAAAGTCGGTAGATGGATCTATAATTTCCTAACAAACAGAACACAAAGAGTAGTAGTCAACAGAGTAAAGACTGAGGCGGCTATGGTTAAAAGCTGTTCCACAAGGCACAGTACTCGCCCCTATCTAGTACCTCATCCTTATATCGGATATAGACAAGGAAATAAGCCACAGCGCAGTGTCTTCCTTTGCAGATGATACCCGAATCTGAATGACAGTGTCCTCCATTGAAGACACTGCAAGACTCCAGGCAGACATAAATCAAATCTTTAAGTGGGCAGCAGAAAAATTATAAAGTTCAATGATGAGAAATTCCAATTACTCCAATATGGAAAACGTGAGGAAATTAAAATTTCATCGGAGTATAAAACAAATTCCAACCACACAATAGAGCAAAAAGCTAATGTCATAGACCACGGGGTGATCATGTCAGAGGATCTCACCTTCAAGGACCATAACATTGTATCAATCGCATCTGCTAGAAAAATTACAGGATAGATAATGAGAACCTTCAAAATCAGGGATGCCAAGCCCATGATGACACTCTTCAGGTTGCTTCTTCTATCTAGGCTGGAATATTGCTGCACACTAATAGCACCTTTCAATGTAGGTGAAATTGCTGACCTAGAAAATGTACAGAGAGCCTTCATGGCACGCATAACTGCGATAAACCACCTCAGTTACTGGGAATGCTTGAAGTTCCTAAACCTGTACTCCCTAGAATGCAGGACAGAGAGATACATGATTATATACACCTGGAAAATCCTAGAGGGACTAGTACCAAACTTGCACACAGAAATCACTCACAACGAAAGCAAAAGACTCGGCAGATGGTGCAACATCCCCCAATGAAAAGCAGGGGTGCAACTAACATGATAAGAGACAACACAGTAAGTGTCAGGGCCCCAAGACTGTTCAACTGCCTCCCAGCATACATCAGGGGGATGCTGATGATATCATGATCCATACAACAGGGCATAAGATGAATACCATTCTTAATGAAGTTCAAGCAATTTGTAATCGACTAGGCCTCATAATATCTTCCTCTAAAACAAAGATATTAACAAGCAAACGACATCCCCCATCCATCTATTTGCAGGGTGAAATCATTAGCTACGTTAAAACTTACAGATATCTTGGTGTAGATGTACCCTTTAACAAATCCACTATACCACAACTAAACAAGAAATGCAAAGCTAGGCTAAATGCTCTCAAAGCTGTTGCTGGCTACAACCCCAACTATGGTGCTAATGTGAGAATCGTGAGAATGATGTACATAGCCTTTGTTAGGTCCTTAATTGATTATGCTGCTCCCATGTTGACATTAGCTAGAGAAAGTTCTCTCCGACCCTTGGAGTTAATGCAAAATGAAGCTCTCAGGATTATTCTTGGCTGTCCCAGATCTACAAAAGTTCTTAACATGAGAAAGGAGCTTGGTATTTCTAGTATCAGCGATAGGATTATTGAGATTAACACTGTACTCGGTATTCGAATGTTGAGAAACGAACAAGACACTGTCACTGTGAATCTTACCAAGTGTCTAGAGGTAAATACACACAGATCTAAATGGATTGTGAAAACGTGCAATTACATCAAGTTTTAAAACCCTGCATGAACTGTACACTGTAGGCAACAAGAGCATTTCACCCCTCCGTGGAAGATATGTTCATTTAATATCACATACCTGCAAGTCCCTCCCAAAAAGTTCATTGCTAGTAATCCCTTCCTTAAATCTCTTGTTAGAGCAAGTGCCAAGAAAAAAATTTTTCACCTAGCTGGTAGTAATAAGTTATCACAAGTTATATACACTGATGGATCTAAACAGGAGTCTTCTGGCAAGGCTGCATCTACTCTTGTTGCCACCTCCCTTGTTAAAAACGATAATAAATTTGTTGAGTAAGGCATAAGAATTAACAACTGGGCGTCTACACTGCAAACTGAATTGTTTGCAATCCTAATGGCGCTAAAGCTTACCTATGACACTGAGCTTGACTCTATCATCATTACTGATTCTATGTTATCATTGAAGGCTCTTGACTCATATAATAACTCCAACAACATGCTCATTGGAGAAGCCAGGTATAGATACTCAAAAATTAGAGACAAAGGAATTAATGTACAATTGCTATGGATCCCATCACACATTGGATTACTCCTTCATGATGTTGTGATAGAAACACAGGCCTTATCTCTAGGCTTTATTGAACATAGAATCTTCATAGTACTTCTGCAACAACAAAATATAATGACTAGTACATCTAATAACGGCTTCTACAGGGATGGTGATGTCTTGCATATGTCAAGAGAAAAGTTATAACTACAGGCCACATATTTAAACTCACCATGTAATCTGCATCACTAATATATGGATAGAAGAGAAGAGAATCACACACCATGTGTTGGCGCCCATGACACACATGTTGTTGTTGTTAAGGGCCCCGAGGGTGGTGCAGTATCATCCTGCTTGCTTGCTCCCACAGGAGCAGTATCACTACAAGCTCCCCCTTTCTAAAATATCAGAGACAGTAATCTCCCAAATTGTTAGGTGGGCGACGTTACACGTCCCGTCCTTCGTAGAACTTGAGCATCTTCACCAGGTTCAAGTAATTTTCCACGGGTTTGACTAACTGCTGGAGCAGATCCTCTATTTCCGTAGGGGTAGTCTCAAGGGGCTTTCCAGGAGAAAACGAGCATCTTTCACATCTATGGTGTATCTGAGATTCTACAACTAATGGGGATTTCAATGGGGAAATGTCTTGTAGATATGTAGGTCTCTTCACCATTTTGGTAGCAAATGTGGGCGTAATGTGGATTTGCTTGCGGGGAGCTCTACCTCTTCCACGAAAGGATCCGTCTTGTTCATCCTACTGTGACTCTTCAGGAGAAGGGTCCAGGAGACTTAACCATGTGGGCAAGGAGGCTCCCGTAGAGGAACAACGTGAATAGTTGGAGGAGTCTTTCATGAGGGTTGCTTAGTCAGCTGTGCAAACAGCAGTGATTAATAGAGTGGAAGAGCATCAGGTAGAACAGTTGCCAGTGTTGAAACAGGTTGATTGCGCGACTTAATGTCATTGTACTGCCTTCCATATAATACCATTGAACTGCTCCATTTGGCCATTGCCTTGAGGGTTGTCGCTTGTTATTCTGCTGTCAGGCAATACCTTTGCTAGCCAAAAAATTCCTGAAGTTCGTTACTATGAACAAAGGATCCTGTCTGAATGGATATAAGCTGGGCATACCAAAAAATAGAGGAACAATGTGAAAGAAACCTTAATAACAGGTGAAAGCAGTCATATTTGCACAGGGGATTGCAAAGGGAAACCTTGAATTTTATTACATGTTAAGGAAATACCTATTTCTGATTTGTGTTGGTAGAGGTCCTTTGAAATCTATATTCAGTCTCTCGAAGGGCTGGGTGGATTTTATGAGATGAGTCTTCTTGGGGATGAAGTTTGGCTTGCACTCTGCACATACACTTGCATGCTCTGATCACTTGTCAACATCTTCCACGGAGTAGGGCATGTTCTTTGATTGACCAAATGGTACAGGCGTGTAAACTCCTGGGTGGACACAAAGCCTTGTGGAGCACTGAGAGTGATTGTAAATCATGACATGCTGCTCTCAGTGGGACCAGAGAATGCATCAGGTGAGATGTTCTCTTGACCCGGTCGGTACAGAATATCAAAGTCATAAACGATAGTTCCATCCTCCAAGCGTAATATCTGGTCATTTTTCTTTTTTTTTATTTACTTTTGTGCTTCTGTCGAACTATAACATCACGGACCATTGTCAGTCCTTATGGTGAATGTCTACCAGTTAAATAATGCCTCGTGCGAACTGCTTCTATGATGGCCTGGGCTTCCTTTTCTTACCAAGCAGTGTAACATTTCTCTGTCTTGAAAATGTTCTCGAAAAGATTGCTACTGGTCGTCCTGCCTGAGATAAGACTACAAGCAATGGCAATGTCAGATGAGCATTTCCACTTCGAATGGTAGGGACTCTCCAATGGCTTGAACTTACTGAGTTTTTCAATGTCCTGGTTTGAGTGTATGGAATGCGGCTTCTGTTCCTTTATCTTCAGGAAATGTGGTAGCACTCAATGGGCGGATTACTTGATATAGTTGTAGATCCATTGTGAGTAATATGCAAGGACCAAGAGGTTCTTCGGAGTGATTTTTTGTCTTGAGGCATTGGATGTTCCCGTAGAGGTTGTAGTCATTCAGGGTCTGGGAATATTGAACCTCCTTCCATAATAACCAAAGGATGCTAAGCCTTTTGTTGAAAAAAGTGCACTTATCCTCATTGTAACTGATATTTTCTTCTGGCGGCTTCCAATAACTTATCAAGGTTTGTGACTTGTTCCTCCCTGGGTCTTGCACAAATGGGATACCATTATCTAAATACGCTAAGTTCATGAGTTGCTCTTCCTGAATGAGCGAAACCATAATTCGTTGGAGCAGGCTACCCCATTGGTGAACTCAAAAAGGGACTCTGCAAACTGTTAAAGTGCCTTTCACTAGCTGAAAACGCTGTGTATGGATTATCTTCATTCCTTATGGGGACTTGATATAGGCACTCTGTAGAATCAAGTTGTGCAAAACACATAGTACTGAGCAATTTTGTTCACTGTTTCATCAATGCGAGGGAGAGGGTACCCAGCAGAAGTGTAAATTTGTTGATTGTCTCAGAGTAATCGATAGCCAGTCTCGGTTTCCTATAATGTCTCAGAGTAATCGATAGCCAGTCTCCGTTTCCTATAATCATTTTTAACAACGACAACCTGGGCATCCAAGCGGGAATTTACTCGGTTCTATAATACCTCCTTCAGCAGCCTCTGAGTTTCTTTCTCAATGAACATCCGATCCTCATAAGAACAGCGGCGTGACTTAGCTGATATAGGATGGCAATCCGCGGTAAGACTTGCAAACAGCTTTGGTGGGTCTACCCTTAAAGTGCTAAGTCAACAGACAACAAGAGGAGGCAGTTCACCTCCATATGTTAAGGTGACACTACCATGCAGCTTCTGAAAGTCCTGACCAAGGATAACATCAGAGCACAGTTGTGGCAGAATAGCTAAATATACATCTTGACAATCCTTTCCATTAACTCTAATGATTCTTAATCGTCTCATGTACAGAATCAAACAATTTTTGTCTCTCCGGTTACATGGTTTCATGCATGGAAGGAGCGTGCATCATTGCATAGAAAAATTTAACCACCTTTCTCACCCTGCCACTGGGACAGTCCTACACTACCTTCCTTGACCTTAAATCCGCTTTCGATGTAGCCAACCGACATGTAATAATTAGTGAACTTGCCAGAATGGATGTTGGAGGATGGCTTCTCCGACTGAGCTGGACGATATGACTTTAAAAAGGCTACATTGTCCGTAACAGAATATCGTCTGATGTTGTTCAGGGATCATAGAAGTGTAACTAAAAGACTTGAATTAGGAAAACCCACAGGGAGGTGTGCTCAGTTCCCACACTGTTCAATATTCTCAATGTTAATGCATACTTTAGTGCTTATGCCCTAGTCAGCCCCCATTATTACTGTGACTCTCTGGCCCTTTGTTGATGATATAATGATTCACATCCACGGATTCTCCAACACCCAAAACATTCTTAATAATGTACTAGCCTCGTGTCAGGACATGGGGTTGATAATCTCTACTGATAAAACAAAAAGATACTCAATAGGCGTCCTCCTCGACCCGAGAGGGCACAGTTCGTTGATCCAATTGCATGATGGGTCTCTTCTAGAAGATGGAAGCAGATACAGG
The DNA here is from genome assembly GCF_026875155.1 of Cherax quadricarinatus. Taxonomy (NCBI): domain Eukaryota; kingdom Metazoa; phylum Arthropoda; class Malacostraca; order Decapoda; family Parastacidae; genus Cherax; species Cherax quadricarinatus. The sequence goes on along the minus strand of NC_069405.1, from coordinate 19,329,704 downwards.
AATTAGGCTTGAGTTTACACTACTTGGGACCTGTTGTATAACAAGACTTTGTGCCAATTGACAAGAACGGCTAAGAGCACTTAGAGTTGTGGCAGGGCTTCACCCCAGGTATGGTGCTAATGTTAAATTGTGAAAAATTGATGTATTCTTGCTTATATTAGATCATGGTTGATTATGCTGCGCCACTACTTGCTCTTGTGTCTGACTGGAAAGCTTGGTGAGGGCTGGAAAAAAACTGCCGAACGAAGCCAATGGAGGATCATCCTAGGTTGCCCTCGTCGTACTGCCATAATTTTTAAATATGCAAAAAGAACTTGATATTCCAAGCATAGAGATCGTGTTACTGAAAGAAATATCTCACCTGTAATTGGGGGTTTAATATGCTCAGGAAGTCCTCATTAAACCCCTGCCACTGAAAAGCCTCCAAACTTTCCTCAGCACTGGGTGAACACTCCTCAGATGGATCGAAAAGAAGGAACGACCTACGCATGATATCAGAGACATGATCTATGTCAAGTTAGGCAACAGCGGCACTTCTCCGCTCCAGGAATATTACCCATTCCCAAATTACCAATTCTCCATGTCCCCCCAACCTACTTCTTAAATCACAACCAAAACTTCTCCTTGAAGCCACTCATTGAGCCATATAGCTGTATTTGATAACTTAGTCACACAGCACACACTCTCGCAAATTATGTACGTTGAGGTTCTGGTAACAATCCACTGGTTGCAGCTGGTAGTGCTGCTGTTGTCGTAAGGTGATGGATCTCTTAAGAAAATTGGAGCACGCTCAATTATTGGGGCCTTTAACCTTCAGAACAGAACTGTTTTTGCCTACTCCTTGCACTGAAATGCATCTATGTATCAAAGTTTGACAGTTTTAATGTAACTGATTCTCTGTCATCCATTATATGCTCTAACTCATTAAGCATAAATTGTGGCCTGCTTGTGTCAGAAGCCGACCACAGGTTTGGTGGATTGTGACAGTGGAGTCAGAGTGCACATGCTGATTGCATGTCATCTCACATTGGTCTTCAGATGCATGATAGAACGGATAAATGGTAAGCTGTATGCTTTCAAAGGGGAGTAGATTACAATCTTGGCTTTGTCAGGTAGTAGTTTGAGAACAATAATACGAAAAGAACTTCAGCTTGAATTTTATGGACTTAAGGCTCAGGTAGATAGACACCAGTGGTGTCCAATCTATCATCATTCTATCATGCAGGAGGAGCCACATGTTTTTCTAATTGGGTGCATCCAAAAAATAAGCAGACTCTTGGATGTCACTACCGCCCGGCTTCCGGCTGGGTTACAAGGGTTATCTTTGGCAGGTTAAAAATCAACACCACAGATGGTAGACCAACGAAATGTAAACTTTGCCAGATGGATTATTGTCACACCCTGCGTCATTATGTAGGAGTGCGATAAAATTAATGAATTTAGAACCAACTCATCAGAAGTGTTCAATGAAATGGGCTAAGTATTTTATCACAGTGGTATATTACAGGGTCCATTCTGGAGAAATACCCGGACTTTGCTTGCTGTAATGAAAGCATTACCACATGTGTGCATGTGTGTGTTGTGTGTGTGTGGGTGTGTGTGTGTGTGTGTGTGTGTGTGTGTGTGTGTGTGTGTGTGTGTGTGTGTGTGGGTGTTGTGTGTGTGTACTACCTAGTTGTACTCCCTAGTTGAGGTTGCGGGGGTCGAGTCCGAGATCCTGGCCCCGATCTCACTGATCGCTGACTAGGTCACTCTCCCTGAGCCGTGAGCTTTATCATACCTCTGCTTAAAGCTATGTATGGATCCTGCCTCCACTACATCGTCTTCCCAAATACTATTCACTTACTTGGACTACTCTGTGGCTGAGAAATACTCCTAACATCCCTGTGATTCATCTGTGGTCTTCAAGGGCTTCCAACTGTGTCCCCTTGTTACTGATGTCCAATCTTGGAACATCCTGTCTTTGTCCCCTTGTCAATTCTCTCGTATTTTGTATGTCGTTATCAGTCCCCCTATCTCTCCTGTCCTCCAGTGTCGTCAGGTTGATTTCCATTAACCTTCCTCGTGTAGGACATACCTCTTAGCTCTGGGACTATCTTGTTGCAAACCTTTGCACTTTCTCTAGTTTGTTTTACGATGCTTGGGCTAGGTGTGGGTTCACAACTGGTCGCGCATACTCCATATGGGCCGAAACGTTATACGTGTACAGGGTCCTGATCGAGTCCTTATTAAGAGTCGGAATGCTGTTCTGAGGTTTGCTAGGCCGCCCATATGTTGCTGCAGGTTATTTGGTGATGTGCGCTTCATGGAGATGTGCCTGGTGTTTTACTACCCCAAGAATCTTTTTCCTTGAGTGAGGTTTGTAGTCTCTGACCCCTAGACTGTTACTCCGTCTGCGGCCTTCTTTGCCTTCCCCAATCTTCATGACTTTGCTCTTGGTGGGATTGAACTCCAGGAGAAATTGCTGGACCAGGGTCTGCAGCCTGGCCAGATCCCTTGTAGATCTGCCTGGTCTTCGTTGATGTGTATTCTTCTTCATCAACGCAGCACATCATCTGCAAATAAAAAAACAGGGACTCCTCAGAGTCGATTAGTCCGTCAGTCGTTTCACAAATACCAGAAAAAGCACTGGTCTTGGACTGACCCTGGGGGACCACGCTGTGGTCACAGGGTGCCCACTTGACACCTCGCAACGTTACCATGACTTCGCGCTGTCTTCCGACAAGTATTCCCTGTTACATTGTAGTGCCTTCCCTGTTATCCCTGCTTTGGTCTATCAGTTTTTGCACCTATCTCTTGTGTGGAATGTGTCAAACGCCTTCTTTCAGTCAGAATATGCAATCCCACCACCCCTCTCTCTTTGTCTTATGCTTTCACCATTGTCATAGAAAACTTCAGTAGGTTTTGTGACACAGGATTGTCCAGTCCCTGAAACCATGCTGGCTGACTGTTGATGTGATCCTTCCTTTCTAGGTGTTCACCACTCTTCTCCTTATAATCTTCTCCATGATTGTGCATAATATTACTTGTCAGGACATGGTCTGTAGTTTAAGCTTCATGTCTGTTCCTTTTTTAAAGCATTGGGACTACATTTTGCTGTCTTCCATGCTCAGGCAATCTCCCTGTTTCGGATAGATGTATGGAATATTGTTGTTAGGGGTACACATCGCGCCTCTGCTCCCTCTCTCCAATACCCCTATGGGAGTTTGTTTATATGGCATTGCCTTTGAGGTATTCTAGTTCACTCAGAAGCATCTTCACTTCTTCTCGGTTGTGTGCACTAGTGTCCAGACTTGGTGGTGTGGCCCCACCTCACCGTCTATCGGAGTCCCTTCTGTCTCCTCTATAAAACACTTCTTTGAATCTCTTGTGAGTTCTTCTCATACTTCCGGTCATTTCCCTGTTGTCTCTCCTCTTCCTTCCTTACCTGTTTACCTTGTCCTTGACTGTTGTTTTCCCCTGATGTGGCTGTACAAAACAGTTTTCGGGTAAGATTTGTTTCGCTTATGTCATTTTAATATTGCTTTGGGCCCTCCCTTCTTATCTGTGCATATTCGTTTTCTAGCTCTCGACTGTTCTCCTTTTTCTCCTGGGTCCTTTGCCTTCTATTTTCTTCCATTCCTTAGCACACATGGTTTTTGCCTCCTGCCCTTTGGGTAAACCTTGGGTCATCCTGTTTTTTCATTACTCCTGTTACCCTTGGGGTACAAACCTTCTCCTCAGCCTCTTGCATTTTGTTGGGTACATATTCCTTCATCTCTTTATCTGGTTCCCTGCAGGTTCTCTGTCACACTGAACCCCGTTCAGTTAGTTCCTCATTCTGTGTAGTCCACTTTCTTGTAGTTTGGCTTCATTCGTCCTGGCCTTCTGCTTCTCCCTCCACTGTAGCTCTTACTGTGTATTCGAAGCTTAAAACCACATGGTCACTGGGCCCAAGGGGGTTCTTGCTATGTGATGACCTCGATATTGCACTACTGAAGGTGAATACTAAGTCCAGCCTTGCTTTCATCCTTCCTCGCTCTCTTCTTGTAGTGTCCCTTACGTGTTGGTACATGAGTTCTCAGTACCACCTCCATCTTCTTAGCCCTCATGTATAAGAGGCCCCATGTGGGTCCAAGTTCTCCAATCGATCTCCTTGTGGTTAAGTCACCCATGATCAGGGCGCTTTGCCCTGCATGCATGAGCTCTTCTGGCCACTCTAGCCAGTGTGTCAACATCGCGTATTGCTCTCGTCGTACTCTTGCCTTGCCTCCTGCTCTGTTCTGTGGTGGGTTATACAACTGCATTACCACCTTGGGGACCCTCAGAGTGGAAGTGTGCCCACTATGTAAGCACTTTTTCTCCGCTACGCTCCCCCCCCTCGCTCCCAGCTCTCAAAATTTCCAGCGATTTTTGATCAGCAACGACAACTCCTCCACCCCCCTGTTCCCTCTGTTCTTTTCCTCAGGATTGGTATACCGTTGGAAAGATGGCATCTGTTATCATTCCTGTTAGCTTGGGTTCTGGGAGAGCTATGATGTCGGTGGTGTGTGTGTGTGTGTGTGTGTGTGTGTGTGTGTGTTTGTGTATGTGTGTGTGTGTGAGTGTGTGTGTGTGTGTGTGTGTGCTGTTGTGTGTGTGTGTGTGTGTGAGTGTGTGTGTGTGTGTGTGTGTGTGTGAGTATGAGTGTGTGTTGTGTTGTATGGTGTGAGTGTGTGTATGAGTGTGTGTGTGATGTGTGTATGACGTGTGTTGTGCGTGTGTGTGTTCGAGTTAGTGTGTCGTGTGTGTGTGTGTGTGTAGTGTGTTGTGTGTGTGTGTAGAGTGTGTTTATGTGTGGGTGTGTTGGAATTTGTATGTGTGTGTGTGCTGTGTGTGTGTGATAGAGAGAGAACTCAGCAATCAACATTTGCACCAATAACTCATACAGTTTGTGACCGGGTGTGGAAAGTGGAATTGACTCATTACTCTAAAATTTGTTCATGATTGCAGCCATGTATAAAGTAAGTAACCAATTTCTTACAGTATATTCATTCCTTTGTAACTTGGGAGTTCAATACCTTTGGTAATTGGTGGAGTTCATTACCTTGTACCTAGTTTCAGCCATTCAAACTTTGGAGCCGAGCCTGGTCCTGGACCCACATTGTGTTCCTCTTTAATTCCTTGTAAAAAAAAAAGACTTTGTAACTTGTAATGATTGTGACTAGACCTACCTGGAGTTCATTTACCTTTGTATTTGTGAGTTCATTACCTTTGTAAAATTGTTGATGCAGTACCTCTGTACTTGCTCAGCTATCTAAAACTTTGAGGCCAGTCCCTGGACCATTATGTACCTCTGTAATCTATTGACTCCGCCCACTGGTGGGTATGGGGTGCATAATAAACATATTAAACTAACTAAATAACTAAAACTCTGAGATTTACCTTTCAAAAACCCTAGGTCTGAATAGAGGAGCATGTTGATGCCATGGAAACTGTACCTGTTGAGTGATGTACAGTTCAAGGAGTGGTGTTTTAATAAGTCAAGGTGATGAAACTCTCTGAGCTGCCACTATCAATAAGACCATCTACTTTGTTCCTTTGATGATTACTTTACAACTGCTTTGACAGTGAATTTGGAGTAGCCGCAGGAAGACACTGTTGCTAGAGTCACATGATCACTGGAAATGGGTGGGAGGCGGCACTAGCTCTTGTTGTTGCATTGCATACATATTTTAACAATGTGACCTTTCTTGTGGGCATTTATTGGCACATTGCTCCCCGAGCAGGACACTTTGGACGTGGTTGTCTTGAAAACCACAAAAGAAACACACCTTTCCTGCTGCTGCTGTCGGTGAGGCAGGTTCCACAGAACTTCATTGCAAGAGTCTTGGTTCAAGGAATTGCGCATTTCCACTCGGAAGGCTGAGTGTTACTGTATACTTCAGAATCTTCTGGGCTGAATCTAGAGCTCTTGCCTGGTCAAAGGCAGTGGCTAAGTCGAGGATTTTATTCCCAATAAACGCTGCCTTATTATTGGTGATTGCGGCCACTGATAAAAGCTCCTGATGGACTCTTCACCAATACATGAGCAGCTGTCACTGCTTGGGAAGTGACAGTACTTACCCTAAAATTTTCATGTGCTTTGAAGGTATTCCTCCTAAGGATTCATCAATTCTGCTGGCGGCGAGTTGAAGGCCGCTAGCGTGCAAAGATTTCATTTGTAGGTTTTATATACTGAGACTTGAGGGTTTTGATAGCATCCTTCGTAGGTATTACACTCAGAAATAGCCTCATATATCTTAGGTGACAATAAACTGATGAGCAGACTTGTTTATCTAGATCTTCTTTAGGGAAGGGCTCCCAAGAAGTTTTCGAAAGTCCTTAAACCAGGGTTCATTCCTGAGCACCGTTGTGATAGCTGGGGTCACAGTCTAGCCTCTCAGTTTCAGTTAACGCTCTTATGTTGTGATGTAGACTAGCGCAGAAATCAACACCAGGTAGCCCAGGTTTCTATGTTCAATTAAAATTGTTGTGATTAGAAACACAGCCTTATCTCTAGGCTTTATTGTAACATAGAATCTTAATAGTACTTCTGGCAAACTACAAAATATAATGACTTGTACATTAATAAACGGCTTCTACAGGTGGTGATGTCTTGCATAAGTCAAGAGTAAAAGTTAGAATACAGGCCCACGATTTAAAAACTACCATGTAATATGCATCATAATATATGGATAGAAAGAGTAAGAGAATCAACACACCTGTGTGGCGCCCCATGACATACACCCAAACTTGTTGTGTTGTGTTAAGGCCCCGAGAGGTGGTGGCAGTATTATCTGCTGCTGCTCCCCACAGGAGCAGTATCACTACAACATGGATAAATAAAGTTGATATGTTAGCCAAGAAGAGTACCAGAGGAGAATGTTAGAATATAACTTTGGTATAACTGTGTCTAGCATTAGAATACTATTATGGTGAAAGTAAATAATGAAAATGATTGTTATAGGGATGGAGTTAGAAGCTGGTAGATCCTATGACCCACTATAACATGAACCGTAGATGAAGTATGTTTATGGAGCAACGGGCAATGTGAAAAGACTGACTGATGTTGTAGGGGCCTGCTTAGGCTTGGTTACAAAGTGTATTCTGGGGCAGGTTTGGGTGACACTACAGATGATCATACTACAATGTAAATTATGTGATCAGGTATATGGTCACTCTCTTGACCCACTATGTGCTTAATTGTCCACGTATTTGAGGGAATACAGAACAGACAGTATAAAACTCTATGTTGACATGTCAAGTATCTTTATTAATGAAAATAAGATAAACCAGATATACTAAGCAAAAATTCCTAAATTTGCTTGTATACAGATAAGTGAACTATAGATATGTAGATTATTAAATCCATATGTATTCTGTTAAACCCTTTGGGGGCCAAGATTCTGACTGTGTTTATCCATTGCTCTCGCGCTACCGTCCACAGGATGGATATGGGGTGCACAAATAAACTAGGCCACTTCGGTGGCAAATCAAAATCAAATCAGGGGGTTACAATAGACCCATGGCTTCTTCTAGCAGGCCTGGAACAGGCACCTAAAAGTCAGTACCTGACCCGCCAGGTGTGGTTCGTACGTTGGATTACGTGCGGCCATCTGTTGCAGCCTGGCTGATCCAGGCCCTGCTCCACCATGAGGCCTGGTCACTGACCTGGGCACGGGGGGCGTTGACCCCCGGAACGCTCCCAGGTATGCTCAGATTCGTTTTGAATGAATCTTTGAACAGACTTCAGTGACTGGGTTCGCATTAGTCGATGCCTAAGTGCTTCCATTAGACCATTAATATTGTTGGCACGGCAACTAAATGGCCTTACACAAGGAAGAAATCGTTGATCTGCTGCTGACGGATACGAAATTTGAAAAATCTTCACATCATCTGCTTGGATATTCCACAGATGACGACGTGTTTTGCCACGAAAATCACTACCTTTCATTCAGACTATAAACATGCACAGCTCAACCAACTTCTATGTCTGCTGGAACAATAAGAATGGCAGTCGAGCCTGTGGATGCGGTAAGCAACACACTACCGTAAGTATGTTGGAACCTGTTGTGGACACGTAGGTGTATATGAAAGTAGAGATCTACAAACAATTTAACCATGGACTTTCTTATTAGTGACCTAAAATAAGTTGAAATTACTACTCTGATTCGGAAGCATTTTGGGTGTTGTTACATGTCGGTTGGCTACATTCAAAGCAGATTTAAGGTCAGGGAAGGTTGTTTGAGCTGCCAGTGTGCAGGGTAAGAAATGTGGTTTACCTGGAGAGGCAGTGTCGCATAATCCTTCCATACATGAAACCATACAACCGGGGAGATAGACACTGTTTAATTCTGTGCATGAGACGATTTAGAATCATCCTCTCAAATGTTTTGAACAAGCAGCTAGTAGGAGATATTGGAAAAATGCGTTTTGTTCTCTAGGCTTTGGAATAGGAATGATGAGGCTATTGATTTAAGATTTAGGGAGCTCCCCAGTTACACAGTTCATGATGTATAATTTAATTAAAGGATTACCTGGTTCTCGGCATAACAATCGAATATGGTGTAAGTACTATCGTCCTCCCAGGCGATGTTGAGTTGCCCTTAGTGCTGCATCGAGTTCAGAGTTAGTGAAGAGAAAGTGAACACAATTTTGTAGCACCTACAGGTCAGGCTTTAAACACCTCTTATTGTACAACAGTAAAGGAATGGAACGGATTGCCTGCACATATCAAAGCATGTCCTAGCATGAGCCAGTTCAGGTAGAGAGCTAAAAGTTACCTATTGAATGAAGTTATAGAAAGGGAGAAGAGTGATTTCTTGTATAGCTAACATTCATGTACTTATTATTGTAAGGTGATCCTCTCTTTAATGTTAATGTAAATAAATCAATTTACTTTATTTTTTAGTATATCTCCTCTTATGGTAAATGATTTTCACACAGATGAGTAACTTAGCTGTTTTAACTTTTAATGTTTAAATATAAGTGTCAGGGCCCCAAGACTGTTCAATTACCTCCCTGGCTGTCTTCAAGCAGGCACTGGACAAGCACCTAAAGTCGGTACCTGACCAGCCGGGCTGTGGTTCGTACGTTGGATTGTGTGCAGCCACCAGTAACAGCCTGGTGGATCAGGCCCTGATCCACCATGAGGCCTGGTCACAGACCGGGCCGCGGGGGCGTTAACCCCCGGAACTCTCTCCAGGTAAACTCCAGGAAGTAAGTCACTTTGACTTTTTTGGGTTATCCTAGATAATTTACACTATGTATGATAATTGTCCTTGTGTATTCCTGTGTGTAAATAAAATCGCTTACTTACTAATGCCTTTTTTGATTGATAAACATGTAACATGCAGACTTGAATGTCTTTCTTAAGTAAGTAAGCAAATCAACCATCATGAAAACGTAAGGAAATATGCCAAGTGGGGTATGACAATGACTCTTGATAACCTCTGTAATATTTCTCCTTTTCAATATCTCTCACCAAATGAGCATAGACCACTAGGATGAACATGTAATGCTCTGGTGGCCTGGTGGTTAAGCTTTTGCTTCACACGGCGAGGGTTTGGGTTCGATTCCCAGCCAGAGTAGAAACATTGGGCGTGTTTCTTTCCACCTGTTGTCTATGTTCCCCATCAGTAAAATGGGTACCTGGGCGTGGGTCGCATCCTGGTACACTGACCTAATTTGCCCGAAATGTTCAGCATAACAATGGGCTTTCTGTATAGTAGTATGTCATTGATGTCAGTTAGGCCTGTATACCATGTACATGTACTTGTAGTAAATAAAGATATTATTATTATTATTATTATTGTTCCCTAAGGCGGCACAAAGTAAAAATGAGAATTGCAGCGGTAATGTTTGTGCGGCTCCTCCATTTACTGCAACCTTTAACTCTAACAATAACACCATTTTAGACGCTTGCTGCTGGTTCTTTGTATCTTATATCTGTATACTGCAACTATCCCTGAGAAAACACACGGTAATTATAAATTATGCTACTGTTAAACTCATGAGCGTAATGTAATAATAATGTGCACATAAGTAGATCACTCAACATGTGGTAAATTAAAGGTGAAGACCATTTGAATAATCGATTTTTTTTTTTTAACTTTAACTTTTATTACGAAGAAGAAGGCTTTATTTAGGTTATTAATCCCGAATAGTTAAAAACGTAGGATAACAAAAGAAAGTCGGTCAGTGTGGTTTATAGCCATTGGGGTATATTTTAGGTCCTATCCCAGGATGCGACCCACAACTGCCAACAAATTCCCAGATATTTATTGACTGCTGGTAACAGGCAGCAAGTGTTGACTTTCCTAATCATCCTGCCTCATAGGGTACATATCCTCTCAGTTGTGAACTAAATGTATTTTTGGAAAATTAAATTTACCTGGATGTAACTCATAAGGTACATACCAGTAAATGGTAACAAAGATAATTATTATTTATCAAAGTTACTTAGACAAGTAGGAATTTTGAGACACCTAGGTCGCAAAAAACTTTCCCCTTCGATACCTACTGCTGTCATATCCACAAGTCACTCTTGACCTATATTAATTTCAAATGAAATATATATTTCCAAGAATTATGGTAAACATTATTATAAATTTGTGGACTATGTTAAAAATTAATAAATGATTACATATACACATTTATGTAACAGAAGGAGAATTTATAATCATAACACTCACCAATTAGTCTGGAGATTACTGTGTGTCATGTACAGAACCCCCCTTGTCTAAATTTATGAAAAAATTACTGGACTGAATTCTAAACATAAACATAGATATCTTATCTGAGGTTCCTGGAGCGTCCTGTCCATCTGCTTAATGCTCACATTATGCAGGACTGCACATCCAACAATTTCGGCTCCTATTTGAGAGGTTTTAAGCCCAATATAACTCCTAGAGTTATATTAGCGTGCCTGTATCACATTAAAAAACAATGGCGTCTCCCCCCTGCCCCTCAGCACAGGCGCAGAGCTTCCCTCTCGATTCTCTTCTTTAAAATACACTGTATTTTTGGAAAATATACAGTATTTTCCACACTGCGGCTGGGCGGAGTTTGTTGCTAAATGACTCAAATTGCTCATTTGGCAATGGTGGAGGACCTGGGTACATATAGGATCTGGCATCCACACGGTGACATATTACACAAGATTTAATCACCCTTTTTACACTTTGCTGTCCTTGTGGAATCCAGAAAGTTTCCCTAATACAATTTAAGGTATCTTGTACCCCACCATGCTTTACATTTTTATGGGCATTTAAAACAATTAAATTTGTTAGATGATGAGTTTTGGGCAGTAAGATAGGGTGTTTAGTATAATCACCCAATTCAGCATTTTGTAACCTACCTCTGCACCTAATTACATTGTTCTCAAAATACAGCCCCAATTTCTCTATTATGGAACCTTTCACAATTTTACTTTCCATCATCAATTTAATCTCATTTCCATAGATTTCTTCCTGTACCCTCTTTATCCAATATTCAAGAGGATGTGAAAACTTATATGAGATATTCATCTTGTTTAGAAATTTAAACACCAACTTAGTTACATTGATTAGTTTGGGTAAAGAAGAATACCTATTTATATCAATGGCTAAGGAAGGACAAACTAGTGGAGCGGTGGTCACAGTAATTTCAACAGGAGCAATATACGCCTTTTGTACAGGCCAATTTATTTACCAACCAGCTCGGTCCTTTAAACCATGATACAGTATTTACAAATTTAGCAGAAGATAAACTTTGAGATAAGAAATCAGCTGGATTCTCCTCACCAGGTATATGATTAAATGTTAACATATGCTGACCCAAACTATTATACTTCTCTTGCATCTGATTAATTTCAGCGACTCTGTTTTGTACTTGCACAATTTTACTGTTTCCATTACGAATCCATTGTAAGGATATCTCATTATCAGACCAAATTACAGTGTCGCTAATATTTATCTCCTGCAACTTATTTCTTACATAATTAGCCAATTTGACACCTACATAAATGGCTGTTAATTCCAACTGAGGTAAGGTATGTGATTTAATTGGAGACACTTTAGCCTTAGACATAACAAGAGAAATAACACTATTACATTGAAGATAAGCAACTGCTCCATACGCCAATTTTGAAGCATCACGAAAAATGTGGAGTATATTTTCCCCATCTGGATTGGCCACCTGGCGTGGGAACTCCAACATTGGAATTTTTTCATAATCACTAATTAATTCATCCCACCTGTTAATGAATTCCTCAGGCAGAGTTTCATCCCAAGCACATTTAAGCTTCAATGCTTCTTGCATTAATAATTTCCCTCTTATAGTAAGGGGTGACACTAAACCTAGTGGATCAAAACATTTGGAAACTTCAGCAAGCAAAACTCTTTTAGTTAATTTATTGGGCATACTGTAATTATTAGGTTTTAGCATTAACAAATCTCTCTCAGTATCCCAAGTTAATCCCAATACATTACTACATTTTGGTACTTCATCTCCAGGGAAATCTTTACTTACTTTGTCCTTTAATTTGGACGAATTACTATTCCATTCCCTCAGAGGCATATTTGCACTTTGCATTATTTTATTAGCCTCTCCATAAGTCATTAACAGTTCCTCTTCAGTTGACGTCACACCCAGGAAATTGTCCACATAAAATTGTTTGCTCATTACTTTACTCAGTGGACTTCCCGTACGTTTAAGGTGTGCATTTATCGCCGCTTGAAGTAAGTAGGAACGGACTGGATGTAGCACCAAATAATACACTCCTAACGCGAAAGGTTTTCAGAGGGCTAAGTAGGTCACTAGGATTCTCAGGCCATAAGAAACGGGGTACTTTCCCAGTCAGCCTCTTATAAACCCACTCTTAGGAAAGCTTTACTTATGTCAGCCTTTAAGGCATAATTCTTCACCCTGAAATTTAATAAAATATCTCCTAATTTTTCCGTCAACGACGGACCTGTCATCAAACAGTCATTTAACTAGGTACATTTTTGTTACTCCTGGCACTACAATTAAAAACAATCCTCAAAGGTGTGGTCTTAGAGTCCTTCTTCACTCCTTTATGTGGCAAATAGTGACCATAAATTTTGGCTTGTTCAGGAGGTACCTCTTCTATAAATTTATTAATTAATTGTTCAGTAATTATATCATTATAGGCAGTTAACAATTCTGGCATCTTACTCAGTTCGCGGAGCTGAGCCTTTAATTGTCCATATGCCATTCTGTAATTAGTGGGCAATTCTGGATGATTCAGTCTCCACGGAAGTCGTACCCAGTATTGTCCAGATTCAAATTTTACATCTCTCAGGTATTGTTCCTGAGTAAAAGAATTGTCTGGACTTTCTTCATTTACAATTATTCCAATGCTGTCTAATTCCCACAATTTATGCACTGGCTCAACACCATCCTCTATGGAAGAATTATATTGGGGTACGATTTCATGAGTAAGACACACAGTTATGGTATTTATAGTTTCCTTTAGTCATGCATTATTATTATGAGGAATCCTACCATACATTACATGGCCTCCTGCAGTCTTTAAAAGGGTGACACCACATTTCTTTACCATACCCTTTACAAAGGAGCCATAATAGTCACTACCTATCAAAATATTTATTGGGCCTACAGAATCATCGTTTACACCAGAAGGTGCTAAATTTCCATTATGTGAAAGTCTTTCTGTAGCTTTACTAAGCCGTACTGTAGATATTTTCTCTTGAAGTCTACAATTACTGCATTAACACGTTTTTTCTCATTGCCCAACCTGACAGTTACATAAACCGTGTCATACAATTGATCCCTTTTATCTGAGAGAAAACCAGATAATTTTAGAGTTGTGGGATCTCCCATCTGTACTTTCATACCATCAAGACATTTACGTTTTATGAAAGTACGCTGTGATCCCTGGTCTAATAATGCAGTTAAATTTTTTGATTTATGCCTTTTGTCATCAATTTTTACGTGTAACACAGGTAAGGCTACTTCAGCAAAACCATCATTATTTACATCAGCAACAATTTTTATATTAGCCACTGTTGTGTCAGGATTGTCAACATTATCGTTATTATCAACATTATCATATAGACCCTTACACATGACTGTATGGTGTCTTCCTTTGTGACATTGATAACAGTTGTTTAATTTGGCATGATAATCCTTTACATTGTGATTATCTAGACATCTGATACATCTGTCAAGTTCCTCCAATCTTTCAACTTTATCATTCCATGAATTGTATGCATTGCAATTCTTAGAAAAATGAGTACCCTTGCAGAAAAGACAATCTCTCTTTTCTTTGATTGGTTTCTTATTAACTGGGCTACTCTTAGGAGGGTACTTATTCTTCTTACCTTGTGAAGAATCATTATTTCTGATTCCTGCTACTTGATATGTACCTATGCAACTCTTTTTAGGAAATGAATTTTGATTAACATTGGGATAATTTTTCCCCTTGTGAAACTTGACAGATACCTCAGAGTTATTGTGTGTTGCATCTTTAACTGAACAATTAATTCTTGTAGACCTAGTCTTATTTCCTCCAGACCAAAATAACCTTTGTGATACTTGTTTGAGGTCCATTCAAGTGTTTTACAGCTTAATTTATTCTGTACAATGGCACTCAATAACCGTCTGATTCCTTCAGATTATATTTATTACTTAAAGTTTTGAGAATGCTCTGCAGTTTAACTCTAAACTGCTGTAAACCTTTGTAAGTGTGATCTGGAGATTTTAAATTAACAATGATATTCACTAAATCCAACCTACTTTGTTCTGTATTACCATAAGTGACCTTCAACAAGTCAAGTGCTTCTTTGTAAGAATCATCTACATTGGGAAAGGCTTGTATGAGCATGTGAGCATCTCCTCTTATCTGCCCTTTGAGGTAAAATAATTTAGTTGCATGTGCTAGGTCACTCCTATCATGCACAGCTGCTTTAAAAATAGACCAAAACTCTTCCCAATTTTCTCCAGGATTAAATACAGGTAAACACAATTCTGGGAGTTTTGGCAAAGACATCTTATTTGTTGGAATAGATTGATTAACTGCCTGGTTTACACTTTTTAATTTCTTCAAAGCCTGACTTTTACAAGAAAGAATCTTTTCTTCTAATTCATAATACTGGTTATTCATAAGATTTACTTCAGTCTCATCTACACAGTTTACTAACAAATCTCCTTCATATTTGTTATAATATAATTTGTATGAATCAAATCTATTCCCCAAAGCATCTAAATGCAATTTTAAACCATCAATATTCACAGTATCTTGATTCATTAATTCCAAACATGCCTTTGCTACATGACCCTTTCTAGCCTGCAATGATGATTTTTTTTTTATCTAAATTCCATGTGTTTGTCTTCTGCATTAATTTCCTCATTTTCACCCATGGTGCAATGTATTAAATTCAACTTAATTAATAACACTGATTATGTACTTAATTATGCACTTTATAAAGGTAAATATTACAACTTTCCTTGAATAAACCCTAGCTATTGAGCTTAGCAATTACATGTAAGAAAATTATAATATAAACTTTAAATATACATTAATGTAATGTTAGCTACACTTGAGCTTAGCAATTACACATGTAAGAAAATTTTTTTTTTTTATTTTTTTTATTATCACACCGGCCGATTCCCACCAAGGCAGGGTGGCCCGAAAAAGAAAAACTTTCACCATCATTCACTCCATCACTGTCTTGCCAGAAGGGTGCTTTACACTACAGTTTTTAAACTGCAACATTAACACCCCTCCTTCAGAGTGCAGGCACTGTACTTCCCATCTCCAGAACTCAAGTCCGGCCTGCCGGTTTCCCTGAATCCCTTCATAAATGTTACTTTGCTCACACTCCAACAGCACGTCAAGTATTAAAAACCATTTGTCTCCATTCACTCCTATCAAACACGCTCACGCATGCCTGCTGAAAGTCCAAGCCCCTTGCACACAAAACCTCCTTTACCCCCTCCCTCCAACCCTTCCTAGGCCGACCCCTACCCCGCCTTCCTTCCACTACAGACTGATACACTCTTGAAGTCATTCTGTTTCGCTCCATTCTCTCTACATGTCCGAACCACCTCAACAACCCTTCCTCAGCCCTCTGGACAACAGTTTTGGTAATCCCGCACCTCCTCCTAACTTCCAAACTACGAATTCTCTGCATTATATTCACACCACACATTGCCCTCAGACATGACATCTCCACTGCCTCCAGCCTTCTCCTCGCTGCAACATTCATCACCCACGCTTCACACCCATATAAGAGCGTTGGTAAAACTATACTCTCATACATTCCCCTCTTTGCCTCCAAGGACAAAGTTCTTTGTCTCCACAGACTCCTAAGTGCACCACTCACTCTTTTTCCCTCATCAATTCTATGATTCACCTCATCTTTCATAGACCCATCCGCTGACACGTCCACTCCCAAATATCTGAATACGTTCACCTCCTCCATACTCTCTCCCTCCAATCTGATATTCAATCTTTCATCACCTAATCTTTTTGTTATCCTCATAACCTTACTCTTTCCTGTATTCCCTTTAATTTTCTTCTTTTGCACACCCTACCAATATTCATCCACCAATCTCTGCAACTTCTCTTCAGAATCTCCCAAGAGCACAGTGTCATCAGCAAAGAGCAGCTGTGACAACTCCCACTTTGTGTGTGATTCTTTATCTTTTAACTCCACGCCTCTTGCCAAGACCCTCGCATTTACTTCTCTTACAACCCCATCTATAAATATATTAAACAACCACGGTGACATCACACATCCTTGTCTAAGGCCTACTTTTACTGGGAAAAAATTTTACAATATGTTACACCTACCCTACACGTTCACGCACGCGTGCGTCGTTGTGCTCCGGGTTTTCTTGTGTTTTCACGGTCGATCTTACGTGCTAGAACTTTAATTTGTGCCATCAATCCTATACGATAGATTCCTCTAGCGCTTGGAACCAATCTTGGGCGGAAAACATTATATACTGAGTCAAAAAAGGAGAATTAGTGTGCACTACCTAGCAGAGTTTACTGCCAGAGGGGAATCATAGGCCTGTGTTCCGTGTGCAAAATAATAATAATAGAACTTTTCTTTGTCAGAGGAAAGAAAGTCTCCCTGATAACATTGTGTATACATAGTGTATAGTGTATACTACAGTGGCTCCCTAGTATATAGATGATAAAGGATAAAGTGTCATTTGAAAACAGGTGAATTTGTAAATGAAGTGATAAGCCTATAGAGGCAGGTGCCAGAAGTCGCCAGAATCTTACCACAGTGGTCAGCTGTTTTAATAATCTTCCTGGCCTTCTAGTGTACTCGCATATAATCTAGTGATACCAGTGAATAGCAGAATACAGTGTTGTAGTAGCAACTAACCAGTATTATAATGGTACTTAGTGGAGTGGAGTGACTTTCATTAGTTTCTTTTTTCTTGAAATACCAGACGTATACTGTGAATTTCATATAACCTGTAGTTACCAGCAGTCGCAGTATACACAACGAGAAGCAATTATTACTACAGAAAAAGCGTCCTTCCTCCAAAATTTCCACCAGTCAACTATAGTGATAATATAGCATTTATTGTGGTGGAGACGAAAAAAAAAACTAGAAAAGCTAGATACAGCGATTGATAAACAAGGGTTGAGGCTCGACCGTTCATCACTGTATTAGCTGCCAGAAATCACCGGTTTCTTCAACACGCAAGTTATACTTTTGTCTCAATCAAATCACATATTACTCGGGTAGATAATTTCCAGTAGATCCTTCATGTGTTAGCCCAAATCACCGACCAGTATGTTTTAAATAAGTGACCCACTGATTAGATCAGATCGACTGGTCCGAACCCTCGACTGGTCCGAACCCTTGACTGGTCCGAACCCTTGACTGGTCCGAACCCTTGACTGGTCCGAACCCTTGACTGGTTTCAAACGGATTCGTTAGACAATAAAGCAGACTGTAAACGGATGGGGTTGTAGGTGCCCTTATCAAACACAAACAATAAATATAAATCAGGAACGTACACGGTAAGCTGTCCAATATACAAGTACATGTACAGTTAGAAATAGAAATACAAATAGCTAGAGCTTCATTTAAGGAGGTTATTAATAGAATATTCAAGAGGTTGCTAGTAGAATTACAGTAAATCAACCATTCAAATCATTATGAAGCTCTGTGTAGTCTGCGGTCAATCAAACAAACGGGCTTCCACATGGATAAATTGTCATTTTTGTGGAAATTGGTGTCACGCCCCTTGTGCAGATATCCAAGAACTATCTACAAGCAGTATTAAAACAGGGAAGTGTTTTTGGGTATGCCCAAATGAGATAAATCTGTGGACTAAAATCACAAGGGTATTAAAAGAGGATAACATCAAAGCTGCTTTCATAGAAAACCTGGAAGCTTTCTACAACAGATGGGAACATAAAAAGTCTGGGCTGAATGGTACTGCCCTTGATACTGGCCATGTAGTCAGATACTGTAAGGCTGGAGGTGATGTCCTGGTTGTCAGTAAATGTGGGGCTGATAGTGCTGTCCTGGGAGACAGTAATGGTGAAGCTGGAGGTGCTGTCCTGGGAGACAGTAATGGTGAAGCTGGAGGTGCTGTCCTGGGAGACAGTAATGGTGAAGCTGGAGATTTTGTCCAGGTAGTCGGGAATTATACGCAGGAAGGAATACATATAAATGACCTCATAGGGGACAGGAGCTGTAGTAGGGAAACAAGTGTAGTCAAAGATAAGATAAAACCAATATTGCAAACTAGAAATACCACAGGAAATAGCAAACAAGAGGACTCCACTAGCAATAGTGAGGATATATTACCAAAAACAACTGGTGGGAGCTCCATTGTTGGTGCTAGGGAGGATAGGAATATGACAGGGAAACATGTACCAACAGGGAATACAGTCACAGAAACCCAAGGCAAATGGAAACCAAGCCTGTGCACATACTATGCACTTGGTATCTGCAGGCATGGGAAATCTGGAAAAAACAGACGGGACGTGCAACTATGACCACCCTAGAAAATGCCATGCCCATATGACAACAGGAAAATGCAAACTCCCTTCCTGTAAGCTTTTTCACCCTGAACTGTGTACCTCTTCAGTACAGGAAAGACTGTGCTATAACTTAAATTGCCAGGCACACCATCTAAAGGGGACAAAAAGATACAAAACATCCAGGCCATGGGAAAACCTGGGTAGCCACAGCCACTCAAGAGGGAGAGGTTTTTTAGTGCCAGGAAGGAAAAAAAAACTGGCAGGAAATGGCAGAAATTGTACACCAAATCCTGTCATTCCTGGAGTGGAACCACAGTCGATGGCCTCCACTCCAAACCAACAGATACAGATACTAATGCCGGAAAAAAAATCCCCTCCCAGTACCAACAATACCACCAGTCCGATGACATTCTTCTTTGCAAATATACAGGGTCTAAAGCCAGCAACAAACAACAAAATACCTTTCATCCGTGGACTGCTTGCAGAGGCAAAGGCAATGTTCGCGGCTTTCACTGAGACCCACATAAAGAATCACTTGGACAACGAAATATGGATCCCAGGTTACAACCTATACAGATGTGACAGAGTGAACAGGCAAAAGGGGGGGGGGGGGTTGGCCTGTACATTGCAATCACTTGTTTGCACAGAACTGCTTAATACCTCAAATGATGTAGTGGAAGTTTTAGCAGTAAAGGTCGAGAACCAAAACCTAGTCATTGTGGTAGTCTACAAACCTCCGGATGCAACATCCCAGCAATTCCAGGAACAGCTGTTAAAAATTGACCACTGTCTGGAAAATCTTCCAGCTCCTGCACCCAACATCTTGCTCCTGGGGGATTTCAACTTAAGGCACCTAAAATGGAGGAATATAGCAAATAATATTGTTGCAGTAATAACACCAGGAGGCAGCTCTGATGAAAACACACACTCACACGAGCTTTTAAATCTCTGCACAAAATTCAATTTAAACCAGCAAATAATAGAGCCTACTAGACTGGAGAATACACTAGACCTCATCTTCACTAACAATGATGATCTGATAAGAAATGTCACCATATCAAAAACAATATACTCAGATCACAACATAATTGAGGTTCAGACATGTATGCGTGGAGCCCCAGACCGACATAATGAGACTAGTCACGAGGGACCATTCACCAAATTTAACTTCAATAACAAAAACATAAAGTGGGACCAAGTAAACCAAGTCCTAACCGATATAAGCTGGGAAGATATACTAAGCAACACAGACCCCAACTTATGCCTAGAACAGATTAACTTGATGGCACTCGATGTATGCACAAGGCTTATTCCTCTAAGAAAAAGGAGGAGTAGATGTAAAATAGAAAGAGACAGGCGCTCCCTTTGCAGGCAACGGAAAAGAATAACAGAGCGGCTAAAAGAGGTCAATATATCTGAAATGCATAGGGAGACACTGGTCAGAGAAATAGCAAGCATCGAACTTAAGCTAAAGGAATCTTATAGGAGTCAGGAATCGCGGGAAGAACTAAAAGCCATAAATGAAATCGAAAGAAACCCAAAGTATTTCTTCTCCTATGCCAAATCAAAGTCGAGAACAACGTCCAGTATTGGGCCCCTACTTAAACAAGATGGGTCCTACACAGATGACAGCAAGGAAATGAGTGAGCTACTCAAGTCCCAATATGACTCATCTTTTAGCAAGCCGCTAACCAGACTGAGAGTCGAAGATCAAAATGATTTTTTTATGAGAGAGCCACAAAATTTGATTAACACAAGCCTATCCGATGTTATCCTGACGCCAAATGACTTCGAACAGGCAATAAATGACATGCCCATGCACTCTGCCCCAGGGCCAGACTCATGGAACTCCGTGTTCATCAAGAACTGCAAGAAGCCCTTATCACGAGCCTTTTCCATCCTATGGAGAGGGAGCATGGACATGGGGGTCGTCCCACAGTTACTAAAAACGACAGACATAGCCCCACTCCACAAAGGGGGCAGTAAAGCAACAGCAAAGAACTACAGACCAATAGCACTAACATCCCATATCATAAAAATCTTTGAAAGGGTCCTAAGAAGCAAGATCACCACCCATTTAGAAACCCACCAGTTACACAACCCAGGGCAACATGGGTTTAGAACAGGTCGCTCCTGTCTGTCTCAACTATTGGATCACTACGACAAGGTCCTAAATGCACTAGAAGACAAAAAGAATGCAGATGTAATATATACAGACTTTGCAAAAGCCTTCGACAAGTGTGACCATGGTGTAATAGTGCACAAAATGCGTGCTAGAGGAATAACAGGAAAAGTCGGTCGATGGACCTATAATTTCCTCACTAACAGAACACAGAGAGTAGTCGTCAACAGAGTAAAGTCCGAGGCAGCTACGGTGAAAAGCTCTGTTCCACAAGGCACAGTACTCGCTCCCATCTTGTTCCTCATCCTCATATCCGACATAGACAAGGATGTCAGCCACAGCACTGTGTCTTCCTTTGCAGATGACACCTGAATCTGCATGACAGTGTCTTCCATTGCAGACACTGCAAGGCTCCAGGCGGACATCAACCAAATCTTTCAGTGGCCTGCAGAAAACAATATGAAGTTCAACGATGAGAAATTTCAATTACTCAGATATGGTAAACACGAGGAAATTAAATCTTCATCAGAGTACAAAACAAATTCTGGCCACAAAATAGAGCGAAACACCAACGTCAAAGACCTGGGAGTGATCATGTCAGAGGATCTCACCTTCAAGGACCATAACATTGTATCAATCGCATCTGCTAGAAAAATGACAGGATGGATAATGAGAACCTTCAAAACTAGGGAGGCCAAGCCCATGATGACACTCTTCAGGTCACTTGTTCTATCTAGGCTGGAATATTGCTGCACACTAACAGCACCTTTCAAGGCAGGTGAAATTGCTGACCTAGAAAATGTACAGAGAACCTTCACAGCGCGCATAACGGAGATAAAACACCTCAATTACTGGGAGCGCTTGAGGTTCCTAAACCTGTATTTTCCCCGGAACGCAGGCGGGAGAGATACATGATTATGTACACCTGGAAAATCCTAGAGGGACTAGTACCAAACTTGCACACGAAAATCACTCACTACGAAAGCAAAAGACTTGGCAGACGATGCAACATCCCCCCAATGAAAAGCAGGGGTGTCACTAGCACGTTAAGAGACCATACAATAAGTGTCAGGGGCCTGAGACTGTTCAACTGCCTCCCAGCATACATAAGGGGGATTACCAACAGACTCCTGGCAGTCTTCAAGCTGGCACTGGACAAGCACCTAAAGTCGGTTCCTGATCAGCCGGGCTGTGGCTCGTACATTGGTTTGCGTGCAGCCAGCAGCAACAGCCTGGTTGATCAGGCTCTGATCCACCAGGAGGCCTGGTCACAGACCGGGCCGCGGGGGCGTTGACCCCCGGAACTCTCTCCAGGTAAACTCCAGGTATTAACCTCCGCTATGAGGTTTGGACCTGCTCCTTCCTAGCATTGAACCTAATGCCTTCCTTCCCCAAGTGCTGTATGAACTGTGCAGGTTTAATTCTCCTCTCTTGCATGAAATAGTAGTAATGCACTTTATGAAGTATCCAGTTGCAGCCAATTTTCTGGATCACCTCACTAATGTATATATATTCTAAGTTGGATGATCATTTCATAGTTTTACCATCAAAATAATTTATACTGGTAATATTGTTTATACAGCACAACTTGTGGAGTACATATGTATGTTATGACGATTGAGCCGAAATAGCAAGATTAGCCTGTGTGGAGAAAATTTCTCCAAGGAGTAGAAAGACTCCTGAAACTCATCAAAGGTAAAGGTAAAGGAAGGGGTTATTTGTCGTGGGGGTTCGGAAGGAGATATGATGGTTGAGGATAAAACACACTTGTTGGTTGGTAATGCTATATATTGTCAGACTGTGGTAAGGGAAGGGGGGCCCAGCCTGCCGTGTTACTGCCTGCTTGTATGTCTAAGCGTGGAGTGAGTGCGAGGTAGCGCGTCTCACTCCCTCATGCTGCATCCCGTGACGTCATACAGTCACTAGACTTAAGGATCTTCTATATAAAGCACATGGATGGTACTATAATGCTCAGTTAATCTATACAGCACATGTAAGGGGATTCAGCAACTGTGCTGACATATTGGCCCCCCTTCAGCTCTTTAAAGACCTGAGGGGCCCAGCCCTCTCAGAAAGCAGTGGCTTCTTGCTTCTGCAACAATGCTTTAACTGAAAGCATATGACTGTGTGTCATGATCAAGTCACGTCATGGATGACCAGTGTTGCAATAATGTATAGTTTAATCTGAGACCATTGATCTCTTACCTTAGCAGGACAATTAAGGAAAATCCTGCACCCACTTTATTACCATGTTAAAGATGTACGTTGACATCTGTGCCAAAGATATCAAGAAATCAAGCACAGATGTCAGTGTACATCTTTAACAGGGTTTTCCTTAATTGTCCTGCTAAGGTAAGAGTTCAATGGTCTCTTATTAACCCTTTCAGGGTTTTGGCTGTGCTAGTACGGCTTACGCCCCAGGGTTTTTGACGCACTAGTATGCCTAAATTCTAGTGCCCTCCAATCTAGTGAGAGAAAGCTGGTAGGCCTACATATGAAAGAATGGGTCTATGTGGTCAGTGTGTGCAGTATAAAAAAAATCCTGCAGCACACAGTGCGTAATGAGAAAAAAAAACTTTGACCATGTTTTTGGATTAAAACAGCAACTTTGCGCTGTATTTTCATATGGTATTTATTGTTGTATTCTAGTTTTCCTGGTCTCATTTTATAGAATGGAAGACATATTACATAAATTGAGATGATTTTGACTGGTTTTACAATGAAAAGTACCTTGAAATTGAGCTCAAAGTAGCAGAAATATTCGATTTTTACCAAAGTTCAAAAGTAAACAAATCATGCCGAGCGTCCAATACACATCAACTGGTGAGTCTGATATTCTTTCACAAGTGTGCTGATATTATTTATAACATTTCTACACTAATACAGTAGTCTGCATTACAGTAAATCTTCTATTTTTTGTAAGAATAAAAATTTGAAGTGGAAAGCCAAAGAAATATAAGAGGGGCCTGGGGATGTGACTAACGAACAGAGAACTTGTTATTTTAGTGCCAGGAATGTCTTGTTTATTCTGGACCCTATTCAGAAATTGGCATCTTTTGAAATTTGTGTGAAATTGGCAAAATTGCTAAATTCTGACCACTTTATTGGATAGTTGAAATCGGTAAATGGGTGGTTTCTTGTACTCATTCGATAGAAAAAAATGAAGTTCTAGCAAAATAGTTATGATTTTTGTTGACTAGTACACTGGAATTGGCCGAAAATAGGGCTCAAAGTGGGCAAAATCGCCGATGCGTAAACATCGTCGAGACCGCTAACTTCGCGAGAGCATAATTCCGTAAGTTTTCCATCAAATTTCATACTTTTGGTGTCATTATGATCGGGAAAAGATTCTCTGTCTTTTCATAAGAAAACATATTTTTTTTTTTTTAAATTTGGGGACCCTGAGAACAAATCTCGGAGAGGACCTGGGGACCCTGAAAGGGTTAAACTACACATTATTGCAACACTGGTCAGCCATGACGTGACTTGATCATGACACACAGTCATATGGTTTCAATTAAAGTGTTGTTGCAAAAGCAAGATGCCATTGCTCTTTATGAGAGGGCTGGGCCCCTCAGGTCTGAAAAGGGCTGAAGAGGGGCCAATACCCCCTTAATTGGAGAAATTTTCTCCACCCTGGGGGATGGTGGAGGTTCGCTGCAGGTGAACTATTCATCACTTAACATTAATTTGATTTTCTCACTCACCACCACTGCTGCTTGTCTTTTCTGAACAGCTTTAGTCTGTGGGCTTTCTGGAGAATCACAAATTTTTTCAACACTATGTAATTCTAATGGCACTAGCTTATCTATTGTCCACTTACGCACTACATCTTTGCTTAAAACATCAACTGTCCTGATGATTGCATTTACATCAGGATATATGGTCACAATTTTTCCAAGAGGGCATTTGGGCCATCATTGTCAATAATCATTATATTACCAGGTCTTAAGGACTTATGATTTCCAGGAACACCAGCTCCATAGAAGTGTTCTCTCAATGAGGTGAGATAGTCTTCTTGCCAAATTTTCTCCCAACGTACAATCACTTTATTAAGGTGTTTGAATTTACGTCTGAGTTGCAACACTCATTGTTACACACTGTTCATCAAGAATTGTCAATTGTTCACAGTCATATCACTAAAGAAGCTGATCACACTTTTCTGTAATTGTTTTGCTGTGTCCTTTGAGATTCTTTTATTAACAAAATGCACGATCACTAGTGTCTTTGTTATAATAGTGTAATGCACGAGTTATCTCAATGAAGTCTAAATGGAATCTACCCCGCAGTGTCCCTCATTGTCCTGACTTGCCCTCATAATAAAGGATTTGCTGACATCAGTGTTTTTTCCTTTTTTGCCAAACTCCAACAGTTTTGCAACACACATGCTTGCTTTCTTGATATCTGGGCACAGACACCAATATGCATCAACATGGTATTAAAGTGGGTGCAGGATTTTCCTTAATTGTCCTGCTAAGGTAAGAGATCAATGGTCTCTCATTAAACTACACATTATTGCAACACTGGTTAGCCATGATGTGACTTGATCATGACACATGATCATGTGCTTTCAGTTAAAGTGTTGTTGCAGAAGCAAGATGCCATTGCTCTTTCTGAGAGGGCTGGGCCCCTCAGGTCTTTAAAGAGCTGAAAAGGACTGAAGGGGGGCCAATATCCCCTTCCTTGGAGAAATTTTCTCCACAGCCTGTTTGGTGAGGGTGTTCTGTGCTACTTAGCTATAAATCAGTGGAAATCAATCTGGATATAAAAAAAATTTACAATTGATTTTATGTATTTTTTCAAATACATCGGCCATTTCCCACCTAGGCAGGGTGACCCAGAAAAGAAGCAGCACCTTCACAATCACTTGCTCCATCACTGCTGTGCCAGAGGTGTGCCTTCAGTACATTTAAAAAACTGCAAGGTATCAGCACCCCTCCTTCAGTGTGCAGGCACTGTACTTCCCACCTCCAAAATTCAAGTCCGGCTAACTGGTTTCCCTGAATCCTTTCATAAATGTTACATTGCTTATACTCCCACAGTTTGTCAGGTCATAAAAACTATTTGTCTCCACTTGCTCCTCTCTAACATGCTCATGAACTCTTACTGAAAGTCCAAACCCCATACATACAAAACCTCCTTTACCCCCCTCCCTCCAACCATTCCTAGGACGACCCCTACCCTGTCTTTCTTCCACTACAGATTTATATGCTCTCCAAGTCGTTTTATTTTGTTTCATTCTCTAAATTTCCAAACCACCTCAATAACCTCTCCTCATCCCCCAGAATAATACTTTTAGAAACCCTGCACCTCCTCCTAATCACCAAGCTATGGATTCTCTGTATTATATCAGCACTGTTCATTGTCCTCAGACATGATATATTCACTGCCTCTAGCCTTCTTCTTGTTGCAACATTCACCACCAAAGCTTCACACCCATATAAGAGTGTTGGTATAACTACAGTCTCATACATTCTCCTCTTTGCTTCCATGGATAACATTCTCTGCTTCCACAGACTCCTCAGTACATCACTCACCTTTTTCCCCTCATCAGTGCTATGATTCACGTAATCTTTCATAGACCCATGTGCTGACAATTCCACTCCACTCCATTCATATACCTGATATCCAGTCTTTCATTTTCTAAATGTTTTTGTTATTCTCATCACCTTGCTCTTTCCAATGTTCACTTTTAATTTTCTTCTTTTATGTACCTTCCGAATTGTCCACCAACCTCTGCGACTTTTCAATAGAATCTCCCAGAGGCACAACATTTGCTTTGGAATAAGTCCAACTTGGTATACATCCTGTTTGGATGCAAAAATTTTTGCTTCATATTCAACCTTTGTTTATAATACGAATCACATGCTAGAACTTGTATGGGTCAAAATGAGTCACGACACTGCTTTGAAGTGACCTCTGAAACAGAGTTAACCCTGAGAGAGTTTTGGAAGAATCACTTTACTATCGCCCATTGCATAACTCTCATTGACAAATCTTGGCAGAAAGTTTCGTACAGAGCAATGAACTTGGCTTGGAGGAATTTGTGGCCAGAAGCAGTGGCTGAAAGGGACTTTGAGGGCTTTGAGGCTGTGTATATAGCGGAGGATACTGTTAGTGGAGGGGCACAGTGAAGAGCTGACCACTGAGGAGCTGCAGTAACTTTAGAAGGAGGAGCACAAGACTAAGATGGATGTACTTTCTTCTGGCTCGGAAGAGGAGATAGAGGAAGCCCCTACTTCATTAATCAAGGAAATCTTTGCCAAATGGATGGACGTCAAAAACTTTGCAGAGAAGTACCACCCCAACAAAGCCCAAACAAGCAGAAATAGCATTGTCTGGAATGAGCGGGCAGTGTCACATTTCTGAAACATCTTGAGGAAAAGGCTGAAGCAGAGTTCTTTGGACAGATTTTTAGTAAAAGTCAAGCCTGGTAAGCTTCAAGCAGGCCCAAATAGGGAAAAAAGAGAAAAGAAAAGGGGACTCTCCTTCCAAACAATAACATTTCCTCCTCTTCCCTTCTCAGCACTATCCTAATAGGCACTCGACTCTTTTCAGGAAAGTAAAGTGAGGTTAAATTTTCATTTATTTCATCTAATTCTTTTGTATTTATGTACACCTACCATCCGACTTACGACCTGCTCAACATATGTCCACTCCACTTACGACCGTGCATCTAGCAGCTGGGCTGGGCCGGCTGATGCACACCACTGTACAATATTTGACAATACTCGCGGCGGCAATGCGTCGTGCAGGCAGCATCAGTTTGAGTAACCCTGCCTTATCAACAGCATCATACTGTATTAACTGTACTAACTGGACAGTAAATTTCACCATGGCCCCTAAGATGAAGTCTGAATCTTGCACTGGAGATTGTGGCAAGAAAGGCTCTTGCTCTTGAACTCTATTTGTTTTCAGTGTTAAACATAAACCTGTCTGTATCTGTCTGCCTGTATATCTGTGTCTGTCTGTATCTCTGTGTGTCTGTTTGTCTACCTGTGTGTTTGTCTTTCTGTCTACCTATGTGTCTGTCTTTTTGTCTACCTGTGTCTTTCTGTCTACCTGTGTGTCTGTCTACCTGTGTCTGTCTTTGTCTACCTGTGTGTCTGTCTTTGTCTACCTGTGTGTCTTTCTGTCTGCCTGTGTGTGTGTCTGTCTACCTGTGTGTGTCTTTCTACCTGTGTCTGTCTTTGTCTACCTGTGTCTGTCTGTCTTTCTGTCTACCTGTGTCTGTTTTTCTGTCTACCTGTGTCTGTCTTTCTGTCTGCTTGTCTGTCTCAGAGCCACTCATTAAGAGTGTAATTGGTTTTGAAGATGCCATATTAATAATGATAACACAATAATAATCACTGAGGCACATTAAATGTGTATAAAATGTTGATATAGACATTTTGCTTAATCCATCTATGATTTCTTTTTCAAAATTATATAATAAACATGCTACATAACATATACACATATAAATTAACAAATATGAGATGTTTTTCTGGTCGGCTTGACAGAGTGAACAGAAACCATTCGTGTCCGGGCTGGTAACAACAACAACAACAAAGTTTGTTTACATAACTCGCCAACCTTCTACCCTCTCATTCGTTTATTCATTTAATCTTGTTTACTCATCTCTCACTCTACATTAAGACTTCAGATATTTTAAGGTAAGTAATGAGTGGACATTATTATATTATAGTTTAATAATAATAATATTATTAATATTAGTACATATGTATTATTGTAATAATAATAATTATTAATATTATTATTAATTTAGGGCACTGGAGCACAGATCCACTGTATAGCACTTTGTCTGGATTTTTTGGGTTATCCTAGGTAATTTATATTATGTATGATAACTTCACTTATGTGTACCTGAGAGAGAGAGAGAGAGAGAGAGAGAGAGAGAGAGAGAGAGAGAGAGAGAGAGAGAGAGAGCGAGAGCGCGAGCGAGCCGCATTCAGTCAGCCAACCACCCACACGGCCACCCACCCGGCCACCCACCCACCCACCCGGCCACCCACCTGGCCACCCACCCGGCCACCCACCCGGCCACCCACCCCGCCACGTATTATACATGTTCCAGAGTTGTTTCTCTTTACTTACATTCTGGCAGGATGACACTACCAGTGATATTCTCCCATTCCACTGTGTCGACAATACATAAAGATAACAGTAACATATGTATGCGATGTAAAATTTACAATACAGTTCACTACCTTGTTTACATTATATACAGTACATAAATAATTAAAATATAACATTGGACGTGTTTCTTTCCACCTGTTGTCTATGTTCCCCATCAGTAAAATGGGTACCTGGGTGTTAGTTGACTGGTGTGTGGTCGCATCCTGGGACACTGACCTAAGGAGGCCTGGTCACAGACCGGGCCGCAGGGGCGTTGACCCCCGGAACTCTCTCCAGATAAACTCCAGGAAAAGTTTGACATTATGCCCTACCCAGTATATCGGCAATTTTCAAAGGTTCGACTTACGTCCATTTTGACTTACGACCGGTTGGTCGGAACCAAGCTTAGTCGCAAGTCGGATGGTAGGTGTATATATTTTAGTATTAAGCAGTGTTTAAATTACATATTTTAGTATTAAGCAGTGTTTAAATTACATATTTTAGTATTAAGCAGTGTTTAAATTACATATTTTAGTATTAAGCAGTGTTTAAATTACATATTTTAGTATTAAGCAGTGTTTAAATTATTTTATACAACCCCATCAATGTACAATATGCCAATAATGATAGGATAATTTTTCATAGGAAAGGATTAATTGTTTTCCCTATATTTCTTATGGGAAAATTCATTTGGTATACGTCCTGTTTGGTAAAAGTCCAAGGTCCTGGAACGGATTAAAGACGTATACCGGGGTACAGTGGACCCTTGGTTATCGGCCATTCCAGATATCAACCAATTCGGATTTCAGCTGCTTTTTTGCCTGAAATTCTAGCCCGTATTTTGGCCGTCAACTGAGAACTCGGCCGTATTGGATGCGCCCATCCTGCCACTCTGCCGCATTCATGAGTCAGTTTGGCTGTGTCTCTCAGAGAGTGAGGAAGACTCCACTCATTCATCCTAACATTTCATTATAATCCATTGTTTTTCTGGGTATTTATTGAATGCAACTGCGAAATAAGCCACCATGGGCCCAAAGAAAGTTCCTAGGAAAGTAACTTTGGTAAAGAAAGTGAGAAACACGATGGAATGAAAAAAAAATTGTAGCAAAGTACGAGTGGTGTACGTGTGCTCCAGCTTGCCAGGATGTATGGGAAATCCAAATCAACAATCACTTCCATCCTGGCAAAGAAAGTAGAAATCAAGGAAGATAATGTTGTGAAAGGGGTAAATATGCTAACGAAAGAAAGGTCTCCAATAATCGAAGATGTGGATCAACGATAAACAATTAGCGGGAGATAGTGTTGTGGAGTCGATCACTTGTGAAAAGGCAAGGTAGGTGCATGCAGATCTCACGAATAAAATGTCTGGAATGAGTGCTGCTGTTAGTGAATTTAGTGCCGGCAAAGGCTGGTATGAGAGATTTAACCCTTTCTGGGTTGGTGCTGTACTAGTACGGCTTGCACGCCAGGGTTGGTGCCGTACTAGTATGCATAAATTCTATTGCCTTCAAATCTAGCGAGAGAAAGCTGGTAGGCCTACATATGAAAGAATTGGTCTATGTGGTTAGTGTGCACAGTTTAAATAAAATCCTGCAGCACACAGTGCATGAGGAAAAAAACTCCGGCCATGTTTTTGCTTTAAAACAGCGACTTTGCAGTGTATTTTCATATGCTATTTATGATTGTATTCTAGTTTTCCTGGTCTCATTTTATAGAATGGAAGACATATTACAGAAATTGAGATGATTTTGATTGGTTTCACAATGAAAAGTACATTTAAATTGAGCTCAAAGTAGCAGAAATGTTCGATTTTTGCAAAAGTTCAAAAGTAAGCAAATCATGCTACGCGTCCAATACACATCAACTGGTGGGTCTGATATTCTTTCACAGGTGTGCTGATATTATTTATACCATTTCTACACTAATGCAGTAGTCTGCATAGCACCAAATCTTCTATTTTTTGTGAGAATAAAAATTGAAAGTGGAAAGCAAAAGTAATGTAAGTGAGGCCTGAGGATGTGACTAACGAACAGAAAAAATGTTATTTTAGTGCCAGGAATCTCTGTCTTATTTATTCTGGACCCTATTCAGAAATTGGCATCTTTTGAAATTTGTGTGAAATTGGCAAAATTGCCAATTTCTGACCACTTTATTGGATAGTTGAAATCGGTAAATGGGTGGTTTCTTGTACTCATTCGATAGAAAAAATGGAGTTCTAGTGAAATAGTTATGATTTTTGTTGACTGGTACATTGGAATTGGCTGAAAATAGGGCTCAAATTGGGCGAAATCGCCGATGCGTAAACTTCATCGAGACCGCTACCTTTGCAAGATCATAATTCCATAAGTTTTCCATCAAATTTCATACTTTTGGTGTCATTATGATGGGAAAAGATTCTCTATCATTTCATGAGAAAAAATAATTTTTTTTTTCGAAAAATTTTCGACCCTTAGAACAAGTTTAGGAGAGGGCCTGTCGACCCTGAAAGGGTTAAGAAGCATAGTGCCATACACAGTGTTGTAAGGCATGGCGAGGTTGCAAGTTTGGACAACGTGCAGCTGAAGAATTCATGCATGAATTCAAGGAGTACGTAGAGGTTGAAGGATTCCTCCCTCAACAAGTATTCAATTGTGATGAAGCAGGTCTCTTTTGAAAGAAAATGCCAAAGAGGACCTACATCACACAGGAGGAAACGGCACTGCCAGGACACAAGCCTATGCAGGATAGGCTTACTATCTTGTTTTGTTGCAATGCTAGTGGGGATTTCAAAGTGAAGCCTTTACTAGTGTATCACTCTGAAAATTCAAGAGTGTTCAAGAAAAACAAAGTTGTCAAGAGTAAATTGTGTGTGTTGTGGTAAGCTAATAATATGGCAAGGGCCACAAGGCAAATTTTCGTTGACTGGGTCCATGAAGTGTTTGGCCCAAGTGTGAAAAAATTCCCCCAGGAAAATAAATTGCCACTCAGTTGCCTCCTGGTACTGGACAATGCTCCTGCTTTTCCTCCAGACTTGGAAGACCATTTGTTTAGGGACTTCAGTTTTATAACAGTGAAGGTCTTGCCTTGTAAAACCACTCCTCTCATCCAGCCCATGGACCAGCAGGTCATTTCTAACTCCAGGACTTTGAACTCTGCTTGGAGAAAATTGTGGCCAGAATGTGTCCTCGGCGAGGAGACTGACCCTGACAACCCAACGCCTGTTGTGTCTTTGGGGAAGTCCATGGGGCTGGATGTGAGTGGCAAGGATGTGGAAGAGTTGGTGGAGGACCACAGGGAAGAGCTAACCACTGAAGAGATGCAAGACCATCTGGAATAACAACAGACCACAGCTGAGGAAATTGCTTTAGAGGAGGAGGAGGAAGAGAGAGGGGTAAATGTTCCTTCTTCAGTGATTAAGGACATTTGTATAAAGTAGAGTGAGTTGCAAAGTTTTTTAGAGAAGTATCACCCTGACCAAGCTGAAACAAGCCATATCTGCAGCATGTTCAGTGACAAAACCTTATCCCACTTCAGGACAATCTTAACCCTTTTAGGGTTGGCAGGTCCTCTCCTAAACTTGTTCTCAGGGTCAGAAATTTTTGGAAAAAAAAATGATTTTTTCTTATGAAATGATAATCTTTTCTCGATCATAATGACACCAAAAGTATGAAATTTGATGGAAAACTTATGAAATTATGCTTTCACAAAGTTAGCGGTCTCGACAATATTTACACACCAGCGATTTTGTCCACTTTGAAACCTATTTTTGGCCACTTTCAATGTACCAGTCGACAAAAATTTTGCCAATTCACACAAATTTCAAAAAATGCCAATTTCCAAATAGGGTCCAGAATAAACCAGACAGACATTCCTGGCACTAAAATACCATTTTTTTCTGTTCATTAGTCATGTCCCCAGGCCTCTCTTACATTTCTGATGCTTTCCACTTTGAATTTTTATTCTTACAAGAAAATAGAAGATTTACTGTTATGCAGACTACTGCATTAGTGTAGAACTGGTATAAATAATTATCAGCACACTTGTGAAAGAATATTAGACTCACCAGTTGACTTGTATTGGACTCGTGGCATGATTTGTTTACTTTTGAACTTTGGCAAAAATTGAACATTTCTGCTACTTTGAGCTCAATTTAAAAGTACTTTTCATTGTGAAACCAATCAAAATCATCTCAAATTCTGTAATATATCTTCCATTCTATAAAATGAGACCAGGAAAACTAGAATACATCCATAAATAGCATATGAAAATACACTGCAAAGTCGCTGTTTTAAAGCAAAAACACAGTCGGAGTTTTTTTTCTCATTATGCACTGTGTGCTGCAGGATTTTTTTATACTGTGCACACTGACCACATAGACCCATTCTTTCATATGTAGGCCTAACAGCTTTTTCAAGCTAGATTTGAAGGCGTTAGAATTTGTGTACTAGTACAGCACCAACCTGGGCGGGCAAGCCATAATAGTACTGCACCAACCCTGAGAGGGTTAAATAAGAGGCACCGAAAACAGACCTTCTGGGGCAATTTTTTTGTGCGACAGGGGTGCAGTGACTCTCAAGCTGGTCATAGTGGCAGTGAAAGGAAAAGAAGGGAAGTAACACCGGACAGGGCTTTGATACCTGAAGTCCTTATGGAGGGGGATTCCCCTTCCAAATAATAATCAGTCCTCCCTCCCTCCTCCTCCTCCCTGTCTTCCATCAGCCAACAAGAGTCTTCAATAAAAGTATGTAATAGTGATTTAAATGTTCATTTATTAATTCATATAGTTAACCCTTTCAGGGTTGGTGCCATACTAGTATGGTTTGCACGCCAGGGTTGGTGCCGTACTAGTACGCGTAAATTCTAATGCCTTCAAATCTAACGAGAGAAAGCTGGTAGGCCTACATATGAAAGAATGGGTCTATGTGGTCAGTGTGCACAGTATAAAAAAAATCCTGCAGCACACAGTGCATAATGAGAAAAAAAAACTCCAACCATGTTTTTGGTTTAAAACGATTTTGCAGTGTATTTTCGTATGGTATTTATGGTTGTATTCTAGTTTTCCTGGTCTCGTTTTATAAAATGGAAGACATACTACAGAAATTGAGATGATTTTGGTTGGTTTCACAATGAAAAGTACCTTGATATTGAGCTCAAAGTAGCAGAAATGTTCGATTGTTGCCAAAGTTCAAAAGTAAACAAATTATGCCATGCGTCCAATACATGTCAACTGGTGAGTCTGATATTCTTTCACAAGTGTGCTGATATTATTTATACCATTTCTACACTAATGCAGTAGTCTGCATAACAGTAAATCTTCTATTTTTTTGTGAGAAAAATTCAAAGTGGAAAGCAAAAGAAACGTAAGAGGGGCCTGGGGACATGACTAATGAACAGAGAAAATGTTATTTAAGTACCAGGAATGTCTGTCTGGTTTATTCTGGACCCTATTTGGAAATTGGCATCTTTTGAAAATTGGCAAAATTGACAATTTCTGACCACTTTATTGGATAGTTGAAATCGGTAAATGGGTGGTTTCTTGTACTCATTCAATAGGAAGAGTGTAGTTCTAGTGAAATAAGTGAACATTAAAATGGTATAAAATACCGACAGGTTGTTAGGACTGATTACATCGTCTTCAAGTCTCTTCTGCTTCTATCAACTTTTCTGTACTCGACTGAAGAAGCCTACTGTGTAGGCGAAACATTTTGAAATAAAGATACCTAACTGTTGCATATGTGTCTTACCTAAAAACTTGTAGCAAAGTACCAAGATGGAGAAAGAAGAGAGAGGGGAGAATGTGCCTTCTTCGGTGATTCAGTGTTTCTACGATATGTACGATACTAAAGCAGCAGGTATTGATAAAGGCTATAACACCAGCCAGTGATAAAGTGTAGCATTAACAGTGTAGCAAGTAAGTTAAGCGATTAAGTGATAGAAAAATGACAAGAAAGTAACTCTCCAATGTTGTTGGAGGTGTATGAGGTCACTGAACATACGCTGCCCTGCTGTCTTCCACCACCCTAAACCTCTGCCAGCATCTCCATCACACTGACTAATTAAACTAACATATCCTCCAAGGTAAGTGTAAATATTTCTTATTTATTAAGTGTAAATACAGTGGACCCTCAGCTAACGATGGCATCAGGCAATGTTAAATCCAGCTAATGATACATTTTAACGCAAAATTTTTGCCTCGGCTAATGCTAAAAAACTCACCCAGCGTGATTCGTTTGAGATGCATCCACATGTGGCCTGAGCGCGCCTCAGTTGTCCCGTGGGTGCCAGTGTTTACAAGCCAGCCAGTGCGGTCGCATCCACGCATACAATCGGAACATTTCATATTATCACAGCGTTTTTAGTGATTGTACCTGCAAAATAAGTCACCATGGGCCCCAAGAAAGCTTCTAGTGCCAACCCTGCAGGAAAAAGGGTGAGAATTACTATGGATATGAAGAGATAATTGCTAAGTACGAAAGTGGAGTGCATGTCTCGGAGCTGGCCAGGTTGTATACCAAACCCCAATCAACCATCGCTACTATTGTGGCCAAGAAAACGACAATCAAGGAAGCTGTTCTTGCAAAGGGTGCAACTTTGTTTTTGAATAAGAGATCGCAATTGATAGAAGATGTTGAGAGACTGTTATTGTTGTGGATAAACGAAAAACAGATAGCAGGAGATAGCATCTCTCAAGCGATCCTATGTGAAAAGGCTAGGAAGTTGCATGAGGATTTAATTAGAAAAATGCCTGCAACTAGTGGTGATGTGAGTGAATTTAAGGCCAGCAAAGGTTGGTTTGAGAGATTTAAGAATCATAGTGACATACGTAGTGTGATAAGGCATGGTGAGGCTGCCAGTTCGGACCAAAAAGCAGCTGAAAAATATGTGAAGGAATTCAAGGATTACATAGACAGTGAAGACTTGAAACCTGAACAAGTGTTTAATTGTGATGAAACAGGCCTGTTTTGGAAGAAAATGCCAAACAGGACCTACATTACTCAGGAGGAAATGGCACTCCAAGGCCATAAGCCTATGAAAGACAGGCTTACTCTTTAGTTGTGTGGTAATGTTAGTGGTGATTGCAAAGTCAAGCCTTTATTGGTGTATCACTCTGAAACTCCCAGAGTGTTCAGGAGAAACAATGTCCTCAAGGATAATTTGTGTGTGCTGTGGAGGGCAAACAGTAAGGCATGGGTCACTAGGGACTTTTTCTATAACTGGTTACACCATGCATTTGCCCCCAATGTGAAAGATTACCTAACTGAAAAGAAATTAGAACTTAAGTGCCTCCTGGTATTAGACAAAGCTCATGGTCATCCTTCAGACTTGGCAGAGCAACTTTCTGGGGACATGAGCTTCATTAAGGTCAAGTTTTTGCCTCCTAATACCACTCCTCTCCTGCAGCCCATGGACCAGCAGGTCATTGCAAACTTCAAAAAACTCTTCACAAAAGCTATGCTTCAAAAGTGCTTTGTAGTGACCACAGACACTCGATTGACTCTAAGAGAGTTTTGGACAGATCACTTTTATTATTAATTTTTTTTTTATTATCACACTGGCTGATTCCCACCAAGGCTGGGTGGCCCGAAAAAGAAAAACTTTCACCATCATTCACTCCATCACTGTCTTGCCGGGGTTACTTCCCTTCTTCTTTTAATGCCACTAGGACCAGCTTGAGAGTCAATGGACCTCTGTCGCACAACATATCTGCCCATAGAGGCCTGTACCTCCCGTTCCTTTATGACTTTCATAAAGCGGTTCACAACATTGTCATTGTAATAGTCACCAGCACGGCTTGCAATAGCTGTGTCAGGGTGATTTTCATCAAAAAAGGTTTGTACTTTAAGCCACATTGCACACATTTCCTTAATCTTTGAAGTAGTCAACTTCTTCAATTTCTCTCTCCCCTCCTCCGAAGCAGTTTCCTCAGGTCTGGCCTCTTGCTGTTGAAGATGATCTAGCAGCACATCAGTGGTTAGTTCGTCATTGTCCTCCTCCACCAACTCTTCCACATCCTCCCCACTAACCTCCAACCCCAAGGACTTCCCCACTGCAACAGTGGATTCCTCAACTAGCATAGGATTCTCAGGGTTAGCCTCAAACCCTTCAAAATCCCTTTTGTCTGCACATTCTGGCCACAGTTTTTTCCAAGCAGAGTTCAAGGTCCTCTTAATCACTTCCTCCCAAGCCTTACCTATAAGGTTTATACATTTGAGGATATTAAAGTGATCCTTCTAAAACTCTTTTAGAGTCAGTTGAGTTTCTATGGTCACTACAAAGCACTTTTGAAACATTAATTTTGTGTACAGTTTCTTGAAGTTGGAAATGACGTGCTGGTCCATGGGCTACAGGAGAGGAGTGGTATTAGGAGGCAAAATCTTGACCTTAATGAAGCTCATGTCCCCAGAATGTCGCTCTGCCAAGTCTGTAGGATGACCAGGGGCATTGTCTAATACCAGGTGGTACTTAAGGTCTAATTTCTTTTCAATTAGGTAATTTTTCACAGTCGGGGCAAATGCATGGTGTAACCAGTCATAGAAAAAGTCCCTAGTGACCCATGCCTTACTGTTTGCCCTCCACAGCACACACAAATTAGCCTTGAGGATATTCTTTTGCCTGAATGCTCTGGGAGTTTCTGAGTGATACACCAATAAAGGCTTCACTTTGCAATCACCAGTAGCATTGGCACACAGAAGAGTAAGCCTGTCTTTCATAGGCTTATGTCCTGGGAGTGCCTTTTCCTCCTGACTAATGTAGGTCCTGCTTGGCAATTTCTTCCAAAACAGGCCTGTTTCGTCACAATTAAACACTTGTTCAGGTTTCAATCCTTCAGTCTTTATGTACTCCTTGAATTCATGCACTTATTTTTCAGCCGCTTTGTGGTCCGAACTGGCAGCCTCACCATGCCTTACCACACTGTGTATGCCACTATGATTCTTAAATCTTTCAAACCAACTTTTGCTGGCCTTAAATTCACTCACACCACCACTAGTTGCAGGCAGTTTCTTTACCAAATCATCATGCAACTTCCTAGCCTTTTCACAAATGATCGCTTGAAAGATGCTATCTCCTGCTATCTGTTTTTCATTTATCCACACCAATAACAGCCTCTCAACATCTTCTAACACTAGCGATCTCTGTTTCGAAAACAAAGTTGCACCTTTTGCAACAACAGCTTCCTTGATTGCCGTTTTCCTGCTCACTATAGTAGAGATGGTTGATTGGGGTTTACTATACAACCTGGCCAGCTCCGACACACGCACTCCACTTTCGTACTTTGCAATTAACTCTTTCTTCATTTCAATAGTCATTAGCGCCTTTTTTCTCGAAGGCTTGGCACTAGAAGCTTTTTTGGGGCCCATGGTTACTTATTTTGCAGAAACAAGCACCAAAAACAGTGATAATATGGAATGTACCGAATGTATCTTTAGATGCGCGCACACTGGCTGGCTTGTAAACACTGGCGCACACGGGGCAGTTCGGGCCACACGTGGCCTGAACAAGACCTCGTACGACACCTCCTCCCAATCGTCCCTCTACTTCTCAGAGGCCCAGCAAATCTCCTTTAACCCCTCCTTCCCTTCATCCACCTCCACATTTTACCTTCCCGG
The DNA here is from genome assembly GCF_026875155.1 of Cherax quadricarinatus. NCBI lineage: Eukaryota > Metazoa > Arthropoda > Malacostraca > Decapoda > Parastacidae > Cherax > Cherax quadricarinatus. The sequence continues at coordinate 19,290,892 of NC_069405.1, read as the reverse complement.
TCTCTGTACCTGAGTCTTCCCCTTTCACTGGCTCTGTTACAAGGGTGGAGGTTCATCCTCCTCCTCGTACTGTGCCTTCCTCCCCTGTCCCCTCCCAAGTTTCTTCCTCTTCTGCCACCTCCCACATTTCTGCCTCTTCTGTACCCTCCCAAACTTCTTCAGTTCCCTCCACCCTTTCGCCCCCCCCTACCTTGGTACAGTCCATTACAGCTCCGATCTTTACTCAAACTCCTCCTCCTTCCATCTCCAATATTGTCTCCCATATGATGCCTCTTAACTCTGAAACACTTGAAGCAATCTCTGAATATATTGCAGAGACCAAACCATCAATGGACACTGATCCACCCTCTGTTCCTTCTCTTTACTCTTCTCCATCTGCGCAACTCCTTTCTTCACAACGCACCGTTCCTTCGCTACTTGAACGTTTTCCTTTGCCACCGCATATGGACTTTTCTAACCCATCTAGTCCGTAGGTACCCTTACTTGTGGATTTCAGGTATCTTTATCGTTGCCAATCATGGCCTATTTACAGTGGAATATTCGCGGCCTCAGGGGTAATCGGGGTGAGCTTCAGAAGTTATTCTCCCAGTTTTCCCCTGTTGGTGTTTGCTTACAGGAACCAAAATTACACTCTGCCGTTATCTATCCTATCTCAGGCTATAATTTATTGTATTCTTCAGATCCTTTTTCTGATGGGACCTTTAATGAAAGTGCCCTTCTTCTACGCACTGATATTCCGTACCATCAGCTATTCGCTCATACTTCGCTGCATTACACAGCAGCCCGTATCCACTTGCATAGGTGGTATACACTCTGTTCTTTGTATCTCTCTCCTTCTCGGGCATTATCTATCCCAGATATTGCCTTTCTTGTTTTGTCATTACCGCCACCACTTCTGTTACTTGGCGATTTTAATGCCCATCATTTCCTCTGGGGGCGTCTCACTGTGATTCCCGTGGGATTCAGTTAGAGGCTTTTTTTGCTACCCACCCCCTCCATGTTTTAAATACAGGTACTCACACCCATTTTGATCCTCGGACTCATACTCTCTCTTGCATCGATCTTTCAGTCTGCTCTTCCTCCGCCGCATTAGACTTCACCTGGTCTGTTCTCCCGGATTTACATGACAGCGATCATTTCCCAATCATTCTTACTTCCCCTTCATATTCAGCACCTCTTCGTAACCCACGCTGGCAATTTGATCAGGCAAATTGGAACCTTTACTCACAAGTAACTGTTTTTAGTGAGGTTCCTTCTTTGTCCTCCATTGATGAGCTTTTACACCTCTTCTTGTCCTCAGTTTTAACCGCAGCTTCTCATTCTATACCCCAAACTTCAGGCAGGTATTCTCAGAAATGCGTGCCTTGGTGGTCTCCTGCTTGTGCTCGTGCAGTACGTTTGAAACACGCTGCGTGGGGCAGGTACCGATACAATAGAACCACAGAGAGACTTCTTGATTTTAAGCAGAAGCGTGCGATTGCTTGCCATGTCATCCGTGATGCAAAACGCACTTGCTGGCAAGATTATGTCTCCACCATCAGCTCTGCTTCCTCTATGAGTGCAGTCTGGAAAAAAGTACGAAAACTGAGTGGTAAATATTCTCCTGACCCGGCTCCTGTTCTGCGGATTGCCGGTGTTGATATAGCAAACCCACTAGATGTTGCCAATGAAATTGGCAATCATCTGGTCCGTATTTCTCAGGGGCTCCATCTATGCCCCTCCTTTCTTTCCTCAAAGTCTGCCAAAGAGTTAGCACCCTTGGACTTTTCTTCTCTCAGAGAAGAACAGTATAATGTGCCTTTTACACTTCAAGAACTGGAGGCAACACTCTCAGCTTGCCAATCATCAGCAGCTGGGCCCGACGACATTCATATTCGTATGCTACAACATTTACATCAGTCAGCCCTTGCAGTCCTATTACGCCTTTTCAATCTTATTTGGTCACAGGGAGGTCTTCCACAGCCGTGGAAGCCTCCCACTATCGTCCCATTGCTCTTAACAGTGCAGTTTGCAAAGTGATGGAACGCCTGGTAAATAGACGTTTAGTGTGGTATTTAGAGACACACAGCAGTCTCTCCACTCGTCAATATGGCTTTCATAAGGGCCGTTCTACCATAGACCCCTTACTACGCTTGGATACATATGTTCGTAATGCCTTTGCGAATAACCACTCAGTTATTGCCATATTTTTTGACCTTGAGAAGGCATATGACACAACTTGGAGGTATAATATTTTAGCCCAAGCCCACTCCTTAGGCCTTCGAGGCAATCTACCATCCTTCCTTAAGAACTTTTTAACCGACAGACATTTCCGTGTTCGGGTTAATATTGTGCTCTCCCCGGACTTTATCCAAGCTGAAGGTGTCCTCCAGGGATGTGTTCTGAGCACATCCAATATTTGGTCATCACTCTGTGTTGATGACTTCGCATGTTCAAGCGCTGACTGTAACCTCATTACAGTTTCTCTCCAACATGCGGTCGACCATGTTTCCAATTGGGCCACCACACATGGGTTTAAATTTTCCAGTACCAATACTCACCAAATTACTTTCACTAGACGCTCTGTCATCTCCGATCATCCTTTGTACCTCTATGGCTCCCGTATCCCTGAACGTGATACAGTCAGGTTTCTAGGCCTCCTCTTTGACCGTAGGTTATCCTGGAAACCTCACATTACCTCTCTGAAGGCAACTTGTCACAGCTGGCTGAACCTTCTTAAAACCCTTGCTCATCTTTCATGGGAAGCTGATCGTCGAACTCTCCTTCGCCTACATTCTGCCCTCATTTTATCGAAACTTGATTATGGTGACCAGATCTATTCAGCTGCCTCTCCTGCTATTCTCTCTAGCCTTAACCCCATTCATCACCAAGGATTACGTTTATGCCTTGGTGCTTTTCGCTCTTCCCCTGTTGAGAGCCTCTATGCAGAAGCGAACGTTCCATCCTTATCCGATCGCCATGATGCCCATTGCCTTCGCTACTATGTACGCTCTCATGATCTCCGCAATCCTTCCATTTATTGAATGGTCACCGATATTAGTAGACATTCTTTATTTATTCGCTGCCCCTGTTTGCTCCGTCCCTTCTCCCTTCGCCTACATTCGCTCTTGTCTTCTCTTCAATTACCACCTCTCTATGTTCATGTAGCATCTCACTTTTCCCTACCCCCCTAGGAAGTTCCAGCTGTTCGAGTCTGTTCTTTCTCACTCCCTTGCTCGAAAGCCCAACTGTCTACGGTAGCTTCCCGCTCTCTTTTTCTTGACCACTTCCACTCTCATTCTCATGCCATTGCAGTGTACGCAGATGGCTCTAAGTCTTCTGACGGCATAGGATTTGCAGCAGTGTTTCCGGACAGCGTCGTACGAGGGCATTTACTATCGTCGGCTAGTATCTTTACTGCTGAATTGTATGCCATTCTTGCAACACTAATCCGTATTGCATCTATGCCTTTGTCATCATTTGTGGTTGTCTCAGACTCCCTTAGTGCTTTACAGGCTATACAGAAATTTGATACACCTCACCCCTTAGTCCTCCGTATCCAACTTTGGCTATGCCACATCTCTTCCAAGCATAAAGATATTGTTTTTTGTTGGGTCCCTGGTCATGTTGACGTACAGGGCAATGAACAGGCAGACACTGCTGCGTGGTCAGCAGTACATGACCTACCAGTTTCATATAGAGGTGTTCCATTTACGGACTATTTTGCTGCAATAGCTACCCACCTTCACACCTGTTGGCAACAACATTGGTCTACTCTGCTCGGTAACAACCTTCAATCTATTAAACCGAATATAGGTTACTGGCCGTCTTCTTGTCACCAGTGTCGAGGTTGGGAGACTACTCTCTCCCGTCTTCGCATTGGCTATACTCGTCTTACTCGTGGTTATTTCATGGAGAGGCGCCCTGCTCCTCTCTGTGAGAATTGTCAGGTTCCATTATCAGTTAGCCACATTCTATTAGACTGCCCACTTTATCAACGAGCACGCAGAATATACCTCCAACGTTGTCTTCGCTCCGCTGCTCTCTCTTTACCTTCCCTTCTCGCTGATGGACCCACCTTTCATCCGGACTCTCTTATTGACTTTTTGACAACAACTGACTGACTTCACAAACTCTGATGATACCTTCAGCCCTTTCTACCTCAATCTCTTGCTGCCCTCTACCCCTGCACTATCCCCTGCCCCGCTGTTTTCTGTAACCTACTGATCATCCCTCCCCCCTTCTACTGCCCAATACCCTCGCTTCCTTCCCTACCCTGCAGCGCTGTATAGCCCTTGTGGCTTAGCGCTTCTTTTTTATTATAATAATAATACCCCCTCCTTCCATGCTTTCCTAGGACGACCCCTACCCCTCTTCCCCTCTACTACAGATTTATATACCCTCCAAGGCAACCTATTGTGCTCTGTCCTCTCTAAATGACCAAACCACCTCAGTAACTCCTCTTCAGCCCTCTGAATAATACTTTTAGTAACTCCACACCACCTAATTTCTGCACTATGAATTCTCTGCATAATATTTACAATACACATTGCCATTAGACAAAGTTCTTTAAATTGAGGATTGTTACTGGGATGATCCTGGAAAAATGTTCTCATTTACTAGATTTAATAAACAGTTTTCTTGAATGTTCACCCTCCTCTCTTCTTATTAGGCCAGTAAATTGAGTGCTTACTGTATAACTTTTGTCTGTCAGCATACACTAGAACAGTATATTCTTCGTGTTTCATTTTTGAACATCTGTACTAAATTTATAATTCGCTATACTTCTAAGTTTGGTTTTTTCCTTCCAGGATTCTCATCTGGAAAAGAAAAATAAGCTAAAGTGAAGAAACTACCAGATCTTAATTGTTATGTATATATACAGGACACAGCAAAGGTCAAATATCAAGCAATGTAATAAATCATCATTGTCTATAATGTTGAAATAAGGCTGAAATATGTTTACAGATCAAGAAAGCCTCATATGTATAGTATTCTATACAAAGAATAGTACACAGTGAAGTTAAGGCTCCTACTCGTTGATATCAGGTAAGTTGAAAAATTATAACTTTATCCAAAAACTATCTTCATAGGTGCTTCTTGAAGAACTGGGGTCAAGGATGTTAGGTAACATAAATGATAGTTATTTACTCCCAAAATGGATATAACATGGAAAAATAAGACAAATTGATGTGTATAGCATCTATGGTTTGAGGACAGACTACATAAAATGGCTTCACAAGTTGTGGATAATGCAGGCATGGGTAGCAATTCTAATCCTAATTATTGCAGAGAAAGGAGTATTGAAGACAGTATGAGTTTAAATATTAACAGTAGTTTGAAGCATAAGGAGCATAATGTCAGCAACAAATTGACTTCTCATACAAATACTTTAGATGATAGGGTGGGAGGTAACTCCACGGAAAGTAGAAAACCTGCAGGTGATAATTCATCAAATGTGGAACTCTTTGCATGTTCTGTCTGTGGGAAAGAATTCAAGCTTGAAAAAAGCTTAATGAAGCATATGTGGATACATACTGGAGAACAACCCTTTGCTTGTTCTGTGTGTAGTAAAAAGTTTGCAGAAAAGAGCAATCTTACAAAACACATGAGAATTCATACAGGAGAGAAACCATATAAATGTAATGTGTGTGGTAACAGATTTACTCAAAGGTCTAGTTTATTATATCACTCAAGAATTCATACTGGAGAGAAACCTCACGAGTGCGATGTTTGCAATAAGAAATTTTTGTCCACTTCTGGTCTTAGTACTCACAAGTTAACTCATTTAACATGGAAACCTTATTCGTGTGAAATATGTGGAAAATTATTTTCAAGAAAAGATTATTTAGGTTTGCATAGAATGGTCCATACCGGAGAAAAACCTCATGAATGTTTGGAGTGTGGGAAAGTATTTACTCAGAAGGGTAAATTAACAACTCATAAGAAACTGCATACTAATGACAGAAGATTTAAATGTGAAGAATGTGGTAAAGCCTTTGTAGAAAATTGTCAACTCAAAAAGCATATTAAAATTCATAGTGGTGAATTTCATTTCCAGTGTGATATATGTGGAAAGAGATTTATACAGAGAGCCAGTATGGTTACACATTTAAAAACTCACACACAAGAAAAGCCACATGGCTGTGCTGTTTGTGGTAAGAAATTTAGAAGCAAAAGTGGGTTATCAATACATATGGCTTCACATTCCCAAGAAAAGCCTCATGAATGTATGGAATGTGGTAAAAAATTTACTTTGAAAACTAACCTCAAGCATCACTCAAAGATACATGAGGGAACAAAAGATTTTACCTGTATGGTGTGTAACCAAAAATTTTTGTTTAAACATAGGCTAGAACATCATATGAGAATTCACACAGGTGAAAAGGATTATGTATGTGTGATTTGTGGAAAAGGTTATTCCTGGAAACCAAGCTTTCTTCAACACATGAATAGCCACAAGACACTGATAAGTAATGAAAGTGAGAAATCACTGTTAAATAATGCTAACCATTCCACTCTAAGTGAACAAAACAAATCTGGTAACTTTGAATTTGTAGTTTGTGAGGCCACGGACTCTGCACGTGAAAATGCTGAGTATTATGATAATGATGAAATTTATCCTAATTTTGAGATGGAAAATGTTAGTGGAGACCATGGTAAGTCACTGACAGTTGGTAACAAAGACATGCCTGCAGTTGTGTGTGGGATGAATGCTGCTTCCTGTTCTCTAGGAAAAAAAGAGAAAAACTGTGTTTCTATTAGTGATGATAGTAATGATATTGAAAATAAGCATTTAAATGTGTCTGTAGAAAATGTTCATGTCTCAAGAGAAGCTAGGGTGAAGGAAAACATAGACTCATCATCATTTTCTAATATAGTTAACTATCCTTTAAAACAAGAACCAGATGTAATATATATCAAAGAAGAAGATGACTCAAAGTGGGAAGAAATTAGTGATTAGTTATGGATCTCTTGTACAGTATTTATGAAATATGATAGTAACTTTGTCCCCTTTAAGGGGAGTACCTTGATGCTGGTGAAGGGCTCTTGATTCAAGAAATTGGAGCTGTTATTATCAATCATTAGTCATCATACTCATAGAAGAATACCAAACTCATAATTAGAGTGCAGTGCCTGGGTAATTGTAGGCTTCCAGATGTTAGTTGAGAAAATGGAGGTACAGCAGACCCTTGGTTTTCGCTTTTAATTTGTTCCAGAGAGTCTGACAAAAACCAAATTCCATGAAAACTAAAGCAATATTTCCTATAAGAAATAATGTAAATCCAATTAATCTGTTCCAGACACCCAAAAATATTTACAAAAATACATTTTATAGAGAATAAGTATGGAAAACAATGAGAAATATAAAGGAACATTTAAATCAGTTTTACCTTTACTAAAGACTCTTGTTTGTCCGAACTTGCAGCCTCGCCATGCCTTAACACACTGTGTATGCCAGATCGCTTCTTGAAGTTGTCATACCAGCCTCTGCTGGCCTTAAATTCACTAACAGCAGCACTCGTTCCAGGCATATTCTTTACGAGATCCGTATGTAACTGCCTTGCCTTTTCGCAAATTACGCCTCCACAGCACTATCTCCCACTAACTGTTTTTCGTCTGTCCACACCAACAACAACTTCTCAACATCTTTGATTGTTTGCGATCTCTATTTCATTAGCACACTTACCCCTATCGCAACATCAGATTCCTTGATTTCTTTTTTCTTTGCCAGGATGGAACTGATCGTTGATGAGGACTTCCCGTACATCCTGGCGAAATCGACCACACGTACACCACTTTCATACTTTCCTACAAATTCTTTCTTCTAATTCTATCATGTTTCTCACCTTTATCAAAGGGCTCGCACTCGGAACTTTCTTTGGCCCCATGGTGGCTTATTTAGCAGTCGCACTCAATAAACAAGCACAAAAAAGTCGATTATTGCAAAATGTTTCGTATGAACGTGCAAGGTAATGTTCACTCGACAAGAAACAAAGCCAGACTGACTCTGTGTGTGTGTGTGTGTGTGTGTGTGTGTGTGTGTGTGTGTGTGGGATACTTTGTGTGGGCGCAGGCTTGCGGACATGTTCAGTATGGCGGATGAAAACTAAGGTGATGAACGAAAACTGGGACAGTATTTTGACAACAAAAGTCGTCGAAAATCAAATTTGACTGGGGCAAACGAAAACCAAGGTTCCACTGTAATTCCAATTTAAGAGCCTTTTACTGCCATCAAGGCTCCAGCTTGAAGAGTCCACTTCCTCAAATTAAACCTAATTACTGCCCATTATTCAGGTTCTGTGTAACCTCTTTGGGTTTAGTACCTCCCTAAAAATATAATAACAGCTTTTACATATCTCATTAATTTTTCACTATTTTGAAGTCTCTGTACATTAGGTATTGAAAGGTAGCATTTTGAAAGTACATTACTATTGTAGTTGAATGTAATTAATTTTGAAAATAGTTTTAATGTTTATTTTCTTACAGTGCTGTAAAGTTTGAATTATTTGGTGAAGTTTTAGAACATAATAGAGTAGCCATTGTAATTTTTTCTTCATAGATATTTTATTTTCTTATCTTAATAAGGTTTATATTTATTATTTTCTTAATGAGGTTATATTTATTATTTTCTTATCTTAATGAGGTTATATTTTATGGTGAATGTCCTTCAGCATTTCACATAGTTTAGAATTAAAGTAAAATGTGTTTTATAACCTATTGCTACGGGTAGGTGTATCGTCAGAACAGTGAAACGTGATTTGTGTTGTGAATGATTTTAGTGCTTACTATTTATGTATTTTTAATGAGAAGAAATATTTTTATTTGTACATTGATGTTTTAAAGTCATATAGAATTAACCAAAAATTAGTCTTCAGTGTAATTGCTATAAAGTCCTCACTACAGTACCAGACTGGGAACATGTCATGGAGCATTGATTTTTGTCTTTAGTACAGTATATGTAACCTGATGCTAGGAGATTTCATGCATTGGAATATTGTATTTAATCAGAATGTTAATGGAGGAAAGCTATTGGAACTTTCCAAAATGCAGTGTGAAGAAAAAGTGTTCAACTTGATCTTTTGTGGTTTACTCAGATATTTTTAAGCTGTTCTGTACTTTCCCTAAAAAATGTAAAAAAATTCTGATTTCAAGGACATTTTGAGCTTTAAACATAAGATGTTTCCTTGAATGAAATGCTCTTTAAGATAGGTTCATTTTTACACTTGTATTTTGTCTATGAATAATTAAGAAGTCTAATGTGAATTGAGGAATCAACAAAACATTTTAATTGTTAACATGAAGGTTAATGCAATCTACAGTCACTGTGTCTCAAGTGAAGTGTATACAGTAACACTATGGAATAATCCTCCTCTGTGTTTTATTGTAGAGTGCAGTGATGAACCATTCCAGCAACTCTTATCTTTCCCTTCTCTAGATTTAGCACCAATTTAAGACATTATTGATGGGGTGTTTTTTTATATGTTTAGTTAGGCAAGCGACATTCAGCTTAACTTCTTTGTCATTCCTCTGTAAGCAAAATTACAGAAAGTTAGATAAAGTGTACTTGTGTATCTCCTGTTTGAAGTCAAGCGTGGCTTCCAGCAAGGGTGGCTGAACTGTAGCTGATGTGCTTTCTTAGCTCTGGCGTGATTATCATCCACACGCTTTTTGATTTGTCATGTGTGATCACGTGGCATAATTCTTTTAACCCCAAGGAACAATTATATTATTAACACTAGTATAATGACCAGATTATTGTATATAAACTGTGCATAGAAATGGTGATTTAGTACTATGTCGCTGTCTCACTTAAAGAAGTGGTAGGGCTTTCTCCTTATCTTTCCTAACTTTTAAAATTGATATCTTTGATTTTTATCAATGTTAGGTTTTCTTCATGCTTATGTGATCACTTAATATATCAATATGCTGATTAATATGTATTTTGCTTTGCTAAAAGCAACTTTATTAGCATGTAGAATTACAATAGCTAACCTAATCATTATTATTTGAATTATGTCTCACCAGTTTACTGGGTCAGATTTAGAAAGAAACTGTCAAGTTTTCTACAGTAATTGATAAACTGGGGCAATTTATATATAGAAAGTAAAATTATTTGTTTGGGATTTGTTAAAAAGACTAATGTTATTTAAAAAGTCGATGGTAATCTGAGTGAGCAAATTAGAACAGCTTCACAGTATATTTGAGGAAGTATGATGTGTAAAAATGTGTTTGTATGTACAGTAATTGTCTATACTCAGTGTAGTGCCTATTTGTTGTTATATGAATACAGCGATGTTTGTCATAGCCCATCATCTTAACTTAATATTACACATTTCATTTAGTTGTTGAAGCATGTACTGCCATATCCTTTGAGTTCATTGCAGTCACCTGCTACTACTACTACTACTACTACTACTATTACTATTTGAAAAGTACTGTCCTTGTTATCCTTCCTGCATTTTTTTATGAAATTGTAGTTTTCCCCCCTCGTTGGTGCTTGTTTCCAAAAGTCTTCTTTATTTCTTTTTTTTTTCTTCCCTTTTATAAATGTCGTCATGTAATTTTTTTCCTGTTTCCAAAGATAGAATTTGTAAAGCTTTATAATGTTGATTTAGATCGTCAATTTTATATTCATGATTTCTTTTGTAACACTTTGAACTTCATATAATTTCTTATGTTTCTTTAGTTACAGGCACCATATTACTGGTACAGATATTAGTTTAGGGGTAGCATATATTGAAAAAGGTCTTTTTATATTTACCTCTCTGTATATTTTTTGAAAGCTGTCTTTAACCCTTTCACTGTCCAGACCCCTGAAATTATTGCTGTTCTCAGTGTCCACTTTTTTTTTTTAATAAAAATTCTCAAATGACAAAATCTTTTTCTGATAGTAATGACACCAAAAGTATGAAATTTGAAGGAAACCTTTGGAATTATACAAGCATAATGGTGGCAGTGTAGGGCAGTTTACACATTGGTGATTTTGCCCACTTTAAGTCTTATTTTAAGCCAATTCTTAGATATTTTGCTAGGATGTCTTTTGCTTATCAATAAACATGAAAAACCATCCATTTAACTACTACAACTATGCTATACAGTGTACAGTCAGTAATTTTGCCAGTTTCACAAAAATAAAAAAATACCATTTGAAAAATGGTCCAGAATAAACAATGTAGACATTCCTGGCACTAAAACAACATTTCCTCTGTTCATTAATCATGTCCCAGGCCTCTCCCATATTACACTTGCCTTTCATTGTGAATTCATAATCACACAAAAATAGAAGATTCTCTATTTCTCAAATAATAAAATATAACCAGGAATGATTGGTCATGGTTTAGAGCATCCCAATAATCAAATCAGACTTAGTAAAAACCCTAAAACAAACTGAGGGGTGTAGGAGAACCTTACCCATCCTCTGGAAAATTGGCAAAAATTGTATATTTCTGTTAATTTATGCTGTGCAAACTCGCTACACAGACCCTGTCCCATATCTCTGCCAAAATTTACCACTCACATCTTATCTGAGTGAGCTGAGCTCACAGTGTAGAACTACATGACACATCCTGCCTCAATGACGTAGTTCTACATGGCAGCCACTGGAAGGGTTAAGTACTGTATCATTGATATTATGTTGTCTGGCACTTATTGCCATCAAGTATGATAAGAAGAAACTTGGTGTAGAGCAAATCTGCATGGCAATCACATTGTCCATAATTAAGGTTTCCTCCTCTTCAAGGGGGGCTCCTTGGCGTGGTGAAGAGGCTCTTGGTCTGAGGAATTAGACCTGTCGGTCTACTTCCTCAGACCGAACCTAATTACCCCCCAATCCCCCGTTCCCTATCCCATCCTCCCCTTTTTCCTTTCCTCCTCCTCCTCCTCCTCCTCCCCATTCTCCACTTTTTCCTTCCTTTTTTTTTTTTTTTTTTTTTTTTTTTTTTTTTTTTTTTTTTTTTTCTCTCTCCACAGGCACGCTAGTTCCTAGGTAGGGGAAAGGGTACCGGGATCCATCCCATTCTGTTGAGGTTCTTGGCGGTGGCGTAGTTTGCCGTGGAATCTGGATTGCCTGGGGATGTCCTGATCCCTCTCCGGTATCCCGGAGGGTGGCTTTGGGTGTCTCTCGGGCGATGGGTGTAACTCTGGAAGCCACCTTTCGGATTCCAGGGGAGGTGGCCGAAGGAGGTATGCTTTGTGGCAGATTTCTGGCCGCCCTCTCTTTTGTCCACTGAGGTAGCTCGGCAGATGTGAGGTTGCTATCCCGGATTGCCGGTTTACTGGCATGATGGGTAGGGTATGGCACGGGTTCCATGCTGCATCTGCGCTACTTGGGGTGCTGAGGTCCTCTTGGGCGCGGAGGGAGATTTCTGGCCCTTTCATTCCTCCTAGGAACTATCCCTCCCTGGTCCCCCCTTTTTTTTATTCTTTTTTTTATTTTTATTTTCTTTTCTTCTTTCTTTTTTTTTTCTTAAAAACAAAAAGAAGGAAGTAACCTAACCATGGCAGCCCTAGTCCATGAACCTGCTACCCCCGGGCCCCTTCTTGATACCGCACCCCGTTCTGACCCCGCCTCGTGTTTGGACCACTCTTCGGACATTCCTCATGCCTCTGTACCTCTTGCCGGTGCTGTTTCCTCACCCGCTTCAGGTACTGAGGCCTCGACTGACTCCTTCGATTTATCTGACCTTTGCTCTCCTCTGACTATGCTTCTGGCCTCTCCCTCTACGGTGCGGCAATTTTCGAATCGCCGGCCTGTTCCACGTCGGACCAACTCTGGTCCCACGCCTAAACGACAACGACAATTACCTGCTGATGATACTTCTCCACCTTCTCGTTCTTCTCAGAAAAGATCGACACGTCCTTCACTACCTTTCCACGCTCAGTTTCAGACTGCACAATGGACTAAATTCTTCACTTTACGACCGACTTCCTCTACTGCCTATCTTTCTGACCACAGTATTGGCAAGGCACTCCTACGCCGTGTTGGTAAAGATATTTCTTTTCATGCTCTTAAGAGCGGTACGCGCATCGTCACTGTACAGAATGCTACCCAGGCTCATGAGCTTTCTCGTCTTTCCCATATTGATACTGTTCCTGTAACTATTGAAAAGCATCATTCCCTCAATTCTTGTAGTGGTACCGTCATTCTGCCCCATACCATAGTTCAACAACATTTCCAGAAATGTGGCACTGACATTCTTGAACAGCTGGAACTCCAAGATCTCCCAATCCTCAAGGTAGACACTTACGTTCTTCCTGCCCACGGGCGGAGACAATACCCTAGCAATGTGGCTCGTTTAACTTTTGACAGCCGTGAACTCCCATCCTCTGTTTATGTAGCAGGACATCGGTTACAAGTTTGAAAGGTGATCCCTACACCTCAACAGTGTAGAAATTGCTGGCAATTTGGCCATCCAGCGAAATATTGCAGATCTATCGCCGAATGCCCAGTCTGTGGTGCCGATGACCATTCTAATACGTCTTGCAATCGACCTCCCTCTTGCCTTAATTGTCATGAGGCTCACCCTTTGTACTCTCGCCGTTGTCAAGTCTACTTAAACGAGCGGGAAATCCATTACCTCAAAGAGGCAGAAGGTCTCCCTTATGCCATGGCAGTTTCTCATCTCCGCCTCCAAGGGAGACTACCTCGTGTTTCTTATTTCCGTGTTTCAAAACGTCCCCCCACTCCTGGTATCCCATCTTCTGCACCCACCTCTGTGGTTACCTCCCCCATAGTCACTCCTGTAGCTAATTCTTTTGCTGTCCTCGGCTCAGACGTCCCTACTTCAACGTCTCAGTCTGATCTTGCTTCTTCGTGTTCTCTCTCACAAGCCTCAGTAGCGACGAGATCTCGTATGACACCTCCTCCCAATCGTCCCTCTACTTCTCAAAAGTCAAAAAAAGGTCCGTTAACACCTACCAATCTTCCACCTCCTCATTTTCCCTTCCCTGTCTCTGTACCTGGTTCTCCTCCTCTCACTGGCTCTGTTACAAGTGTAGAGGTTCACCCTCCTCGTACTGTGCCTTCCTCCCCTGTTCCCTCCCAAGTTTCTTCCTCTTCTGCCACCTCCCAGGTTTCTGCCTCTTCTGTCCCCTTCCACGCTTCTCCACTTCCCTCCACCCTTCCGTCCCCCCCTACCTCGGTACAGTCCATTACAGTTCCAATCTTTACTCATCCTTCCCCTACCATTTCCAATATTGTCTCCCATACGACGTCTCTGAATTCTGAAACACTTGAAGCAATCTCTGAATATATTGCAGAGACCAAACCATCAATGGACACTGATCCACCCTCCGCTCCTTCTCTCTCCTCTACTCCATCTGCGCAACTCCTTTCTTCACAGCGCACCATTCCTTCGCTGCTTGAACGTTTTCCACTGCCTCCTCATGTGGACTTTTCTAACCCCTCTAGTCTGTAGGAACCCTTACCTGCAGATTTCAGGTATCTTTATCATTGCCAATCATGGCCTATTTACAGTGGAACATACGCGGCCTCAGGGGTAATCGGGGTGAGCTTCAGACGTTACTCTCCCAGTTTTCCCCTGTTGGTGTTTGCTTACAGGAACCAAAATTACACTCTGCTGTTATCTCTCCCATCTCAGGCTATAATTTATTGTATTCTTCAGATCCTTTTCCTGATGGGACCTTTAATGAAAGTGCCCTTCTTCTACGCACTGATATTCCATACCATCAGCTATTTGTTCGTACTTCGCTGCATTACACAGCAGCCCGTATCCACTTGCATAGGTTGTATACACTCTGTTCTTTATATCTCTCTCCTTCTCGGGCATTCTCTATTCCGGATATTGCCTTTCTGGTTTCGTCATTACCACCACCGATTCTGTTACTTGGTGATTTTAATGCCCACCATTTCCTCTGGGGGGGGGGGTCTCACTGTGATTCCCATGGCATTCAGTTAGAGGCTGTTCTTGCCACCCACCCCCTCCATGTTTTAAATACAGGTACTCACACCCATTTTGATCCTCGGACTCACACTCTCTCTTGCATCGATCTCTCAGTCTGCTCTTCCTCCGCCGCATTAGACTTCACTTGGTCTGTTCTTCTGGACTTACATGGCAGCGATCATTTCCCAATCATTCTTACTTCCCCTTCATATTCACCACCTCTTCGCATCCCACACTGGCAATTTGATCAGGCAAATTGGAACCTTTACTCACACTTAACTGTTTTTAGAGAGGTTCCTTCTTCGTCCTCCATCGATGAGCTTTTACACCTCTTCTCGTCCTCCGTTTTAACCGCAGCTTCTCATTCTATACCCCAAACTTCGGGCAGGCATTCTCAGAAATGCGTGCCTTGGTGGTCTCCTGCTTGTGCTCGTGCAGTACGTTTGAAACGCGCTGCATGGGGCAGGTACCCGCACAATAGAACCACAGAGAGACTTCTTGAATTTAAGCAGAAGCGTGCGATCGCTCGCCATGTCATCCGTGACACTAAACGCACTTCTGGTGAGATTATGTCTCCACCATCACCTCTGCTTCCTCTATGAGTACAGTCTGGAAAAAAGTACGAAAACTGAGTGGTAAATATTCTCCTGACCCGGCTCCTGTTCTGCGGGTTGCCGGTGTTGATATAGCAAACCCACTAGATGTTGCCAATGAAATTGGCAATCATCTGGTCCATATTTCTCAGGGACTCCATCTATGCCCCTCATTTCTTTCCTCAAAGTCTGCCAGAGAGTTAGCACCCTTTGACTTTTCTTCACTCAGAGAAGAACAGTATAATGTGCCTTTTACGCTTCAAGAACTGGAGGCGACACTCTCAGCTTGCCGATCATCGGCAGCTGGGCCCGACGACATTCATATTCGTATGCTACAACATTTACATCAGTCAGCCCTTGCAGTCCTATTACGCCTTTACAATCTTATTTGGTCACAAGGAGTTCTTCCACAGCTGTGGAAATCCGCCATTGTTCTCCCTTTCCGCAAACCAGGCACTACGGGACATGAAACCTCCCACTATCGTCCCATTACCCTTACCAGTGCAGTTTGCAAAGTGATGGAACGCCTAGTAAATAGACGTTTAGTGTGGTATTTAGAGACACACAACAGTCTCTCCACTCGTCAATATGGCTTTCGTAAGGGACGTTCTACCATAGACCCCTTACTACGCTTGGATACGTATGTTCGTAATGCCTTTGCGAATAACCACTCAGTTATTGCCATATTTTTTGACCTTGAGAAGGCATATGACACAACTCCTTAGGCCTTCGAGGTAATCTACCATCCTTCCTTAAGAACTTTTTAACTGACAGGCATTTCCGTGTTCGGGTTAATAATGTGCTCTCCCCGGACTTTATCCAAGCTGAAGGTGTCCCCCAGGGATGTGTTCTGAGCACAACACTTTTTCTCCTTGCTATTAATGATTTGGCCTCTAGTCTTCCATCAAATATTTGGTCATCACTCTATGTTGATGACTTCGCTATTGCCTGTGCAGGCGCTGACTGTCACCTTATTACAGTTTCTCTCCAGCATGCAGTCGACCGTGTTTCCAATTGGGCCACCACACGTGGGTTTAAATTTTCCAGCACTAAAACCCACCAAATTACTTTCACTAGACGCTCTGTCATCTCCGATCATCCTTTGTACCTCTATGGCTCCCGTATCCCTGAACGTGATACAGTCAAGTTTCTGGGCCTCCTCTTTGATCGTAGGTTATCCTGGAAACCTCACATTACCTCTCTGAAGGCAACTTGCCACAGCCGGCTGAACCTTCTTAAAACCCTTGCTCATCTTTCATGGGGAGCTGATCGTCGAACCCTCCTTCACCTACATTCCACCCTTATCTTATCGAAACTTGATTATGGTGACCAGATCTATTCAGCGGCATCTCCTGCTACTCTCTCTAGCCTTAACCCCATTCATCACCAAGGATTACGTTTATGCCTTGGTACTTTTCGCTCTTCCCCTGTCGAGAGCCTCTATGCACAAGCGAACGTTCCATCCTTATCCGATCGCCATGATGCCCATTGCCTTCGCTACTATGTACGCTCTCATGATCTCCGCAATCCTTCCATTAATAGAATGGTCACTGATATTAGTAGACATTCTTTATTTGTTCGCCGCCCCTGTTTACTCCATCCCTTCTCTCTTCGCCTTCATTCGCTCTTGTCTTCTCTTCAATTACCACCTTTCTATGTACATGTAGCATCTCACTTTTCCCTACCCCCCTGGGAAGTTCCAGCTGTTCGAGTCTGTTCTTTCTCTCTCCCTTGCTCGAAAGCCCAACTGTCTACGGTTGCTTCCCGCTCTCTTTTTCTTGGTCACTTTCACTCTCATTCTCATGCCATTGCTGTGTACACAGATGGCTCTAAGTCTTCTGACGGCGTAGGATTCGCAGCAGTGTTTCCGGACAGCGTCGTACAAGGGCATTTACTATCTTCGGCTAGTATTTTTACTGCTGAATTGTATGCCATCCTTACAGCACTTATCTGTATTGCATCTATGCCTGTGTCATCATTTGTGGTTGTCTCAGACTCCTTTAGTGCTTTACAGGCTATACAGAAATTTGATACACCTCACCCCTTAGTCCTCCGTATCCAACTTTGGCTACGCCGCATCTTTACCAAGCATAAAGATATTGTTTTTTGTTGGGTCCCTTGTCATGTTGACGTACAGGGCAATGAACAGGCAGACACTGCTGCGCGGTCAGCAGTACATGACGTACCAGTTTCATGTAGAGGTATTCCATTTACGGACTATTTTGCTGCAATATCTTCCCAACTTCTCACCCGTTGGCAACAACGTTGGTCTACTATGCTCGGCAACAAATTTCAATCTATTAAACCGAGTATAGGTTACTGGCCGTCTTCTTATCACCAGTGTCGAGGTTGGGAGACTACTCTCTCCCGTCTTCGCATTGGCCATACTTGTCTTACTCATGGATATCTCATGGAGAGGCGCCCTGCTCCTCTCTGTGAGAATTGCCAAGTTCCATTATCAGTCAGCCACATTCTGTTGGACTGCCCACTTTATCAACGAGCACGCAGAATTTACCTCCGTCGTCCTCTTCACTCTGCTGCTCTCTCTTTACCTTCCCTTCTCGCTGATGGACCCACCTTTCATCCGGACTCTCTCATTGACTTTTTGACAACAACTGACTTATTTCACAAATTCTAATACCTTCAGCCCTTTCTGCTTCAATCTCTTGCTACCCTCTACCCCCGTACTATCCCCTGCCCCGCTGTTTTCTGTAACCTACTGATCATCCCTCCCTTCTGCCATCCAATACCCTCGCTTCCTTCCCTATCCTGCAGCGCTGTGTAGCCCTTGTGGCTTAGCGCTTCTTTTTGATTATAATAATAATAATAATAATGTTTCCTCATCACCAAGTGTCTTTACTATTTAAATTTATCCCAACTTTGTCTGGTGGTAGAGTTTTTTATATTGCTTTGTCAGTGGGAGTCTCTGGGTAGTATTGGCTGATGGTGTCATTCCTGCCATATTACCTACTTGTGAGAAGCTTGACTAATGGATACACCTACATTAGCAGCTGGTGATAAATCTGACTAATAGCTGTGCCTGGTGAAAAGCTTGACTAATAGTTGCCACCAACATTAGTAGCAGGTAAGAAGCCTGATTAATGGCTGCCACTTACATTGGCAAATGTAAATGTCACCAACACTGGATTGCTATACAGGTTGTTAAATCCATCCACCAGAAGTGTCCCTCTCTGTTAGATATCTTTGTCCCTTCACCCCTCTAATTTGTTATATACATACTTGTGTCTGAGATATTTCTGCTTCTGTTGAATCTAGTACATTCAGCACTCCTTGATCCTGCACAGCTCTTCCCCATTCCAGAAAAGTCTTCTTACTTAATTATCTTATTCTGTAATTTGTTTTTGGCATTGAATTGTGATTAAAGTTCTTTACACTTGAATCAATTACAGTACTGTTTGAGAGGTTCAGATGTTTCAAGTGACAAAATACTTGCTGTCACCTTTACAACCTTTATTAACTACATACCGTATCTGACCAGGTTTACATTGTCCATTTGAAAAATATTTTGCTAAGTTGACATCTTGTCCGTACTTCAGGTAGACAATGGCACTTTCATTAAAAATATTCAATGTGCCTATCTAAGTTTGTGCTAGGAAATTATCATCTTTCTTTGAATGACCTTCATAACACATTCTCTTCAGTTGTGTGAAGGCAATATAAAATGCCATTGCAAACCACAATGATATACAGGAGGGCCCCAATTATACGGCTGGTTAGGTTCCAGGCTACCGCCGTAAAGCGGAAACCGCCGTAAAGTGGAACACCCTTTTTTTCCACTTACAAATGCATACAAACACTAGATAACAAGTTTACACTAACATATATTAAGTTAGCAATAGAACCAGGCATCAAAAAACAATAAAAAAGTACAATACACACATAGTGCACTCATTACTTACCTTAAAATATTTATAGTCTTAACCCTTTGACTGTCGCGGCCGTATATGTCCTGGTGTCGCAAAATTTAAAAAAAAAAAAAAATATTTTTTCTTATGAAATGATAGAGAATCTTTTCCCGATTGTAATGACACCAAAAAAAACGAAATTTGATGGAAAACTGACGGAATTATGCTCTCGCGAAGTTAGCAACCTCGGCGCCGTTTACAAATCGGCGATTTCGCCCGCTTTGAGCCCAATTTTTGGCTAATTCCATTGTTCCAGTCGCCCAAACTCATAGCTATTTCTTTAGAACTCCATTTTTTCTATCGATTGAGTACAAGAAACTGCCCATTTACCGATTTCAACTACCTAATAATGTGGTCAGAAATTTGCAATTTGGCCAATTTCACGAAAACTAAAAAATATGACAATTTCAAAACAAGGTCCAGAATGAACAATGCAGACATTCCTGGCTCTAAAATAACATTTTCTTTGCTCATCAGTCGTGTTTCCAGGCCCCTCTGATATTACTCTTGCTTTCTATTTTGAATTTTTATTCAAACAAAAAATTGAAGACTTACTATTATGCAGACTACTGCAATACTGTAATAATTGTATAAATAACATCAACCCATTCATGACTGCATATTAGAATGGCTAGTTGGACATTTACTGGAAAATGGCATCATTTGCTTACTTTTGAACATTGGCAAAAATCAAACATTTCCCCTACTTTGAGCTCCATTTCTAGGTTCTTTTTATAGTAAAATCAATCAAAATCATCTCTATTTCTATAATATGTCTTCCATTCTATCAAATGAGACCAAGAAAACGAGAATACAACCATAAATACTATACGAAAATAGACCACAAAGTCGGCATTTTAATTAAAAAAAACGGTCGGAGTTTTTTTTCTCATTATGCACTACGTGCTCCAGGATTTTTTTTATATGGTGCACACTGACCACACAGACCCATTCTCTCACATGTAGGCCTACCAGCTTTCTCCTGCTTGATTTGAAGCCGCTAGAATTTATGAGTATACGTCAAACACGGTACCTCGTAAGACGTATATATACGGCCGCGACAGTCAAAGGGTTAATTTAGGGTGAGACAAGTAGTATTTATTGTAAGAAATCAAGTGTGGTATGTATGGTAGTCAGCCAGGCTACCATACCAGGCCACCCCACCCACACATACAATTCTATGATATTTAAGCATCCCAGAGCGATAAAATGTATATACAGTTCACTCATTACTTACCTTAAAATATAGGGTGAGATGAGTAGTATTTATAGTAAAAAATCAAGTGTGGTATGTATGGTAGTCAGCCGGGCTACCATACTAGGCCAACCCACCCACACAATATTCTATTACATTTAAGCATCCCAGAAAGATAAAATGTATATACAGTTCACTCATTACTTACCTTAAAATATTTGTAGTCTTAATGTAGGGTCAGGAGTAAGTAAATGAGATAAAACGAATAAATGAGAGAGAGAAAGAATGAGTGCATGAGAGAGGACAGGCGCAGAGTTATGTAAACAAACCAGGTGAAGGTAAGTTTTGTAAACGAAGTGTACACGTCTGGTTTGTGTACAAGTTACATTGTGTACAGGTTGTCTCTACATTAATACGGTAGAATAAATAAAGAAGAACACTCCCATTCTCATGTAACATCATTTTGAGAAGAAATGATGCTCTGAGTGAAGGCAATGGAAATAAGTCACTCTGACTTTTTTGGGTTATCCTAGGTTCTCTACACATATGTTGTTATGTATGATAATCTATGTAACTGTATTTGTGTACACCTGAATAAACTTACTTACATATATACGAAAGGAATAATTTTCTACAGTTACCCCCAGTAACACATTTTCTCTTATGTTAGATTAGAGAAAATGTTATTCTTGGCATCACTTGTACAAGTTATCTGGCTATCACATCTCATATTTATGTTTATTTATTCTATTGTAGGGTGTATTTATCATCTTTTTATGTTATGTATCGTGTTTATTGTATAATTTTGAAAAAAATATCATAGATGGATTAATAAAAATGTGTATTTAACGTAATATATGACATTTAAATGAGACTCGATGATTATTATTATCATTACTAATATGACGTCTGGAGACATAAGACACTCTTACTGATTTTAATGTGTACCTGCATGCCAGTACAGTATGTAAGTTTATTTAAGTACAGGTATACATAAGTATAATTATCAGAGTATATATAAAATATGAAATAACTTTTAAAAACATTTGAAATTTTGGAGTTTCCAGACAAAATGGAGAGACTTAGTGCTTACTGAGCTCACGAAGAATGTAAACAAACAAGGTGGGGCGTGGTGACGGTATTAGAAAGTCAGGTGGGGGGAGCCGTATAGCGAGTTTTGGTCATAATTTGAAATGACCGTATTAGTGGAACGCCGTAAAGTGAAACGCCGTAAAGTGGGGCCCTGCTGTACTTGTTTTACACCAAATCCTTCATTTTGCACACATTCGTCATTTCTAGGGTAGCAAAGTATCAAAACTCCCTGTTTTAACTGCTGGCCCCTTCCTGCAAATTGGGTAAGGTTTGAAACTACTACTGTTTTAGTTGACTGGCTAAGTACTACTGATCACATTTAGAGGGCCTAATTTGCAGTACAATGGCTCATTTGTGCCAGGCTCATCCCTTTTATTTACATAATTATCTCATTTTTTTATGGGAAAGCTCTTATATTTTTATACGAGTGCATGTGGCATCATCAGGCCATGTCATATCAGTGACATGAAGGCCTCGCATTTTAACCCTCCAGTGATGTGTTATTTACCAGTGCATCACTGTTCATTGCACACCTACTTTTACTTTCTACATTGAGTCAACTTTCCCAGAGCTCTTCTGTCATCACTACTATGCTAAAGGCAGAGATAACATATCAGAGGGTCTGGGCTCAGGTTTTACTCTCAGACTCTTGTTGCTTCTCTCAGTTTGCCTCTCCTTTCTGCTATACCTGGTCACTAATTTTCCCTCAGACTATCAAGGACCCTAGTCATCTTCAGATTGATTCCCACCTTTTTAACAGAAACTAACTTATTGCATCTACTTATAATTTATTTTTTTTATGTTCTCCACTCTTCAATTTACACAATTGTGAATCTAACTCATTCCTAACTTCCACATCTCTCTCTCTGCAGCACTGTATGACCCAGGTTTATCTCTTAGTCTCATTATATTATTTTTATTATTATTGAGATTGATTCCTCACATCACACCAACCTTTTCATTCAATGCTTGTTGTGTTACCTCTTTACTGTGTGCAAAGACATTGTTCTTTTCTGAGTTCCTCAAGATTTTGGTGTTTAAGGCAAAATAAAGATGCAGTCTTCTAAATGTTCTGTGTTTCAGGATATTTTAATCTCCTGTAGTGATTTGACCCTTTCTAACTTTTTTAGTATTGTCTTAGATCACTGGAGACTGCTGGCAGTATCATTTATTTTTTGTGACATGTAAGCTCTTTTTTTTTTTTTTTAATCGACATCTTCCCATTTTCTTCAGTTGCAAGAAACAGTACTCTTATTTTCTCAAGTTTAAATGCCATATGTTTGATTATGCAGTTTGTCAGAGGGCATGTGAAATTTATTTCCAACCTCTTCTTATTTATTTTATTTTATTTTATTTTATTTTATTTTTTTTTTTGACCTCTGCCTGCCTTTCACTTCAAAAGCCCAATTTTTAGTTGACCAATTGCACAAAGTTTCACTTTATTCTTTTACTTCTGATCACTTCCTTCACGTTTATTTTCCATGCCATCGGCTTCCCTCTGGCATATGCAGTTTCATCATGGGTTTAGCAAACTTGTGTAATACAATACAAATTTTGTGAATGTAATTACATATCAAACAGCATATACAGTGCTGTAACACAAATTTGACCTGTATAACATTAAGTGAATGAATAAATAAAGTTTATTTGCTCTCCTAGTATGTACATAGCTTTTTTTTTTTATAGTTTTTATTATTGTACTATGAGTTTTTTTTATTTTATCAAATCATGTGAAATAATGAAAATAAATTGATGACTATCATTGGCTTTTACTGCTAATCCTCTGTATGTATAAAAAGCAAGAATGTAAATCAGTTATATTTCAACATTTTTATTACAGCCTCTCCTCACTTAACGATGGAGTTCCATTCCTAAGACCATGTCGGTAAACGAATTCATTGCTAAGTGAGGAGCATACTATAATGGTAGTGGGTTTGTGTCAACCATCTATGATATTGTTTTGATGTCACATTTGCACCATTTATAACATTTCTGATATATTTTTAAATATTTATACAGTAGTGTACTGTGGACCCCCGATTATGTCATCATCAGAATATGTAATATTTGGAATAAGTTAAATTTTTTCAGCAAAATATTGGCTCGGTGATCATCACCGAACTCAGTATGTATAAGTCATTCGTCCGGAACGTGTCCGCGTGGCCTGAGTGGCCCTGACACTCCACGTACAGCTAGTGTGCCATTGTTTATCAGCCAGTGAGGACGATCCCATGCGTTAGTACGATATATTTTGTATTATTCCATTCTTTCTAGTGCTTGCAACTGCTAAATAAGACACTGTGGGTCCAAAGAAAGTTCCTAGAGCCAGCCAGCCCTTTGGTAAAGGGCTGAGAGAGAGGGGAGAATGTGCCTTTTTCAGTGATTCTGCAATATATACATTACTAAAGCAGCAGGAGTCAATAAAGGCTATAGCACCAGCCAGCAATAAAGTGTAGCATTGTCAGCAAGCGATTAATTGATAGAAAAAGGACAGCATGAAACTGACTCCTCCATTGTTGGAGGTATATAGGGCCACTGCCTCTTGCTGCTGCCTTCACCACCACTATGTAAGGCCTGTCTTTCAGTGGCTCTTATACACCCAACAACAAACAACACATCACCACTCGTGACATTCTTAATACCATATTTTATTCATTCTAGAGAATTTATCATGTTTCTATGTTATTAATATTGTTTATTATGTCATATTAGACGAATTTTGCTAGATAAATCCTCTTCGATGGAGGCTCCTTGGTGCAGTGAAGAGGCTCTTGGTCTGAGGAATTAGACCTGTTGGTCTCCGTCCTCAGACCGAACTTAATAACCTCCCAATCTCCCCTTCTCTATCCCATTCTCCCCATCCTCCCGTTTCCCTTTTCTCCTCCTCTTCCCCGTCCCTCCCTTATTCACTTCCTCTTTTTGGCCTTTGGGATTCTTCCCACAGTCATGCTGGTTCCTAAGTAGGGGTAAGGGTACCCGGGTCCATCCCATTCCTTTGAAGTTCTTGGCAGTGGTGTAGTTTCGAGTGGAATCTGGATTGCCTGGTGATGTCCAGATCCCTCTCCAGTCTTCTGTGGGGTGGCTTTGGGTGTCTTTCAGGTAACAGGTGTATCTCTGGAGGCTGCCTTTCAGATTCCTGCCCTACTTTTCTCATAACTAATCTAGGCAAATTACCCAAAAACACTACTAAAGTCACTTTCAGACTTCACAATGAGGCAGCCATTAACCCTTTGAGGGTTTCGGCCATACTAGTACTGCTTATGACCCAGGGTTTTTGACGTACTAGTACGCCTAAATTCTAGCGCCCTCAAATCTGGTGAAAGAAAGCTGGTAGGCCTACATATGAAAGAATGGGTCTATGTGGTCAGTGTGCGCAGTATAAAAGAAATCCTGCAGCACACAGTGCGTAATAAGAAAAAAAACTTTGACCGTATTTTTGGAATAAAACAGCGACTTTGCACTGTATTTTCGTATGGAATTTATTGTTGTATTCTACTTTTCTTGGTCTCATTTTATAGAATGGAAGACATATTACAAAAATTGAGATGATTTTGATTGGTTTTACAATGAAAAGTACCTTGAAATTGAGCACAAAGTAGCAGAAATGTTCGATTTTTATCAAAGTTCAAAAGTAAACAAATCATGCCAAGCGTCCAGTACACGTCAACTGGCGAGTCTAATATTCTTTCACAAGTACACTGATATTATTTATACCATTTCTACACTAATGCAGCAGTCTGCATAACAGTAAATCTTCTATTTTTTGTAATAATAAAAATAGAAAGTGGAAAGCCAAAGAAATATAAGATGGGCTTGGGGATGTGACTAACGAACAGAGAACTTGTTATTTTAGTGCCAGGAATGTCTTTCTTGTTTATTCTGGACCCTATTCGGAAATTGGCATCTTTTGAAATTTGTGTGAAATTGGCAAAATTGCTAAATTATGACCACTTTATTGGATAGTTGAGATTGGTAAATGGGTGATTTCTTGTACTCATTCGATACAAAAAATAGAGTTCTGGCGAAATAGTTATGATTTTTGTCGACTAGTACATTGGAATTGGCCGAAAATAGGGCTCAATTTGGGCAAAATTGCCGATGCGTAAACATCGTTGAGACCGCTAACTTTGCGAGAGCATAACTCCGTAAGTTTTCCATCAAATTTCATACTTTTGGTGTCATTATGCTCTGGAACCTCTTCAAGGGGGCTCCTTGGCGTGGTGAAGAGGCTCTTGGTCTGAGGAATTAGACGTGTCAGTCTCCTTCCTCAGATTGAACCTAATTACCCCCCAATCCCCCCTTCCCTATCCCATCCTCCCCTTTTCCCTTTCCTCCTCCTCCTCCTCCTCCCCACCCCTCCCTTTTGCCCTTCCTCTTTTTGGCCTTTGGGATTTTTCCCACAGGCGCGCTAGTTCCTAGGTAGGGGAAAGGGTACCGGGGTCCATCCCATTCCATTGAGGTTCTTGGGGGTGATGTAGTTTGCCGTGGAATCTGGATCGCCTGGGGATGTCCTGATCCCTCTCCGGTATCCCGGAGAGTGACTTTGGGTGTTTTTCAGGCGACGGGTGTATCTCTGGAAGCCACCTTTCGGATTCCGGGGGTGGTGGCCGAAGAAGGTATGCTTTGTGGTGGATATCCGGCCGCCCTCTCTTTTGTCCACCGAGGTAGCTCGGCAGATGTGAGGTTGCTATCCCGGATTGCTTGTTTATTGGCATAAAGGGTAGGGTATGGAATGGGTTCCATGCTGCATCTGTGCTACTTGCGGTGTTGAGGTCCTCTTGGGTGTGGAGGGAGATTTCCGGCCCTTTCATTCCTCCTGGGAACTATTCCTCCCCGCTCCCCCCTTTTTTTATTTTGTTTATTTTTATTTTCTTTTCTTTTTTTTTCTTAAAAACAAAAAGCAAAGGAGTAATCTAACCATGGAGAACCCAGTCCATGAACCCACTACCCCTGGGCCCCTTGATACCGCACCCCATTCTGACCCTGCCTTGTTTTTTGGCCACTCTTCGGATACTGATGCCCCTGTACCTCTTGCTGGTGCTGTTTCCTCACCCGCTTCAGGTACCGGGGCTTCGACTGACTCCTTCAATTTGTCTGACCTCCGCTCTCCTTTGACTATGCTTCCGGCCTCTCCCTCTACGGTACGGCAATTTTCGAATCGCCAGCCCGTTTCAAGATGGACCAACCCCGGTCCTACTCCTAAACGCCAACAACAATCTCCTGATGATGTTCCTTCGTTACCTTCTCATTCTACTCGGAAAAGACCGACACGTCATGCACTCCCTCTCCACGCTCAGTTTCGGACCACACAGTGGACTAAATTCTTTACTTTAAGACTGACTTTTTCTTCTGCCTATCTTTCTGATCATAGTATTGGCAAAGCACTCCTGCGGTATGTTGGTAGAGATATTTCATTTCATGCTCTCAAGAGCAGTACGTGCATCATCACTGTCCAGAATGCTACCCAAGCTCATGATCTTTCTCTCCTTTCGTATATCGATACTGCTCCTATCACTGTTGAAAAACATCTTTCTCTCAATTCTTGTAGTGGTACTGTCATTCTGCCCCAACAGAATTTGCAGTCATGTGGCAATGACATTCTTGAACAGCTGGAACTCCAGGATCTCCCAATCCTGAAAGTAGACACTTATGTCCTTCCTGCCCGCGGGTGGAGACATTACCCTTGCAATGTGGCTCGATTAACTTTCGACAGCCGTGAACTCCCGTCCTCTGTTTATGTCGCGGGACATCGGTTACAAGTTCGAAAGGTGATCCCTACACCTCAACAGTGTAGAAATTGCTGGACTAAATTCTTTACAACAAACTTCCTCTAGTGCCTATCTTTCCGACCATAGTATTGGAAAGGCGCTCCTACGACCTGTTGGTAGAGATATTTCCTTTTATGCTCTTAAGAGCAGTATGCGCATCATCACTGTTCAGAATGCTACCCAAGCTCATGATCTTTCTCTTCTTTCGCATATCGATACTATTCCTGTCACTATCAAAAAACACCATTCCCTCAATTCTTGTAGTGGTTCTGTCATTCTGCCCCATACCATAGTCCAACAGAATTTTCAGACATGTGGCATTGACATTCTCGAACAGCTGGAACTCCAAGATCTCCCAGTCCTCAAAGTAGACACTTATGTCCTCCCTGCCCACGGGCTGAGGCGATACCCTTGCAATGTGGCTCACTTAACTTTTGACAGCCGTGAACTCCCATCCTCTGTTTATGTAGCAGGTCATCGGTTACAAGTTCGAAAGGTGATCCCTACACCGCAACAGTGTAGAAATTGCTGGTGATTCGGTCACCCAGCGAAATATTGCATGTCTATACCTGAATGCCCAGTCTGTTTTGCCAATGACCATTCTAATACGTCTTGCAGTCAACCTCCCTCTTGCCTTAATTGTCATGAGGCTCACCCTTCGTACTATTGCCGTTGCCAGATCCACTTAAATGAGTGTGAAATCCATTGCCTCAAAGAGGCAGAAGGTCTCCCTTATGCTATGGCAGTTTCTCATCTCCGCCTCCAAGGGAGACTACACCATGTTTCTTATTCTTGTCTTTCCAAACGTCCCCCCACTTCTGGGGTCCCATCTTCTGGAGCCTCCTCTGTGGTTACCCCTCCCATAGCCACTCTGGTATCTAATTCTTTTGCTGTCCTGGGCTCTGACATCCCTACTACAACACCTCAGTCTGTTCTCACATCTTCGCGTCCTTCCCCACAAGCCCCGGTATTGACAAGACCTCGTACGACACCTTATACCAATCGCCCCTCTACTTCTCAGAAGTCCAAAAAATCTCCATTGCTCAAATCTTCTTTGCCCCCTCCCTTCTTCCACCTACGCATTTTACCTTTCCAGTCTCTGTGCCCAGTTCTTTCCCTCTCTCTGGCTCTATTACAAGTGTGGAGGTTCACCCTCCTCCTTGTACTATGCCTTCCACCCCTGTCCCCTCCCAAGTTTCTCCCTCTTCTGCCACCTCCCAGGTTTCTGCCTCTGTCCCCTCCCACACTTCTTCTCCAGTCCCTTACACACTTTCGTCCCCCCTACTTTGGTACAGTCCATTACAGTCCCAATCTTTACTCACCCTCTTCCTTCTACCTCCAGTATTGTCTCCCATACGTCTTTGAATTCAGAAACACTAGAAGTCATTTCAGAATATATTGCAGAGACTAAACCTTCAATGGACACTGATCCACCTCCTGTTCCTTCTCTTCCCTCTCCTCCATCTCCACAACTCCATTCTTTGCAATGCTCCGTTCCTTCGCTGCTTGAACATCTTCCGAGGCCACCGCACATTGACTTTTCTAACCCCTCTAGTCCGTAGGTGCCTATGGATTCCTTATATTTTCTTCATTGCCAATCATGGCCTATTTACAGTGGAATATCCGCGGCCTCGGGTAATCGGGGTGAGCTTCAGATGTTGCTTTCCAGGTTTTCCCCTGTTGGTGCTTGCTTACAAGAACCAAAATTACACTCAGCTGTTTTCCAACCTATCTCAGGCTATAATTTATTGTATTCTTCGGATCCTTTCTCAGATGGGACCTTTAATGAAATTTGCCCTTCTTCTACGTAATGATATTCCATACTGTCAACTATTTGTCCATACCTTGTTGCATTACACTGCAGCCTGTATCCACTTGAATAAGTGGTTTACAATATGTTCTTTATATCTCTCTCCTTCTCGAGCATTTTCTATCCCAGATTTTGCCTTACTTGTTTCATCCTTACTTAAGTTACTTGGCGATTTTAATGCCCACCATTTTGTCTAGGGGGGGGGTCTCATTGTGACTCACGTGGCATCCAGTTGGAGGCTTTTCTTGCCTCTCAGCCCCTCCGTGTTTTAAATACGGGTACTCCCACCCATTTTGATCCTCGTACTCATACTCTCTCTTGCATCGATCTGTCGGTCTGCTCTTCCTCCACTGCACTAGACTTCGCCTGTTCTGTTCTACCGGACTTACACAACAGCAATCATTTTCCAATCATTCTTACTTCTCCTTCATATTCACCACCATTCCTTGGCCCTTGCTGGCAATTTGATTGAGCAAATTGGGACCTTTACTCGCAACTCACTGCTTTTAGTGAGGTTCCTTCTTCATCCTCCATTGATGAGCTCCTACACCTCTTCTCAATGTCAGTTTTAACCGCAGCTTCTCATTCTATACCCCAAACCTCAGGCAGGCATCCTCGGAAGTGCATGCCTTGGTGGTCTGCTTGTGCTCATGCAGTACGTTTGAAATGCTCTGCATGGAGCAGGTACCGGTACAATAGAACCGATGAGAGACTTTTTGATTTTAAGCAGAAGCATGCGATCACTCGCCGTGTCATCTGTGACGCTAAACGCACTTGCTGGTGAGATTATGTTTCCACCATCACCTCTGCTTCCTCTATGAGTGCAGTCTGGAAAAAAGTGAGGAAATTGAGTGGTAAATGCTCTCCTGACCCGGCTCCTGTTCTACGGGTCGCCGGTGTTGATATAGCAAACCCTCTTGACGTTGCCATTGAAATTGGCACTCATCTAGTCCGTATTTCCCGGGGGCTCCATCTATGCCCCTTGTTTCTTTCCTCAAAGTCTGCCAGAGAGTTAATGCCCTTGGACTTTTCTTCTCTCAGAGAATAGCAGTATAATGTGCCTTTTACACTTCGGGAACTGGAGGCAACACTCTCAGCTTGCTGATCATCAGCAGCTGGGCCTGACGACATTTACAGGTCCCCCTCACCATTCACGTTTTCAGCTTTCGCGGGCTTCACACATTCGCGAATTCCCAACCGCCAAATTCCCAGCCACCAAATTCCTAGCCGCCTAATCATATTCAAGTTTCCAGCCACCTGCGAGTCCCTACTACCCTCCCACCGACCCCCACAACTGGCAGCCAGCCCTCCCACCACTCAGTGTGGTGAGTGTTTTGTTTGTTCATTATTTGCTATTAAACTACAGTAAAAATAATGTAAACCCATTCATGACTGCATATTGGAATGGCTATTCGGACAGGTATTGGACGGTGACATCATGTGTTTACTCTTGAACACAGCAAAGAATCAAACATTTCTGCTACTGCTAATAATAACAAAAGCAATAATAATAATAATAATAATAATAATAATAATAAATACGATATAATTGAAGAAGGAAGTTGTATAAAAATACAAGGGAGTGGTTGACACATCGTCAGTGTGGCTTTGTTTATGCTGGAGTAAGCATTAGTCTCCCTGCTCTTCCAAACATTTCACAATAATTCATTGTGTTTGGTGCTTGTAGATTGAGTGCAGCTGTTGAGGCAGCGATTGAGGCAGTGGTTGAGGCTGCTGTTGAGGCAGCGATTGAGGCAGTGGTTGAGGCTGCTGTTGAGGCAGCGATTGAGGCAGTGGTTGAGGCAGCGATTGAGGCAGCTGTTGAGGCAGCGATTGAGGCAGTGGGTGAGGCAGTGGTTGAGGCAGCTGTTGAGGCAGCGATTGAGGCAGTGGGTGAGGCAGCTGTTGAGGCAGCGATTGAGGCAGTGGGTGAGGCAGCTGTTGAAGCGATTGAGGCAGTGGGTGAGGCAGCTGTTGAGGAAGCGATTGAGGCAGTGGGTGAGGCAGCTGTTGAGGCAGTGGGTGAGGCAGCTGTTGAGGAAGCGATTGAGGCAGTGGGTGAGGCAGCTGTTGAGGCAGCAATTGAGGCAGTGGGTGAGGCAGCTGTTGAGGAAGCGATTGAGGCAGTGGTTGAGGCAGCTGTTGAGGAAGCAATTGAGGCAGTGGTTGAGGCAGCTGTTGTGGCAGTGGTATTTAATAATATACATGTTAATAATAATAATAATACATGTTATTAATAATATGTACTATTATTATTTATAACATATATGTTATTAAATACCACTGCCTCAACCACTGAATTATTGTGAAATGTTTGGAAGAGCAGGGAAACTAATGCTCACTCCAGCATAAACAAAGCCACACTGACGATGTGTCAACCACTCCCTCGTATTTTTGTTCAATTTCCTTCTTCAATTGTATTATTATTATTTTTATTATTATTATTATTATTATTATTATTATTATTATTATTATTATTATTATTATTATTATTATTATTATTATATTATTACTATTGTTATTATTAGCAGTAGCAGAAATGTTTGATTCTTTGCTGTGTTCAAGAGTAAACACATGATGTCACCGTCCAATACCTGTCCGAATAGCCATTCCAATATGCAATCATGAATGGGTTTACATTATTTATACTGTAGTTTAATAGCAAATAATGAACAAACAAAACACTCACCACACTGAGTGGTGGGAGGGCTGGCTGCCAGTTGCGGGGGTCGGAGGGAGGGTAGTAGGGACTCACAGTGGTGGAGTCTGTGGTATTTAATAACATACATGTTATTAAAGCATAACATGTATATATTTAGTACAATTTACGACGTTTTCATGTATTTTATGATTGCTCATGGTTCATCAAGTTAAGGAAGCAGTATTGTATTATATTTCCCTACAATATATTGGGGCACCAAACGTTCATGGTTTTTCAACATTCGTGAGGCTCTTGATCCCCTAACCCTCGCGAATGTTGAGGGAGACCTGTATATTCGGATGTTACAACATTTACATCAGTCAGCTCTTGCAGTCCTCTTACATCTCTTCAATCTTATTTGGTCACAAGGAGTTCTTCCCCAGCTGTGGAAATCCGCCATTGTTCTCCCTTTCCGCAAGCCGGGTACTGCGGGACATGATGCCTCCCACTATCATCCCATTGCTCTTACCAGTGCAGTTTGCAAAGTGATGGAACGTCTGGTAAATCGACATTTAATGTGGTATTTAGAGAGACACAACAGTCTCTCCACTAGTCAATATGGCTTTCGTAAGGGACGATCTACCATAGACCCCTTAATACGCTTGGATACGTATGTTCGTAATGCCTTTACGAATAACCACTCAGTTATTGTCATATTTTTTGACCTTGAGAAGGCATATGACACAACTTGGAGGTACAGTATAATATTTTGGCCCAAGCCCACTCCTTAGGCCTCCGAGGCAGTCTACCATCCTTCCTTAAGAACTTTTTAATTGACAAACATTTCCGTGTTCAAGTCAATACTGTGCTCTCCATAGACTTTGTCCAAGCTGAAGGTGTCCCTCAGGGGTGTGTTCTGAGCACAACACTTTTCCTCCTTGCTATAAATGATTTGGCCTCTATTCTTCCATCCAATATTTGGTCATCACTCTATGTTGATGACTTCGCTATTGCTTGTGCAGGCGCTGTCACCTCATTACAGTTTCTCTCCAGCATGCGGTCGGCCGTGTTTCCAATTGGGTCACCACGCATGGGTTTAAATTTTCCAGTACCAAAACTCACCAAATTACTTTCACTAGACGCTCTGTCATCTCCGATCATCCTTTGTACCTCTATGGCTCCCGTATCCCTGTACGTGATACAGTCAGGTTTCTGGCCTTCTCTTTGACCATAGGTTATCCTGGAAACCTCACATTACCTCTCTGAAGGCAACCTGTCACAGCCGGCTGAACCTTCTTTAAAACCCTTGCTCATCTTTCATGGGAAGCTGATCGTCGAACTCTCCTTCACCTACAATCAGCCCTCATTTTATCGAAACTCGATTATGGTGGCCAGATCTATTCAGCGGCCTCTCCTGCTACTCTCTCTGCCCTTAACCCCATCTATCACCAAGGATTACATTTATGCTTTGGTGCTTTTCACTCTTTCTCTGTTGAGAGCCTCTATGCAGAAGCGAATGTTCCATCCTTTTCTGATCGCCGTGATGCCCATTGCCTTCGCTTCTATGTACGCTCTCACGATCTCCGCAATCCTTCCATTTATAGAATGATCACTGATATTAGTAGACATTATTTGTTCGCCGCCCCTGTTTGCTCCATCCCTTCTCTCCTCGCCTACATTCGCTCTTGTCTTCCCTTCAGTTACTGTCTTTATATGTTCATGTAGCATCTCACTTTTCCCTACCCCCGTGGGAAGTTCCAGCTGTTCGGGTCTGTTCTTTCTCACTCCCTTGCTCGAAAGCCCAACTGCCTACGGTGGCTTCGTGCTCTCTTTTTCTTGACCACTTCCACTCTCATTCTCATGCCATCGCAGTGTACACAGGTGGCTCTAAGTGTTCTGACGACGTCGGATTCGCAGCAGTGTTTCTGGACAGCGTCGTGCGAGGGCATCTACTATCTTCAGCTAGCATTTTTACTGCTGAATTGTATGCCATTCTTGCAGCAATTATTCGTATTGCATCTATGCTTGTGTCATCATTTGTGGTTGTCCCAGACTCCCTTAGTGCTCTACAGGCTATAGGGAAATTTGATACACCTCACCCCCTAGTTCTCTGTATCCAACTTTGGTTACACCGTATCTCTACCAAGCATAAAGATATTGTTTTTTGTTGGGTCCCTGGTCATGTTGACGTACAGGGCAATGAACAGGCAGACACTGCTGCGCGGTCAGCAATACATGACCTACCAGTTTCATGTAGAGGTGTTCCATTTCCGATCTATTTTGCTGTAATAACTACCCAGCTTCACACCCATTGGCAACAACGTTGGTCAACTCTGCTCGGTAACAAGCTTCATTCTATTAAACCGAGCATAGGTTACTCGCCGTCTTCTTGTCATCAGTGCCGAGGTTGGGAGACTACTCTCTCCCGCCTTCGCATTGGCCACACTCGTCTTACTCATGGGTATCTCATGGAGAGACACCCTGTTCCTCTCTTTGAGCAGAGTCAAGTTCCAGTATCGATTAGCCACATTCTGCTAGACTGCCCTCTCTATCAACGAGCACGCAGAATTTCCCATCCATCGTCGTCTCTGCTCTACTACTCTCTCTTTACCTTCCCTTCTTGGAAATATAAACACACGTGCAGTATAATGTGATCCTTTATTGACAACGTTTCGCCCACACAGTGGGCTTTTTCAAGTCACAAACAGATCTACCTGGGGTGGAAGGTACGCAAGTATTTATAGTCAGGTTCAGAATGCTGAAGTGTTACACCCTTTTGTTCATTTTGTTCATTTTCTTCTTATTATCACAATGGTATACTATTACATGTTATTTTTGCTATTTCACTTAATATTATATTCAGGGGTAATTCCATTAGTAGCTAAAATGGATTTACTCGACTTTATATATTATCTGGTCGTATTACTTAGCTATGTATTTAGGTAGGTCATTTAATTAGTGTCAACTGCTGGTGACCTGGCCAAGCACTAGTAGGTGTTTTGAGCTGCTCGACCCCTGCTCCGACCGAGACAAAGTGGGCTGGTAAAGCCTCACAGAGTTCAGTTCATACCTTCCTCACCTCTCGTGAGGGAAGCTCTCTGATTCCTGGCTTTAAACTTCTGGTCCCACATGAGGTTCCCTAGTGACCCTCCAGTACCTCGGACGGTATCTGACAGAAACGTCTCGGACGAAGTGTGTGTTGCTGTTTTGGAGACGCTGGTGATTGTCCCTAGCTCTGCTAGGAGTGAATTTAAGCAGTATTGGTTCAAAGAGGACGGTGAAAAAGTCATGGGAGACAGACTCGTCTCAAAATTCCTTTAAGTGTAAAATATTCCTAATCTCACTTAGTATATTATGAAAGTTGAATAAGAGTGAATGATTATTGAAGTGTTACTTACGTCTTCTGTCTCATTTGGATTGAGTTAAGTAAAGTGTTATTATGTGAAGAGAAGGCGTTATGATACTAGAGCCGTTCAGTGCTATAATCAAGATAATACTGTGTATTATCTTTTAAGTGAACTTAAGTGTAAATTTCATGAGTACAGTGGACCCCCGCATAACGATTACCTCCGAATGCGACCAATTATGTAAGTGTAATTATGTAAGTGCGTTTGTATGTGTATGTTTGGGGGTCTGAAATGGACTAATCTACTTCACAATATTCCTTATGGGAACAAATTCGGTCAGTACTGGCACCTGAACATACTTCTGGAGTGAAAAAATATCGTTAACCGGGGGTCCACTGTACTCTGTTTTATTGTGTGACCTTTTTAAAGTTAATATAAAACCCTTCTATGGTTTATTAAGAAACTTAATAAAAACCGGGAAGAAACATTGTGATTGTTTACTACTGAACCCTTGAATGATTTCATCTAGAACAGGATATTCAATCCTGTTTATTTGTTGCAAGAAAGGGCTAAACAGGCTTAAGTAGTGGCCCTGTATGCAACAAAGTGGGGGCCCGTCCGCGAGTTGCTCTCTGATCCAAGGTGCTGGAGGAAATATCAGCCCTAGGAAGTAAGTGCCAATCCCATGAAAGTGAGCTGCTGTTCAGGTACCCATAAAATTAACTATGGAGGCTCAAATGCAACAGTTAATATGTGAGTTAACCTTGGAGGATTTGAAGTCTTTAAAACTTCAGAAGTGCTGGCAAATTGCCATACGCCTAGGAGTGAAGTATAACAAATATTACACCGCCGAGACCACTCGATCTATTTTGAGAAACGTGCTGTTTCTGGAACAAGGGGAGGTGGATGACATTGACGATACTGATGAGGCAAGTCTAATATCTCAATTTGAACACTTGGACAGTCCGCTTGGAGCACAAGGACTTGATCTTGGTGGCCTTCCAACTTCCCTACCCTCTAGTGATGTGGCTGAGCCAGAATCAAAGGGAGCTGCTGGTGAGTGGACATCTCTGGGGGAGGTGCCTGAAATTGGGGCGTCTAATCACCCAGTTTCTGACCCTGGTTCACAAGAAGCACCCAGCGCAGGTGCTCGACCCAAGGAAAGACGGGAAAACTTGTATCCTCCATCTCCTCCACTACCGATTGGGCCCATATCACAGAGCCAGTTCGAAAGAATGGAGCGCCTTATTATTTTACAAATGGCCCAGATAGAAGGCCAAAGGAAGCTGAATGCAGAAGAGTTCGAGAGGGACACCATACTCTACGAACGTCAGTGGCAAAGGGAAGGAGTTGTGAGGCCCGAGGCCCCCAGAAATATTTTCGACATTCATAAAGCAGCATCTTTGGTGCCCAAGTTTTGCAAGTCTGATCTGGACACGTACTTCGATACGTTCGAAAATCAGGCTCAAGCTATGCAGTGGCCCCAAAAATTCTGGGCTGTCTTGTTGCATACGACGCTGACTGGTAAAGCTCGAGAATGTACCGCGGCTTTGCCTTACGAAAAGTACATACAACATGACTCCGTCAAAAAGGTCATACTGGAGACCTATGATCTACTCCCTTTGAGCTACCAGCAAGCCTTCCGTACTCTGCAAAGGTTACCAGGGCAAACTTGGGTGGACTTCGCCAGGCAGAAGAAGGTAGCTTTCGAGAGGTGGCAAAGAGCCTCACAAAGCAACACCGTAAGCAGCTTAACCCAATTAATGCTACAAGAGGACTTCTATAATTCTATATCTGGGGATTTGCGGAAGTTCCTGATCGACCGTCCAACACCTGATGTGATGGAGACCGCTGCACTGGCCGATCGCTACGAGATCTCCAGCCAGCTGATCCGTGATAGAACATCCAGAGAGGAAGCAGTAAAATTGGGCCAGAAGGTTTGACCAGTTAAGTCAAGAACAGAACCTCGCCAAAAGTTTCCTTCAGAAGCAGTGACCTCTCGAACCCTGGATAAGCCATGCAATGGTGACCGGTTTCAACTACGACAGAACCGGGAGGTGTATAAAGCCAGGAAGAACTTGTCCTGTTCATATTGCCAAAAGGGAGGTCATGTGAGAAACCAATGTTATCAGCTGGAAAGGGACAGGAAATATAAGTATCGAGAAGGTGCTCCTGTGCAGATGGTGTCTTCAGTAGCCCACACGCAGAGATGTTTACAGGCGGATCTAGAGCTGGCAGGACCGAAGACTGCTTCACTGAGATGACCAGAGACGAGGGCCATCTCAGGGCAAGAAATTGAAAAGGCAATGAGCCCATATTTTTCAAAAGGAAAAGTTGGTATTGACGAGTGTTAAGTGGTGCCTGTTAAAACCTATAGGGATACGGGGAGTTACTTGACATTGTTAAAAAAGGGAACCCACTCTTTGTCTGACCGCACTTATACGAAGATGGAAGCACTTCTGGAGGCTTATGGAGGAGCCGTTTCTAGAGTTCCCCTCCATAGGATATACCTAGACCTGGGTTGCTATAAAGGATATGCGACTGTTGGTATATCAGATGAAGGATTTCCTATTAAGTCTGCTGACCTACTGATAGGAAATGACCTAAGCTGCTAAGGAATCAAGAAAGAACCTCTGGTGATAGAAAATACCTCGGGAGAGGATTACGTGATTGAGGCTCATAGGAAGGACCTATCATTATTTCCGCTGGGAGTTGTCACTAGGTCCATGGCAATGACCAGGTTACCTCCTGAATCAACAGAGGAAGAAGAGGACAAAGCTGATCTGGGTTTGAACCTATTGTTTAGTGCGACCCACTGGCCCAAGGATGCGACGTCTGTGTCTGCAGGGCTAGACTCAACTTTAGATTCTTTAGGTGCTAAAAAGTTTAGACCTGAAGATCTAATCCAAGCACAGATGGAAGACCCCTCGTTGGAGAAAGTAAGAAAGCTGTTGATAACGGAAGAAGAGGCCAAGAAACTAGAGGACTGTGTTTATTCTAGTAGCGGTATACTTATGAAGAAATCCACCAGAAGACATTCTCTAGGGGCACCTTTTGCCAAGGCCAAGCATGTATTAATCCTGCCTAGGATTTATCGTGAGCTTGCATTGAAGGTCGCCCATAATAGTCCAATGGGAGGACATCTGGGAGTAAGGAAAACAATGGTAAAGTTGTCAAAATACTTTTTTTGGCCTAGAATGCGGGAAACCGTGGTGAAACATCTTCGCAGTTGCCGGGTCTGTCAGACCATCGGTAAAACTGCTCATACCCCGCCTCCAGCTCCCCTCTGTCCTATCACCTCAGATGGCGAGCCTTTTTCCCGTTTAATCATCGATTGCGTAGGTCCACTCCCCAGGACCAAGGCGGGGAATTAGTACCTATTCACTATAATGGATTCTGCCACCCGTTACCCCGAGGCCATCCCCATGAGGAAAATAAATGCTCGCGCAATAGTCCGCACTTTAATAAAGTTTTTCTCACAGGTAGGGCTGCCTCGTGAGATCCAGTCTGATCAAGGATCAAACTTCACTTCAAAAATCTTCAAGGAGGCCATGTCATGCCTTGGTGTAAGATCTATCCTTGCTACAAGCTATAGGCCCCAGTCCCAAGGAGCATTGGAATGGTTTCATCAAACATTGAAGGTGATGATGCGTTCCTACTGTGAACAATTCAGTAAAGACTGGGACGAGGGCATTCCTTTCCTTCTCCTGGCCGTAAGGGAAAGCGAGCAGGAAAGTCTAGGGTATAGCCCCTTTTGAGTTGATTTTATAGTTATACGGTACGTGGACCCCTCGCAGTATTGAAAGATGTATGGACCGGAAGACGTACTCCGTCAGTTCAGGCATGCCCGGCTTTGATGCAGGAACACCTCACTTTCACTAGGAACCTAGCCGCAGAGAACTTGAAGAAAGCCCAGGCTAAAATGAAACTACGACATGATGAACATGCGGCCTCTCGCTCTTTCAACATCGGAGATAAAGTATTGGCTCAAAAATTCATGCCTGGACATGCACTGAAACCAAGATATGAAGGACCTTTGGAAGTCATTAAAAAACTGAGTGAAGTGAATTACCTGGTTCGTACCCCAGGGAAAAAGAAATCAGACCATACATACCATGTTAACCAATTGAAGAAATATTATGGAGGGTTAGCCCCAACCGCTGCCATTCTTCTAGAGTCCCAGCAAGAAGCAGAGGATTTGGAGGACTGCTCCAAAGGAATAGAAGTCCGTCTTAGAAACACTAAAGTTCTACGAT
This sequence comes from Cherax quadricarinatus, assembly GCF_026875155.1. NCBI lineage: Eukaryota > Metazoa > Arthropoda > Malacostraca > Decapoda > Parastacidae > Cherax > Cherax quadricarinatus. Next base: position 19,251,379 of record NC_069405.1, on the reverse strand, counting down.
CCCTGGACGATTTTTTAAAAGGTCTGGCCTGTGACCGAGCCAAAGAAGTGAAAAATGTGATTTTGAAGTACCCATCATTGTTTGGCGATATGCCTAAGCATTGCACGTTGGGGACACACGACGTGGATGTCCAAGGAGCTGCACCCATCAAGCAGTCCCCTTATCGCTTAAGCCCTATTAAACACCAAGCTCTAAAGGAGGAAATCGACTTTTTGCTGACCCATGGACTAATTGAACGAAGCAAAAGCCCATGGGCCTCACCTTGTGTGTTAGTACCAAAGTCAGATGGAACCTATCGTATGTGTACGGATTATAGAAAGGTGAATTCCGTCACAGTTCCTGATGGTTACCCTTTGCCTAGAGTAGATGATTTAATCGATATGGTTGCCGGAGCCAAGTATGTGAGCCGGCTGGACTTACTGCGAGGCTACTATCAAGTGCCCCTGACGGACCGAGTTCAGGACATATCAGCATTTACAGTGCATGGAGGCTTGTTCAACTACTTGGTTACCCCATTCGGGTTGTGCAACGCAGCATCCACATTCCAGCGACTTATGAATGACCTTACTTATAACCTTGAGGGGGTTGAAGCCTACCTCGACGACCTAGTAGTCTTTAGTGACGAGTGGAGTTCACATTTAGTCCGTCTGGAGGCTCTTTTTAAGAAATTAGATGCTTATAATTTTACCATCAATTTAACCAAATGCAAATTTGGACAAGCAATGATTAAGTATTTGGGCTTCAATATAGGTCAGGGGACGGTGGCACCCATCAGTGCAAAAGTGAGAGCCATTGCAGACTTCCCTATACCAAGAGACAGAAAAGGGGTGCAGAGATTTTTGGGAATGGCTGGGTATTATAGACGATTCTGCCCTAACTTTTCACACATAGCCGCCCCCTTTTCGCGCTAACTAGTTCTAAAATTAAATTTGCTTGGTCTGAGGAATGTAATATGGCTTTTAATAGGTTAAAGCGATTATTGAACTCCTCTCCAGTATTGAAAAGCCCTGATTTGAACTTTCCCTTCCTGTTACATATAGATGCCAGCAGTTATGCTGTTGGATCAGTACTACTGCAGTCCTCCCACTCCTTTGATATTCTACATCCGATATGTTATTATTCCTCCACCTTAAAGCCACACCAAAAGAATTTTGCAACCATAGAAAAAGAAGCTCTAGCCCTGGTTATCTCTCTCGAGCATTTTGAAGTTTACTTGGGAACATCACCTCATCAGATTACAGTATACTCAGATCACAACCCTTTGACATTCATTAATACCATGAAGGCTAAGAATGCCAGAATACAGAGGTGGGCCCTTAGAATTCAACCTTTTTCTATTAAAATCCTACACATAAAGGGCAAACATAATGTAATTGTGGATGCTTTGTCCCGCCCTTAAACCAGTTGCACCAATATGCCCCTGTTCTAACTTACGCCTAATATTTCCTTTTTTGCCTACAGTTATGTGAATGAGTGGTACTGTTTACAGTTTAGTTATGGAGGATGAAGCTTGGAGACCAGTTGCTGTGTCCTTACATTTTACTTGAGAGACAGCATTCGTGTCACCCAAGGCCAAGAGAGAACCCAATTCTGTTGAGGCAGATGTCTGTCGTCTCAACAATATCCTCCTTGAATATCTTCAGAACACATGAAGATTGTCTGGGACGAATTGGCGGTGAAATGTATATCAGTCTTGCTATATGGGTATTTCAGTTTTTCTACTGAATCTAAAAGATTCAGGATTATTTTTGTCCTATTGTCAGTGCAACATTTGGTCGTGTGGAGGGGATGTTACACCCTTTTGTTCATTTTGTTCATTTTCTTCATTTTCTTCTTATTATCACATGTTATTTTTGCTATTTCACTTAATATTATATTCAGGAGTAATTCCATTAGTAGCTAAAATGGATTTACTCGACTTTATAATATTATCTGGTCGTATTACTTAGCTTTGTATTTAGGTAGGTCATTTAATTAGTGTCAACTGCTGGTGACCTGGCCAAGCACCAGTAGGTGTTTTGAGCTGCTCGACCCCTGCTCCGACCGAGACAAAGTGGGCTGGTAAAGCCTCACAGAGTTCAGTTCATACCTTCCTCACCTCTCATGAGGGAAGCTCCCTGATTCCTGGATTTAAACTTCTGGTCCCACATGAGGTTCCCTAGTGACCCTCCAGTACCTCGGACGGTATCTGACAGAAACGTCTCGGACGAAGTGTGTGTTGCTGTTTTGGAGACGCTGGTGATTGTCCCTAGCTCTGCTAGGAGTGAATTTAAGCAGTAATGGTTCAGAGAGGACGGTGAAAAAGTCATGGGAGACAGACTCGCCTCAAAATTCCTTTAAGTGTAAAACATTCCTAATCTCACTTAGTATACAGTGGACCCCCGCATACCGATTTTAATCCGTGCAAGAGGGCTCATTGGTATGCGAAATAATCGGTATGCGAATGAATTTTCCCCATAAGAAATAATGGAAATCAAATTAATCCGTGCAAGACACCCAAAAGTATGAAAAAAAAAATTTTTTACCACATGAAATGTTAATTTTAATACACACAAACTGAAAAAGGCATGCACAATTACATGACACTTACTTTTATTGAAGATCTGGTGATGATTGATGGGATGGGAGGAGGGGAGAGAGAGTGTTAGTGTTTAGAAGGGGAATCCCCTTCCACTAAGACTTGAGGTGTCGAGTCCTTTTCTGGGGTTACTTCCCTTCTTCTTTTAATGCCACTAGGACCAGCTTCAGAGTCACTGGACTTCTTTCGCACAACATATCTGTCCATAGTGGCCTGTACCTCTCGTTCCTTTATGACTTCCCTAAAGTGTTTCACAACATTGTCAGTGTACAGGTGGCCAACACGGCTTGCAATAGCTGTGTGAGGGTGATTTTCATCCATGAAGGTTTGCACTTCAAGCCACTTTGCACAGATTTCCTTAATCTTTGTAGTAGGCAACTTCTTCAATTTCTCTCTCCCCTCCTCTGAACCACTTTCCTCAGGTCTGGCCTCTTGCTGTTGAAGTTGATCTATGAGCTCATCAGTGGTTAGTTCTTCATTGTCCTCCTCCACCAACTCTTCCACATCCTCCCCACTAACCTCCAACCCCAAGGACTTTCCCAATGCCACAATGGATTCCTCAACTGGCATAATCCTCTCAGGGTTAGCCTCAAACCCTTCAAAATCCCTTTTGTCTACACATTCTGGCCACAGTTTCTTCCAAGCAGAGTTCAAGGTCTTCTTAGTCACTCCCTCCCAAGCCTTACCTATAAGGTTTACAAAATTGAGGATATTAAAGTGCTCTCTCCAAAAGTCTCTTAGAGTCAGTTGAGTTTCTGAGGTCACTACAAAGCACCTTTCAAACAGAGCTTTTGTGTACAGTTTTTTGAAGTTTGCAATAACCTGCTGGTCCATGGGCTGCAGGAGAGGAGTGGTATTAGGAGGCAAAAACTTCACCTTAATGAATTTCATGTCCCCATAAAGTCGCTCTGCCACGTCTGTAGGATGACCAGGGGCATTGTCTAACACCAGGAGGCACTTAAGTTCTAATTTCTTTTCAGTTAGGTAATCTTTCACATTGGGGGCAAATGCATGGTGTAACCAGTCATAGAAAAGTCCCTAGTGACCCATGCCTTACTGTTTGCCCTCCACAGCACACACAAATTCTCCTTGAGGACATTCTTTTGCCTGAATGGTCTGGGAGTTTCAGAGTGATACACTAATAAAGGCTTCACTTTGCAATCACCAGTAGCATTGGAACACATCAACAAAGTAAGCCTGTCTTTCATAGGCTTATGTCCTGGGAGTGCCTTTTCCTCCTGAGTAATGTAGGTCCTGCTTGGCATTTTCTTCCAAAACAGGCCTGTTTCATCACAATTAAACATTTGTTCAGGTTTCAGTCCTTCACTGTCTATGTACTTCTTGAATTCCTGCACATATTTTTTAGCTGCTTTGTGGTCCGAACTGGCAGCCTCACCATGCCTTATCACACTATGTATGCCACTACGCTTCTTAAATCTCTCAAACCAACCTTTGCTGGCCTTAAATTCACTCACATCAGCACTAGTTGCAGGCATTTTTTTAATTAAATCCTCATGCAACTTCCTAGCCTTTTCGCTTATGATCGCTTGAGAGACGCTATCTCCTGCTAGCTGTTTTTCATTTATCCACACCAATAAGAGTCTCTCAACATCTTCCATCACTTGCGATCTTTGTTTCGAAAACACAGTTACACCTTTGGCAAGAACAGCTTCCTTGATTGCCTTTCTGGTGCCCACAATAGTAGCGATGGTTGATTGGGGTTTCTTGTACAACCTGGCCAGGTCGGCGATACACACTCCACTTTCATATTTATCAATGATCTCTTTCTTCATTTCTATTGGAATTCTCACCCTTATTGCTGTAGGGTTGGCACTAGAAGCTTTCTTGGGGCCCATGGTCACTTATTTTCCAGATAAAGCACCGAAAACACTGTAAAAATACGAAATATTCCGATTGTATGCTTGGATGTTACCGCGGAGGCTGGCTGGTAAACAATGGCACGGGCGGCACATGTGAGGCTGGCTGAGGGCACTCATTGGACGCGTCTTGGACGAACAGCGGTGAGCGGGTTTTTAAGCGGTATGCGAGGCAAAATTTTTGCGATTAAAGCAAGCTGTATGCGGATTAATCGTTATGTGATGCCAACGGTATGAGGGGGTCCACTGTATTATGAAAGTTGAATAAGAGTGAATTATTATTGAAGTGTTACGTCTTCTGTCTCATTTGGATTGAGTTAAGTAAAGTGTTATTATGTGAAGAGAAGGTGTTATGATACTAGAGCCGTTCAGTACTATAATCAAGATAATACTGTGTATTATCTTTTAAGTGAACTTAAGTGTAAATTTCATGAGTACTCTGTTTTATGGTGCGACTTTTTTAAAGTTAATATAAAACCCTTCTATGGTTTATTAAGAAACTTAATAAAAAACCGGGAAGAAACATTGTGATTGTTTACTACTGAACCCTTGAATGATTTCATCTAGAACAGGATATTCAATCCTGTTTATTTGTTGCAAGAAAGGGCTAAACAGGCTTAAGTAGTGGCCCTGTATGCAACATGAGGTCAGATGGAGAAAGCTGCATCTGATGATGTACCGAGTGGGGTTATAGAAATAAATAAATATAGAGATAAATGGAAATAAATGGTGTAAAATACTGACACATTATGTTGGTATTTTATACCATTTATTTCCACCTTTCCCCCTTTCTTTGCTAAGGCCCAAAAGGCCCTTTTAAAACCTGACTTTTCCTCATTGACTTCAAAAGACCATGACTGTTTTAAACTCAAACTCCGAGATGATCCCTTTTCACTCCCCTCGGGCCCTTTTCCCCCAAATCTCTTGTTTCCCCTCTCACCATCCACTGCCCCCGTTCCCCAAATAACCTTTTAACTCATCCATCCCCCTTTTTTTTTCCACCTGATAGCCTTGCTTCCTTCCCCCCTTTAAAGCGCTGTATACCCCTTTTGGGGTTTAGACTTCTTTCTTTTAAAATTTAAAATCTTGGGACACTTCTAAGCCCCTTTTAACTCTTGTTTCCTCTTCAAGGGGGGCCCTTTGGGCAGGGTGAAGAGGCACTTGGTCTGAGGAATTAATTTGTTGGTCTCCTTTCTCAGACCGTACCTAATTACTCCCCCATTCCCCCCCTCCCCCTTTTTATTTTCCCCTCCTCCCCTCCCCCCCCTTTCCCTTATTCCCTTCCTTTTTTTTGGGCCCTTTTGGGGATTCCCCCTCAAAAAGGCATGCTTTCCAAAGGTGGGGGGGAAGGGGGATCCGGGTCCACTCATTCGGGTTGAGGTTTTTGGGGTGGGTTATTTTGGGAGTGGAATCTGGTTTCCACCGGGGGATGCCCCCAATCCCTCCCATCTCCTGGGGGTGGTTTTTGAGTGCCCGTTAAAATGAGGGGGTTGAATCTCTGGGGGCTGCCTTTCCGGATTCGGGGATGGGGCCAAAGGAGGTGGGTTTTGGGGCGGACATCCGGCGCCCTCTCTTTTGTCCCCCAAAGGGGAAAGCTGGGCAGATGGGTGGTTGCTATCCTGGTTGCTGGTTTCCCTGGCATAAAGGGCTGGGGTAAAGAAAAGGGGGTTTCCATGCGGCATCTGTGCTACTTTGGTGCTGGGCCCTCTTGGGCGGGGGAGGGAGTTTTCCCGGGCCCTTTCTTTTCTCCTAGGAACGTTCCCCCCAAATTCCCCCCTTTTTTTTTTCTTTTTTTTTTCTTTTTTTTTTTTTCCCTTTTTTTTTTCTTAAAAAAAAAAGAAAGAAGTAACCAAACCATGGAGGACCCAGTCCATAAACCCTGCTACCCCCCCCCCCCCTTTTTGTACTGCACCCGTTCGGGACCCGCCTTTTTTTTTACCACCCCTCAGAAAACTTCAAACCCCCCTTTCCCCTTTTGCGGTGCGGGTTTAAATCACCCACTTCAGGTACCTGGGTACCCGACTGACTCTTCTAAATTTGTCTAACCTCCTCCCCTCCTTTGACTATGTTTCTGGGCCCCCTTCCCTCTACAGTGGGGGCATTTTTTTTCGAATTGACGGCCCGTCTCATTCAGACCAACTCTGGCCCCCACCCCTAAATTTGCCCAATGACAGTTGCCTGATGATATTTTCCTTCCCGCCATTTTCCTCGTTCTACTCAGAAAAGACTGAAATGTCATGCACTCCCCCCCCCCAACATTTTTTCGGAATGCACAATGGATTTAAATTCCCTCCCTTTATGCTGATTTCCCTTTTGCCGTTTTTTCCAAACCCATTATTTTGGGCAAGGCGCTCATATCCCAAAGTTGGTAAAAGGTATTTCCTTTCATGTCTCTAAGAGGGGTTAAAACCATCATCACTGCCAAATGCTCCCCAAAGCTAAATGATCTTTCTTTTTTTCCCCAAATCAATACAATTCCTGTCACTATCGAAAAAAAATTCTTTCCTTAAAATTTCTTGTATTTGGGTTTTGCCTTCTCCCTCCCCCATCCCCAACAGAATTTCCAGACATGTGGCAATGACATTTTTTAAACAGCTGAAACTCCAAGAACCCCAAATCCTAAAACCTTATGTCCTTCCCTGCCCGGGGGAAAAAAACGATAACCCTTGCAATGTCACCCCGATTAACTTTCGACAGCTGTGAACCCCATCCTCTTTTTAAGTAGCAGGTCTTTCGTTTAAAATTTTTAAAAGGTGATCCCAAACATCAAAAAAGGGGTAGAAATTGCGTGTTTGGGTCACCCAGAAAAATTGCAATCTATAGCTGAATCCCCCTTTCTCTGGTCCCAAATGCCTTTCCCTAAAATTTTCCTTGTATTGACCTCCCTTTTGGGCTTTAATTGTCATGATACTCACCTTTCTTACTTTTTTGGCCTTTGGGCCAGGTCTATTTAAAAATGAGCGAGAAATCCATTCCCTCAAAGGGGCAAAAGGGTCCCCCTTTAATGCATGGCATTTCTCATCTAACCTTTCCAAAAGGGAGACTTCCTGTACTTTTTTCTTTTTCCCTCGGGTTTCTAAACACCCCCCCCCACTTCGGGGGTCCCGTCTTTTTTGCGCCTCCTCGGGGTTTTTTCCCCATAGTCACTTCCTGTCTTTTAATTATTTTGTTTGTCCCGGGGCCAAAGTCCCTATTTTAAAACACCTAAATCTTTTCCCGACTTATTTGTTTTCTCCCTCACAAGCCCCGGTATCGACGGGACCTCAACAGCACCCCCCCCCCCAATCGCCCCCTCTACTTTTTCCGGGAGTCCCCAAAAATACCCTTTGCCCCCAAATCCCTTTTAAAAACCCTCCCTTCCCCTTTCCCAACCCCCACATTTCCTTTTCCCATTCTCTGTACCGGGTTTCTTTCCCCCTCTCATTTGGCTCTGTTACAAGTGTGGAGGTTCACCCTTCTCATATTGTGCCTTCCTTCCCTGCCCCTCCCAAGTTTCTTCCTCTTCGGGCCTACCTCCCAGGTTTTTTCCTCTTCGTCCCCTTCCACCTTCTCTATTTCCCCCTCCCCCTTTTTTCACCCCCCCTACAGGAAAAAGTCCATTCCGGGCCCAAACTTTGTTTCACCCTCCTCCTTCCATCTCCAGAAATTGTCTCCCCATACAACGTTTTTTAAAATTCCCCGAAAAAAACTTGAAACAAAACTCAGAATATATTGCAGAACAAAACCCATCAAGGGGACACTGTTTCCACCCCTTTTCCTTCTTTTTCCCTCCCCCCCCTTTTGCGCAACTCCTTTCTTTGCAGTGCTCCTTTCCTTCGCAACGAACTTTCCACTGCTGCCACAGGGACTTTTCAAAACCCCTCTAGCCCCTATTTTAACCCTTACCTGGGGGATTTCTGGTATTTTTAATATTGCCAATCATGGCCTTTTAAAAGGGGAATATCTGAAACCCCAAAGGGGGTAATCGGGGTTTACTTAAAGATTTTGCTCTCCCTTTTTTCCCCCCTGTGGTGTTTGCCACGGGAAACCCAAAATTACACTGGGCCTGTTTTCCAACCTATCTCAGGATATAAATTTTAGGGGTTCTTCAGACCCTTTTTTTCTGATGGCCCTTTAAAATAAAAGGCCCCCCAAATGCACTATATTCTGCCCATAAACTTTTTTGTTCATAAGAACAAAAAAGAAGGAACACGCAACGGGGCCCTACCCCCCATGTGGAGAAAGCCCCAGTCCACCCCCCCGGGTTTTAAAACCAATAAACCCCCCAGTTTAAGCCCAAAGACCCACCCATCTGGTCACCTCCACTAAAGGGATGGAGAAATGAAACTAGACCCAGTAGCACAAGCTGGTCGGGCCCCAACTCACCCCCCCACCCCACCCACTCATGTATTTATCTAACCTTTTTTTTAAAACTCCCACGTTTTGGGGCCTGAAAAACCCTACTTGGATTTCGTTCCACCATCCAAAACTCTTTTTCCAAAAACCAGTGTTTCCAAATTTTTCCCATCCTGAACTTTTTTTTTCCCAAACTTAAAACCAATTGCTGCGATCCTGTTTTTGGCGGGAAAATTTTTCAGCACGCTTTTTTACATCCCCTTTTTTTATTCCTGTTTTCCATTTTCACCTCGATCATATCCCCCCTAATTCAAATGGTTTTTCAAAGAGAGGCAATTCGGGGCCCTCAGTCCTCCTCTTTGGGGAAAATTTTTTCTGATACATGGGGTCATTTTTTGCCCACCTCCTCTGAAACTTTTCCCCCAGACCTTTTATATCCATTCTGAAAATACATAAACCAAACCCTGAGCAGCATAGTCTAAATGAGGTTCCCAAAGGGATATATAGATTTGAAGAAAAAACCAAAGGAACTTCTATTAGTTTTTGGGAAACTTTTAGTTTATGAAGCCAAAAATTTCGTTAGCTTTATTGCAAAAAACACTAATGCACGGGTTGTTTTGGGTTTTTTAGATTACTGCTAACCAGAACTCCTAAACCCTTTTTTCGCAGTCATTTGAATTAAGGGCTACATTATTTAATTTATAAGGGCATGGGTTAAAAATTTTAAATGCCCCAAAATTTCCCAAATTTTCATTTGTCCAAAATTTTTAAAATGCAAACTCCACTTTTTCCACCCCTTGCATCATCTAACAAATCATCCTGGGTGTCTGGGTCCCCCCATCAAAATGAATTGGGCAGCCTATTTTGGTTTTCATCAGCAAAAATTTCTTATGTCGCTATTCCCTCCTCTATGTCGTTTTTAAAAATTGGGAACAACGGCCCCCAAAACTGACCCCTGTGGAACACCGCTTGTAGGGGCCCCATTTTGATTTTCTCCCCCAAATTTTTGCAACCCTGCGTCTAAATTTTTCCCCGCCAGGGTCTACCCAAAAAAATTTCTCCCCATTCTGTGCTTAAGTTTTCCCAATAGCCCTGGGGTGGAAAATCTAAACGTTAGCCTTACGAAAATCCTTAAAACAGTGGGCCCCCGGTATACATGGCATCGGGGAACTTAAATCCGGTATCCCATACCCTTTTAAAAAGCAAAAATTTTGCCTTTTCCCCTTCTTTTTAAAAAACCCCCCACCCTGATTCATTTCCCGACGCGTCCACATGTGGCCCCGAACTGCCATGTGCTGTCATTGTGTATTAAGCCAAACCCGTTGCTCGCATCTAAGGGATAAAATTCATACTTCCATAAATTTTCACAGTGTTTTTGGTCTTGTTTCTGGGAAAATAAGTCACCCTGGGGCCCCAAGAAAGCTTCTAGTGCCAACCCTTTAAGAAAAAAAGGGGGCAAAAGGGCTATTGAAAAGAAGAAAAGATAATTGCAAAGTTTTTGAAGTGGAGTGCGTGTGTTGGAGCTGGCCAGGTTGTATACAATACCCCAATCACCCAATTTCTACTATAGTGGGCCAGGAAAACGGCAATCCCGGAAGGTTTTTTGAAAAGGGGCATGTCGTTTTCGAAACAGAGATTGCAAGTGTTAGAAATGGTTTAGAACCGGTTTAATTTGGGGGGATAAATGAAAAAAAGATAGCAGGGGAAAGCATCTCTCAAGCGATCATATGTGAAAAAAGGGTTTGAAATTGCATGAGGGGTTTAATTTTAATAAATGCCTGCAACTAGTGGGAAAGTAGGAATTTAAGGCCAGCAAAGGGTTTGGGTTTGAAAGTTTTAAGAATCGTATGGCCATTAAAAGTGGAATTTGGCCCTGGTAAGGGTTTTCCAGTTTTGGACCAAAAGCAGCTGAAAAATATGTAAGGAATTCCCCGGGTTACAAAAGACAGTGGAAAAATTAAAAAAACCCGAACAAGGTTTAATTTTCATTTTAAAAAGGCCTGTTTTGGGAAAAAAATTTCCCAAAACAAACCTACATTACCAGGGAAAAAAGGCCTCCCAGGACATAAGCCTATGAAAAAACAGACTTAACTTCTGATTTGGGCCAATCTAAATGGGGATTTTCAAAAATGAATCCGTTAATTTGGTTTTCACCCCAAACCCCAGGCGTTTTAGGCAAAAAATGGGCCTCAAGGCTAATTTTTGGTTTGCTGTGGAGGGCAAACAGAAAACAAAGGGGCACTAGGGGCTTTTTCTATGCCTTGGGTTTCACCATGCCCAATTGCCCCCAAAGTAAAAATTAATTTAAAGAAAAGAAATTAAGCCTTTAATGCCTCCTGGGATTAAAATGCCCTGTCTTTCCCACAACGGCCAAAATCCTTGGGGGTTTGGGGGTTTTGTGGGGAAAGGAGGGGGAAAGGTTTGGTGGAGGGGGACAATTTATGAACCCAACCACTGTTTAGGGCTAGATCATCTTCAAAGCAGAGGCCCCGACCTGAGGAAAATCTTTTGGGGGAGGGGATATAGAAATTGAAGAAAATTTTCCTACTTCAAAAGATTGAAAAAGATCAAATTTGGGCAAAAGGGGAAAAAATTTATGGATAAAACACCCCTTAAAAACTATAGAAAGCGTGTGGTGAAATTTAAATGAAATGTGGGGGAAACCCCTTAGAAAAGGGTTTTGGGGGGGGTGTGTTTAAAAGGGAGTTTGTTGTTTGGGAAAAAGTTGAATTTCAAAGCGGGTTTGGGGAAAAAAAGAAAAGGGTAAGGGAAAAGGAATTTTTTGGGGAAAAAGGAAAATTTTTTAAAAATAACAACAAAAAGGGAATTCCCCCCCCCCCCCTTAAATATAAATAAACTTTATTAAAGGAAATGTCCGTTTCTATTGTTATTTTGGGACTACTAAATTTTGCTTTCTTCTTCCCGTTGTGGGCATTTAACTTAATATTTCATGGGTAAAACTTTTTTTCATAGTACTTTTGGGGGGTCTTTCACGGATTAATTTTTATTTCCCCCTTATTTTCTTATGGGGAAAATTAATTCCCTCTTTTCCCAAAAATTTTTGGGATAAAGGGTAGCTCTCAAATGGGGTTTAAAACTTTTACCGGGGGGCCCCTGTACAAGTATCATAAATTTATTACCATGATCTACCCCTCAAAAGCCTTAGTGAAAAAAGTTAGTAAATTCGTTTAAAACAGGGAAGCCCCTTTGTAAAAAGCCAAGTTGAAACTCGGTTTAAACAATCTTAAACCTTTTCAAAAGGGGACAAAAAAGCTTCGGGAATTTTAGATTCCATAAAATTTTTCCCCCTATGGAGGGAAGGCTTATTGGTTTTATAGTTCAAAGGCCCCGGGTCTTCACCCCGCCCTTTTAAATAGGTATTACATTTGTCATTTTCCCCTTATCAGGGATTATGGGCCCGTTTGTAGTGAAAAGTAAAAAAATTAGCCAAAGGTATGTTTTAATTTTCCCTTTAAATTCCTTTAACAAAACCCCTTGGGAAAAAGTTTTTAAACAGTCCGGGGATTTGTTAGGTTTTTAAAATTTTTCTTTTTTGCTGAAGGGGCCATGTCACTAGTTTTCCCGGGAATCATATAAGTTTATTACACCTGTTTTACATAATCTATTATTTTAAAGGGAAAATCGCTAGTTTTTTTCCTGGGGGGAAAACTGGGGAGGAAGTAGGATTGAGAAATTTTAAAAAATATCCTTATCACTGTCATGATCTGACCAAGTTACTCTTAAAATGGGCCAATCTTGTCCCTAATCTTACTTCTGTATACCTGAAAGAACCCTTTTGGGTTAGTCTTTGAATCCCTTGCGACCTTAGCCTCATAATCCCTTTTTGCTTTTCTTATTCCTTTCTACTCTCTTTAATTGAATATATTGATTTCTTAACTGCCCATCCCCTCTTTTGATATGCCTATATATGCCTCTCTTTTGATCAGTGAGATGTTTTAATCTATTGTTCATCCATTTGGGATCATTTTTGTTAGATCTAATTTCACTACTCGGAACAAAAGTTGTCTGGGCAGCTAGAACTATGCTCTGTAAAACGTCATATTGGCAACCAAGATCACCTACCTGACCCATAGTCAGGACATCCCAATTTAGCCCACCCAGGTAATTTTTCAGTCTCATGAAGTCGGCCAAGCGAAAATCCGAGACAGAGATTTGATTGCAGTTATCTGGGTAATTCCATGATATATTGAAACTAAGTGATTTGTGATCACTTTCCCCAAGCTCATCATTAACCTCAAGATTATTAATTAGTGATTCATTGTTGGCAAGAACCAAGTCAAGCAGATTGTTTCCTCTAGTTGGTTCTTTCACAACCTGTTCTAAAAAGCAATCCTGAAGCGTATCAAGAAAGTCACTTGACTCAAGATTTCCTGTCATATTGTTCCACTCAATTTGTATAAAGTTAAAATCTCCCATTATCACATTTTCATATCTAGATGCCTTATGAATTTCATCCCATAACAGCTTACTGCCCTCCCTATCAAGGTTTGGGGGCCTATAAATCACACCCAAAATTAATTTGTCATGTCCCTCGAGAAACTTTAGCCAAACAGATTCTGTGTTCGATGTTTCTAATCTTATATCATGTCTAAGACAACAATTTAAATTTTCTCTGACATACATCGCCACACCACCACCCTTCCTGTTGACCCTATCTGTGGAATAGTTTATAACCCTGTATGTTGCATTCAGAAGGCATTTCTCTATCTTCAGGTTGAACCAGGTCACTGTTATACCAATAATATCAATAGTACCTACACTTACAAGTAATCCTAGCTCATCTATCTTATTTCTGAGACTCCTACTATTTGTATAGTAAACCTTAAGGGAGCTAGTCACTCGTTGCCATCTACTATCCCTCTTTGTTGATCAGTTGATTTGCCATTACTAGCAACTTTATTTTGAATATTGTCTTTTAAACATATCCCTGAGGTATCCCGGTAATAACTGCTGTTTTTAACTCTAATGCTGCAGCCTGATTGTTTCCCACAAACACCCATACCTCTATAATCTGTCAGTTTAAATTCCTAGACAAGTCATCAATTACCCTCTCAATTGAATTGGCTAATGCAACCACTCCATCCCCAGAGAGATGAACCCTATCCCTTGCATACATATCACGTTTGCCAAAGAATAGGTCCCAGTTATCAATGAATGGGATTGCAAGTTCCTTGCAGTACCTGTCTAGCCAGCAATTTATACCAATTGCCCTAGACATCCATTCATTACCCACTCCCTTTCTAGGCAAGATGCTACATATGACTGGAATCCCTCCCTTAGACCTAACTACTTCTGTGGCTAACCTGTACTTATCCAGCAGCTCCTCTCTCCTACCCTTCCCAATGTCATTACCCCCAGCACTAAGACAGATAATGGGCTTGTTCTCATTACCTGCCATAATATTATCCAACCTGCTGACTATGTCACCAACACCAGCTCCAGGAAGGCACACTCTCTGTCTGACCTTTCTGTCTCTGTTACAAAATGCACGGTCCATATATCTTACCTGAGATTTGCCTACTATTAAAATATTCTTACCTTGATTAGCAGGAGAATCAGTGGTACCTTCAACCTCATTAACCACTGAAGTACACTCGTCTTGGAGAACAGAGAATTGATTTCCTACCTTCACATCTTCTCTATTAACTCTCCTCATCTTCCTTCTTCCTGAACTGTGAACCACTTGCCACTTAAAGTGGCTGCCACTATCACTGCTGGTGACCATCTCCTCCTTACCAGCTAAATCCTTCTCACATTCGCTCCCAAACTCATCTGTGCGAAGCTTCAGCCTCCTATTTTCCTCCTGAAGAAGTAGAATCTCCTTCAACACTTGAACCTGAGATTCTAAAACACTACAACAAGCCATGGTGCTTGGTAACAGCCCATGCTAACTCCCAAGAGCTTAGGCAGGTATGACCGCATGTGACCACTGACCTCGGCGTACTTCATACTTCGCTACATTACACTGCAGCCCGTATCCACTTGCGTAAGTGGTATACAATCTGTTCTTTATATCTCTCTCCTTCTTGGGCATTATCTATCCCAGATGTTGCCTTTCTTGTTTTGTCCTTACCACTTACACTTCTGTTACTCGGCGATTATAATGCCCATCGTATCCTCTGGGGGGGTCTCACAGTTATTCCAGTGGCATTCAGTTGGAGGCTTTTCTCGCTTCTCACCACCTCCATGTTGTAAATACAGGTACTCCCACCCATTTTAATCCTTGTACTTATACTCTCTCTTGCATCGATCTCTTGGTCTGCTCTTCCTCCGCTGTGCTAGACTTCACCTGGTCTGTTCTTCTGGACTTACATGACAGCGATCATTTTCCAATCATTGTTCTCCTTCATATTCACCATCTCTTCGTGGCCCACTCTGGCAGTTTGATCAAGCAAATTGGGAACTTTACTCGCAACTAACTGCTTTTATTGAGGTTCCTTCTTCGTCCTCCATTGATGAGCTTTTACACCTCTTCTCGACTTCAGTTTTAACCACAGCTTCTCATTCTATACCCCAAACCTCAGGCAGGCATTCTTAACAGTGCATTCCTTGGTGGTCTCCTGCTTGTGCTCGGGCAGTACGTTTGAAACGTGCTGCGTGGAGCAGGTACCGGTACAATAGAACCACAGAGAGACTTTTTGATTTTAAGCAGAAGCGTGTGGTCGCTCGCCGTGTCATCCATGACGCTAAACGCACTTGCTGGCGAGATTATGTTTCCACCATCACCTCTGCTTCCTCTACAAGTGCAGTCTGGAAAAAAAGTATGGAAACTGAGTGGTAAATACTCTTCTGACCCAGCTCCTGTTCTGTGGGTTGCCGGTGGTGATATAGCAAACTCTCTTGACGTTGCCATTGAAGTTGGTAATCATCTGGTCTGTATTTCTCAGGGGCTCACTAGACGTTTTGTCATCTCTGATCATCCATTGCACCTCTATGGCTCAAGTATCCCTGAACATGATGCAGTCAGGTTTCTAGGCCTTCTGTTTGACCGTAGGTCACCCTGGAAACCTCACCTTACCTCTCTGAAGGCAACTTGTCACAGCCTGCTGAACCTTCTTAAAACCCTCACTCATCTTTCATAGGGAGCTGATTGTCGAACTCTCCTTCTCCTACATTCAGCCCTCATTTTATCGAAACTCGATTATGGTGACCAGATCTATTTGGCGTCCTCTCCTGCTACTCTCTCTAGCCTTAATCCCATCCATCACCAGGGATGTTGTTTATACCTTGGTGCTTTTTGCTCTTCACCTGTTGAGAGTCTCTATGCAGAAGCGAATATTCCATCCTTGTCCGATAGCCATGATGCCCATTGCCTTTGCTACTGTGTTCGCTCTCATGATCTCCGCAATCCTTCCATATATGGAATAGTCACTGATGTTAGTAAACATTCTTTATTTGTTCGTCGCACCTGTTTGCTCTGTCCCTTTTCTCTTCGCCTACATTTGCTCTTGTCTTCCCTTCAGTTACCACCTTTCTATGTTCATGTAGCATCTCACTTTTCCCTACCCCCCTTGGAAGTTCCACCTGTTCATGTCTGTTCTTTCTCACTGCCTTGCACAAAAGCCTAACTGCCTACGGTAGCTTCCCGCTGTCCTTTTCTTGACCACATCTACTCTCATTCTCATGCCATTGCAGTGTACACAGATGGCTTTAAGTCTTCTGACGGCGTCGGATTCCCAGCAGTGTTTCCGGATAGTGTCATGCGAGGGCATTTACTATCCTTGGCTAGCATTTTTACTGCTGAATTGTATGCCATTCTTGCAGCACTTATCCATATTGCATCTATGCCTGTGTCATCATTTGTGGCTTTTTCAGACTCCCTTAATACTTTACAGGCTATACGAAAATTTGATACACCTCACCCTCTAGTTCTCTGTATCCAACTTTGGTTATGCCATATATCTACCAAGCATAAAGATATTGTTTTTTGTTGGGTCCCTGGTCATGTTGACATACAGGGCAGTGAACAGGCAGACACTGCTGTGCGGTCAGCAGTACATGACCTTCCAGTTTCATATAGAGGTGTTCCATTCATGGACTACAGTGGACCCTCGGATAACAATCACATTGCATGATGTTAAATCTGCCCAACGAAGCATTTGAGCATAAAAATTTTGGCCTGGGTAGCGATAAAAAAACTCACTCAACGTGATTCGTCTGGTACACGTCCATGTGTGGCCTGAGCGCACCTCAGCTGCCAGTGCTTTCCAGCCAGCCAGTGCAGTCATATCTATGCATACATTCAGTACATTTCATATTATCAAAGTGGTTTTAGTGCTTGTAACTGCAAAATAAGTCACCATGGGCCCCAAGAAAGCTTTTAGTGCCAACCCTGTGGTAAACAGGGTAAGGATTAGTATGGAAATGAAGAAAGATAATTGCAAAGTACAAAAGTGGAGTGTGTGTCTCGGAGCTGGCCAGGTTGTATACTAAACCCCAATCAACCATCGCTACTATCTTGGCCAACAAAATGGCAATCAAGGAAGCTGTTCTTGCAAAAAGTGCAAGTATGTTTTCGAAACAGAGATCGCAAGTACTCGAAGATGTTGAGAGACTGTTATTGGTGTGGATAAACAGAAAACAGATATCGGGAGATAGCATCTCTTAAGCGATCATATGTGAAAAGGCTAGGAAGTTGCCTGCAACTAGTGGTGATGTGAGTGAATTTAAGGCCAGCAAAGGTTGGTTTGAGAGATTTAAGAATTGTAGTGGCATACATAGTGTGATAAGGCATGGTGAGGCTACCAGTTCGGACCAGGAAGCTGAAAAATATGTGCAGGAATTCAAGGAGTACATAGAGGCTGAAAGATTGAAACCCCAACAAGTGTTTAATTGTGACAAAACAGGCCTGTTTTGGAAGGAAATGCCAAACAGGACCTACATTACTCAGGAGGAAATGGCACTCCAAGGACATAAGCCTATGAAAGACAGGCTTACTCTTTTGTTGTGTGGTAATGTTAGTGCTGATTGCAAAGTGAAGCCTTTGTTGGTGTATCACTCTGAAACTCCCAGTGTGTTTAGGAAAAACAATGTCCTCAAGGCTAATTTGTGGGCTGTGGAGGGCAAACACATAAGGCATGGGTCACTAGGGACTTTTTCTATGACTGGTTTCACCATGTGTTTGCCCTCACTGTGAAAAATTACCTCCTGGAAAATAAATTTGACCTTAAGGGCCTCCTGGTATTAGACAGTGCTCCTGGTCATCCTTCAGACTTGGCAGAACAAATTTCTGGGGACATGAGCTATATCAAAGTGAAGTTTTTGCCTCCTAATACCACTCCTCTCCTGCAGCCCATGGACCAGCAACTCATTTCAAACTTCAAAAAACTCTACACAAAAGCTATGTTTCAAAAGTGCTTTGAAGTGACCTCAGACACTTGATTGGATGAGAAGAGACAGACAAGGGCAAGGAGGAGGTGTTGCTGTGTGCTTCTCTAAAAGTGTTCATGCCCAGCACATTGATGTTGCCACCCCTACACATCTTGAAATGATGTTCTTCAAGCTCTGTATAAACACTAGTACCTCTGTACTAGCATGTGCAATGTACAGACCTCAGTGGCAACATGCAGACCCCATCAACTTCCTAATGGAAAATATTGACTCCCTTCTGCTACAACACAACTGTCAACATATTATAATTGTTGGTGACCTCAACCAGCACCTTATACAGAGGGACTTTGATGACCTTCTTGCAGTGTTTGACATGAGAAACTTTGTTGATTTCCCTACTCATATCTCTGGCTCCTCCCTTGACCCAGTAGTGAGTGATCTGGCAGAAGGCATAGTTACTTGTCAACCCCTCGGCTACGTTGGATCGTCTGACCACAAGGCTGTTTTTACGACACTTAAGATCCCAGCAGAATGAGGTGAGGAGTCCACACACACAACCTGGCTATGGGAAAGAGGTAATTGGCCAGCCCTTTGCTCTGAGCTCGCCACCACCGATTGGAATGCTCTTCTCCAAGGGGATGTTGACAACCAAGTGAAGGGGGCAATAGGGCAACATCTGTAACTCTGTTGTTTACTGTCCGATTTTCTCCAGTTTTGGTACACAAGACAAAGTCGTTTCACTCTTTCTTGAAAATATTTATCAAAAATATACCTCAAACAACAACTGAGAAATGACTGATTTACTGAAAATGCCCTTGTGGCCAAACTTTCTCTTATATGGGACTACGTAAGGTTGTTTGGACACTTGGTGCCGAGAGAACAATGCTTATACTAATTTTCGTTGAGCCCTTTTCTCTAAATAAACTTATCTTTATTTCACAAAAAAATAAAGTTTGTTAGTTCCTGGAATATTGCAAAAAAATCTGCCCTTTACTCCCACATAACTCCCAAAGTATTTGGAATATTTCCAAAATTTGGTCACCGAAAAACGGAGAAATCATTATTCTACAACTTTTGTGAGTATTATATTCCATTTAATTCAGTAATAAAGCGGGAAGTTTGGACATTAGGTGAATAAGTTACTTCCGAGATATAGGCCGGGAGCGCCGGCCG
Organism: Cherax quadricarinatus; assembly: GCF_026875155.1. Taxonomy (NCBI): domain Eukaryota; kingdom Metazoa; phylum Arthropoda; class Malacostraca; order Decapoda; family Parastacidae; genus Cherax; species Cherax quadricarinatus. Next base: position 19,232,065 of record NC_069405.1, on the reverse strand, counting down.
GCCCGTCTCAAAAAAAAAAAAAAAAATTTCGCGAAAATCGCGTTTGTTTGGGTGTATTTCTTAGTAAACTGATGTTCTAGTGCAGTTAGCCTCTAAACACCGTTTTCTCTTACTCAGAGATGACAGGGTGACCAGTTACACTTTTATATCGAAATATTCCCGATAATCTCTGGGCCATATTATGGCCTATTTTATTCAGTCTAGAGTATATAACATGTTTGTATGTTATTTAGAGTGTTTATTATATCATATTAGATCAATTCTGATAGACAAACAAGCCGTAGAGTTGATATATAAGCTGATATAAGCGTAATAATGGGCGATTCCTGGCTGGCACCTCAGGCGCTGGAACACTGCCGAGCGTTCCCATCTGGTTCCCAGCTGTCGCTCAGTCTGCGGATAAGTCCCGCCTACTGTTTTATGATGCCAAATAGTCAGTTATTATATTAGAAAGAATAATGCAAGAAAAGGCGATAAAAAACAAGGAAACAACTCCGAAATATATATGGGCCGTGAGCAGACTCGGTACCAACATCGCCGTTTCCATAACTGATATAAATGACTATAATTTCTTGTAGAAACGTCGTAGAACATTCATTCTGGTACCATTGTGTTGCCAAAGAGTTGAGCTATTTTTCAGTATACAGTGGACCCCCGCATACCGGACGCCTTGCATAACGGACAATCCACATACCGGACGCTTTGATCGCTAAAATTTTGCCTCGCATACCGCCCAAAAACCCGCTCAGCGCCCTTCGTCCGAGACGCGTCCAATGTGCGGCCTGAGCCACGCTCACATGTTCCGCCGGTGGCATTGTTTACCAGCCAGCCTCCGCGGTAACATCCAAGCATACAATCGGAACATTTCGTATTATTACAGTGTTTTTGGTGATTTTTTTCTGGAAAATAAGTGACCATGGGCCCCAAGAAAGCTTCTAGTGCCAACCCTACAGCAATAAGGGTGAGAATTACTATGGAGATGAAGAAAAAGATCATTGATAAGTATGAAAGTGGAGTGCGTGTCTCCGAGCTGGCCAGGTTGTATAATAAACCCCAATCAACCATCGCTACTATTGGTGGTACAGCTGCTGCTGCTGCTGTACCACTGTCAGCTGCTGCTGCACTGTCAGCTGCTGCTGCACTGTCAGCTGCTGCTGCTGTACCACCGTCAGCTGCTCCTGCTGCTGTAGTACCGTCTGCTGCTGCTGTAGCATCGTCTGCTGCTGCTGTAGCATCATCTGCTGCTGCTGTAGCATCGTCTGCTGCTGCTGTAGCATCGTCTGTTGCTGCTGTAGCATCGTCTGTTGCTGCTGTACCACCGTCAGCTGCTGCTCCTGCTGTAGCATCGTCTGCTGCTGCTGTAACATCGTCAGTTGCTGCTGTAGCATCGTCTGCTGCTGCTGTAGCATCGTCTGTTGCTGCTGTAGCATCGTCTGTTGCTGCTGTACCACCGTCAGCTGCTGCTGCTGCTGTAGCATCGTCTGCTGCTGCTGCTGCTATAGCATCGTCTGCTGCTGCTGTAACATCGTCAGTTGCTGCTGTAGCATCGTCTGCTGCTGCTGTAGCATCGTCTGTTGCTGCTGTAGCATCGTCTGTTGCTGCTGTACCACCGTCAGATGCTGCTGCTGCTGTAGCATCGTCTGCTGCTGCTGTAACATCGTCAGTTGCTGCTGTAGCATCGTCTGCTGCTGCTGCTGCTGCTGTAGCATCGTCTGCTGCTGCTGTAACATCGTCAGTTGCTGCTGTAGCATCGTCTGCTGCTGCTGCTGTAGCATCGTCTGTTGCTGCTGTAGCATCGTCTGTTGCTGCTGTACCACCGTCAGCTGCTGCTGCTGCTGTAGCATCGTCTGCTGCTGCTGTAACATCGTCAGTTGCTGCTGTAGCATCGTCTGCTGCTGCTGTAGCATCGTCTGTTGCTGCTGTACCACCGTCAGCTGCTGCTGCTGCTGCTGTAGCACCGTTGTTGGTGTGGCTTATTGAGAATACCAAGAAACAATTAACCCCAGAGGATTTGCCACCCAGGATAGCCCAAAAAAGTCAGTGTCATCGAAGACTGTCTAACTTATTTCCATTGGGGTCCTTAATCTTGTCTCCCAGGATGCAACCCACACCAGTCGACTAACACCCAGGTGAACAGGGAAAATGCCTGGAACTAGTGCTCATATTGGTGAATTTAGAGCCAGCAAAGGTTGGTTTGAGAGATTTAAGAATCGTAGTGACATACACAGTGTGATAAGGCCTGTTCTGGAAGAAAATACCAAACAGGACCTACAGTACTCAGGAGGAAAAGGCACTCCCAGGACACAGTGTCTCATCAGTCATTGCTGCATCTTCAATAAAGGTGTCATTTATTCTTCATTTAGTAGAGTAGTACATGCACAATATATATTGTGCATGTACTACTCTACTATTGTGCATGTATCCTTCTCTTTGTGTGTAGGAAAATGTATATTTCATGTGGTAAAAATTTTTTTTTCATACTTTTGGGTGTCTTGCACGGATTAATTTGATTTCCATTATTTCTTATGGGGAAAATTCATTCGCATACCGAACATTTCGCATAACAGCCAGCCCTCTTGCACGGATTAAGGTCGCTATGTGGGGGTCCACTGTATATAACTCAATTTCCATATTTTTTCGATTTTTCGGTGAGCGCGCGCGGAAATTTGCCCTACTGCCCCCTGAAAGCCTTCACTGGACACATCCTTAATCTACAACAAGAACACATTCCTCACCGGCAATATGTGACGAAGCCTACAGATCAGCCTTGGTTTGGCTTTCGCTGTAGAGAGGCTGCTACTGCTAAGTACAAAGCATGGCGAAGGTATAAGAGACATCCTACCACCTATAACAGGAACTTGCACAGGCAAGCCTGTAGGCATATGGGTGATGTTCAAAAGTGGGCCATTGCTAAATGGGAGGTGGACACTAAAAGAAAGCTTGCATCAGGTAGGGTAGGCTCCAAAACCTGGTGGTCCCTGGTCAAGGACAGACAAGGTTATCTGCCTGATGAACTTATTCCACCTCTAAATCGACAGGATGGGACCACCTCTACTAGTAGTCAAGAGAAGGCGGACCTCTTTGCTGAACACTTTGCTACCAAAATGCAAGTTACTGATCCAGCAAGGGTCCCTCCTTGGCTAGCTGCAAGAACTGTGTCAAAACTGTCAGTGGTGACAATAAGGCAGGAGGAGGTGCATTTCTTCTTAAATCGCTGGACCAAGAAAAGGCTGTGGGCCCAGACAAGTTGAGCCCAAGATTGTTGAGAAGATGTGCAGACCAGCTAGCAGCACCTCTAACTCGCATCTTTCAGCACTGCCTAGTACAGTGTAAATGGCCCTCTCTATGGAAAGAGGCAAATGTAGTCTCTGTTCACAAAAAGAAGAGCAGAGCAGAAATCAGCAACTACAGACCAGTGTCACTCTTGTCAATCACTGGTAAGGTCCTTGAGACAATAATCTCAAGACAAATGACAGAGTTTTTTGACTACCACTCACTACTTTGTGATCGTCAATATGGCTTCAGGAAAGGTTACTCTGCTGCTGATCTGTTGTTAAACCTCTCCACTAAGTGGCATCAGTCACTGGATGAATCCAAAGTCAGCTGTGTGGTAGCACTGGACATTGCTGGCGCTTTCGATCGGGTGTGGCACCAGGGCCTCTTAGCAAAACTTCAAGCACTGGGAATTGCAGGCTCTACGCTATGTCTCCTCAGTGATTACCTTCATGGTAGATCTCTAAGTGTAGTTCTCAATGGAACGGAATCAGCAAGACATCCTATTGGGGCAAGTGTTCCACAAGGAAGCGTGCTGGGTCCATTGTTATGGAATGTCTACTTCAACGACCTTCTTCATCTCATCCCAGAATCACATGCATATGCAGACGACTGTACACTGACATTCACTTATCCAAGAGAAGAAATGCCAGCTGCTCTAACCCTTTGACTGTCGAAGGGCCCAATCCTGAAGTTGCTCCTGGTGTCGCAAAATATTCGAAAAAAAAAAAATTATTTTTTCTTATGAAAATGTTAAGATTATTTTTCTGATTGTTTTAGTCCCAAAAAAAAAATTTTCCCATCAGTACTTACGGAGATATAGAGGCATGAAGTTTGCAGAAAATGAGCCGCGTATGGCAACAGCGGCGACTACCGCTCACCCGGTAAACTTTGGTTTACTTGTATTTGAAGGTTTGTTGTTTTTTTCACTATTTTATTTTTTTACATAACTTATGTGGCCTGTGAG
>NC_069405.1:19105325-19222825 GCF_026875155.1 Cherax quadricarinatus | reverse complement strand
ATTAGTAACATCTCGACCCCTTTATTTTTCAACAGATTACATTCATTTTTGGTGTACTATTAGAAGCTTATATCGAGTATCCTGTGCTGAAGTTTCAAGCATACCGGCCAAAAAGGAAATGAAGTACAGTGGACCCCCGCATACCGATTTTAATCCGTGCAAGAGGGCTCATTGGTATGCGAAATAATCGGTATGCGAATGAATTTTCCCCATAAGAAATAATGGAAATCAAATTAATCCGTGCAAGACACCCAAAAGTATGAAAAAAAAATTTTTACCACATGAAATATACATTTTCCTACACACAAAGAGAAGGATACATGCACTATAGTAGAGTAGTACATGCACAGTATATATTGTGCATGTACTAGTCTACTAAATGAAGAATAAATGACACTTACCTTTTTTGAAGATGCAGCAATGACTGATGAGACACTGTGTCCTGGGAGTGCCTTTTCCTCCTGAGTACTGTAGGTCCTGTTTGGTATTTTCTTCCAGAACAGGCCTTATCACACTGTGTATGTCACTACGATTCTTAAATCTCTAAACCAACCTTTGCTGGCTTTAAATTCACCAATATGAGCACTAGTTCCAGGCATTTTTCCCTGTTCCCCGGGGGTGTTAGTGATGGTGTGGGTTGCTTCCGGGGGAGCCCAAGATTAAGGACCCCAATGGAAATAGGTTGGGACAGTTTTAATGACATATTTTTTTGGGGTTATCCGGGGTAAAAAAATTTCCTGGGGGGTTAATTGTTTTTTGGGTATATTTCAATAAGCCACCCCAACAACATTGCTACAGCAGCAGGACGATGCTACAGCAGCGCGGGACGATGTTTACGGGCAGCAGCAGACCGAAGGCTTTACAGCCCACAGCGGCAGACGAGGGCACAGCAGAGCACCCAGGGGGGCAGTGCAAACCGCAGCAGCAGACATGCTACACAGCAGCAACGTCTACAGCAGCAGAGCCCGATGCTACAGGCAGCAGCAGTGACGGGCCCAGCAGCAGCACAGCTTTTACCACCAATAGTAGCGGGGTTTGATTGGGTTCATTAAAAAAACCGGGCCACCCTTCGGGGGAAACGCACTCCCCCTTTCATACTTACCCAAGATTTTTTTCTTCACTCTATAGAAAATTTCCCCCTTATTGGCTGTGGGGTTTGGGAAACAAGAACTTTCTTGGGGCCCCATGCTCACTTTTTTTCCCCAGAAAAAATCCCCCAAAAACACGGGAAAATAATATGAAATGTTGTTTGTATGCTTGGTTTGGCTACCGGGGAGGCGGCGGGGTTAAACAATGCCCCGGGCGGAACATGTGGGGCCCGGGCTAAGGCGCAAAATTGGACCCGTCTCGGCGAACACCGGGGGGGGGTTTTTGAGGGGGGAAGCAAGGAAAAATTTTTTGCAATTAAAGTAAAGGGGTTTGGGGAAAATAAACGGAATGGATCCCAACAGTAGGGGGGGGTTTCCACTGTATGAAAAAATTTACAAAAAAAATTCCCATTTTGCAGCGGACCTTACTTAGTGGTACGGGGAAAAGGGGTTTTTTGACACTTGCTGCTGATAAACATTTCCCAAATTCCATCAAAAAAAGTTTTACCAATTCAAAAAAAACCTCATCTTTAAATGCTAAAAAAAATAGTTTAAAATCTTTTTTTTGGGACGTTTTGGAAGATGTGGGTTTTTGTTGGCCACATAAATCAAAAAATTTTTGGGGAAATTTTCAAAAAGGGAACACTTTACATTGTAAAGCAATCATTCTTTTATGTTTGTTGTAAAAATCAAGTCCATTAAAAAAAATAAGGAGGGAAATCCCCTTAATAGGAAAAATAACTTATTTCCCAAAATATGGGCCCGCACGCGCGGAAACCCCAGGTGCCCAGGAATTTTTTTTTTTTTCCCCCAAAAAAATTTGCTTTCTTTTACCTTTTTTCCGTGACCCCACGAGTGTTTATTACAGTTAACCATTTATATCCACGTTTTTCTCTCACGATGAGAGAAGGGTCTTTTCACCTTCAGGGGTTTTATCGCTAGAATTTTTTTTTCCCCTGGGGCGTCAAATTTTTATGTAAAATTTTTTTTTTTTTGGTGTTTCTTTTTAGGTTTTTTATGCTATTTTTTTTATTGCCCTTTGTCATATTAGACAATTGTGATAGGTAAACAAAACCTTTTAATTGATATTAAACGGGGTATGGAATTTTTTTGTTGGCTGGGGGGGTCCCATTTTGGGCACTATTCCCCCGGGGTTCCCATTGGTCCCTTGACCATATTACCCCCCCGCTTGGCCTGATTTAAACAGGAATTTGTATTTTTATTAAAAACATAAAGTTCAGCTATGTTTTGGTAAAAAAAACTCAATTTTTTTTTTTTTTTTTACTCTTTGGGGGCGACTATGTGATTTCCCCGCTATTGGTTACAGTTTTACTTAAAGCTAAGGGGTATATCATAGTTTTTTACAGTGGATAGTTAAATTAAATTTATAGTTGTACAGTAGGGAAAAAAATTTAAATTTTAAAAAGAAGGAAAAAAATTTTTATAACACAAAATATACAGTGGGCCCTCACTTTTTGTAGTTTTTCGGGAATCATTTGAAATTTTGGGAAAACATAGGAATATTTTTTGTAAAAAAATAGGGTCCCCTTTTCAAAGGTTTGGGCTAACGAGTAGTACTTTATCCCGGGACCCCTGTACGCCGGTGTGAGCTGGGGCGGGAGCCAAATTGGGGATTGTTTTTCCAGTGAGCAAAGGGCCCCCCAGGCTCCGCGAAAATTTTTAAAAATTTTCCTTTTTTTTTAGTGCTTTTTCAAGGACTAAATAAGCTCCCATGGCTCCAAAGAAAACCCTAGTACCAGGGCCGTGGTAAAGAAGGTGAAAATACAATTGAATTAAGAAAAAAAACTTGAAAATTTTTGAAAGTGGAAAAGTGCGGCCGAACTGGCCAGGAAAAGTATGGGGGAAACCCTACACAAACCCTATGTTCCCATAGTGGCCCGAAAAAGGAAAAACAAGGGGCACTGTTTTGCAAAGGGGGTAACTAAAGCGACAAAAATGAGATCCCCCATACTCGAAGAGGTTGAGAAGTTATTATTGGTGTGGATAAATGAGAAACAATTAGCAGGAGATACTCTTATGACTTTGATTGTTTGTGAAAAGGCTAGGCAGTTGCACAACGATCTGGTAAAGATATTGGCTGAAAATAATTGGGATGTGTGAGTGAATTTAAGGCCAGCAAAGGTTGGTTTGAGAGATTTAAGAAGCGTACTGGCATACACAGTGTGGTAAGGCATTGTGAGGCTGCCAGTTTGGACCACAAGGTGGCTGAAAAATATGTGCATGAATTCAAGGAGTACATAGAGGCTGAAGGACTGAAACCTGAACAAGTGTTCAGTTGTGACGAAACAGGCCTCTTTTGGAAGAAAATGCCAAAGAGGACCTTCATTACACAGGAGGAAAAGGCAATGCCAGGACACAAGCCTATGAAAGACAGGCTGACGCTAATGTTCTGTGCTAATGCCAGTGGGGATTTCAAAGTGAAGCCATTACTAGTGTACCATTCTGAAAATCCCAGAGTGTTCAGGAAAAACAATGTTATGAAGAGTAAATTGTGTGTGTTTTGGAAATATAATAGTAAGGCATGGGTCACGAGGGAAATTTTTGTTGAGTGGTTCAATGAAGTGTTTGGCCCTAGTGTGAAGAATTACCTCCTGGAAAAGAAATTGGATCTCAAGTGCCTGCTAATGAACAATGCACCTGCTCATCCTCCAAACTTGGATTACCTAATTTTCGAGGAGTTTGGGTTCAACGCAATAAAGTTCTTGCCCCTGAATACCACTCCTCTCCTCCAGCCCATGGACCAGCAGGTCATTGCAAACTTTAAAAAACTCTACACCAAAGCAATGTTTCACAGGTGCTTGACTGTGACCACAGACACTCACTTGACCCTAAGGGAATTTTGGAGAGAACACTTCAGCATCCTCCATTGCATAACCCTTATAGGTATGGCTTGGGAGGGAGTGACTACCAGGACTTCGAACTCTGCCTGGAGAAAATTGTGGCCAGATTATGTCAACAAGAGGGATTTTGAAGGGTTTGGGACTGACCCTGATGCCTGTTGTTAAATCAATTGTGGCACTGGGGAGTTCCATGGGGTTGGATGTGAGTTTGGAGGATGTGGAAGAATTGGTGGAAGACCACAACGAAGAGCTCACCACTGGGGGGCTGAAAGAGCTTCAGCAGGAACACCCAACAGAACGCAGCTCAGAATCTTGTTGCGAGGAGGAGGAAAAGAAGGAAGAAGGTGCCTTCTTCAGAAATTAAGGAAAATTTTTTGCTATGTGGGGCAAGAGGGAAAGTTTTATGGAAAAAACATCACCCTGACAAAGTTTTTGGGGAAAAGCTTTTTGGGGCAACATGTACAGGAAAAAAGTCTTGGGCCTTTTGGGGGGAAAGTGTTAAAGAGATGCCAAAAACAGGGGCTCTCTCCACAGTTTTTGCAGACAGGACTCCAGTGACCCCAAAAAAGGGGGGTCCTAGGGGGCATAAAAAACAGAGAAGAAAAGAAACCCCCAGAAAAAGAAAATTGGTCCCTGAGGTTTTGAGGGAAAAGGGGATTCTCCTTCCAAACTATAAACAATCCAATCTCTTCCCCCCTCCTCCTTTTAAAGGGGGGGCTCCTTGGCGGGGGTGAAGGGGCTTTGGTCTGGGGAAATTTAAAGCCCTGTCGGTCTTCTTCCTAAGACCAAACCCAATTTAAACCCCCCCAATTCTCCCCCCCCTACCCCCCATCCTCCCCAAACCCTCCCTTTTTCCTTTCCCTCCTCCTCCTCCTCCCCCCCCCTTTTGGGCCCTTTTCCTCTTTTTAGCCTTCGTGATTTCCCCCACAGGCGGGGCTAGTTCCTGGGTGGGGGAAAAAGGAAAACCGGGGGGTCGTTTCCCATTCCGTTGAGGTTTTTGGGCCCCGGTGGTGTAGTTTGCCGGGGAAAATCGGGAAATTGCCTGGGTTTTTCCCGACCCCTCCCCGGTACCCCGGAGTAGTTTTGGGGTTGTTTTTTGGGGGCGAGGGGTTTGTATCTCGGGGAAGCCACCTTTGGGTTTTCCGGGGGGGGTTTGGCTGAAGGAGGTATGCTTTGTGGGGAAATACCCGGCCCCCCTTCTCTTTTTCCCCCGAGGTCGCTGGGGCAGATTTTGAGGTTGCTACCCCGGATTGCGGTTTACTGGCTGAAGGGTAGGGTTTTGGCAGGGTTTTTCCCATGTTTCATCTGCGTTTACTAGGGGGTGTCGGGGTCCTTTTGGGGCGGGGAGGGAGTTTTTCCGTCCCTTTCATTCCTCCTGGGAACTATTCCTCCCCCGCCCCCCCCCTTTTTTTAAATTCTTTTTTTTGTTTTTTTTTTTCTTTTCTTCTTTTTTTTTTTTTTCTTAAAAAAAAAAGAAAAGGAGAAACCTTTTAACCATGGCACCCCCCTAGTCCTAAAAACCACTACCCCCGGGCCCCTTTTTCCTTGATACCGCACCCCATTTTTGCCCCCTGCCTTGGGGTTTTAAAAACCCACCCCTTTCGGAAAAATCCTGATGCCCCTGTACCCCCTTGCCTGGTCCCTGTTTCCTCACTCGGCTTAGGTTTTCCCCGGGGGGGCTTTTGGTTTTTGCCCCTTTTGGATTTGTCTGAACTCCGCTCTCCTTTGACTATGCTTCCGGCTTCTCCCCCCTACGGTAGGGAAATTTTCGAATCGCCCACCCTTTTCCCTTCCCCGGCCCAAAACCCGGCCCAAATTCCAAAACCCCAACGTCAACCCTCCTGTTTGTTTTGCTCCTTCGTTCCCTTTCCCCCTTTTCTACTGGGGAAACGCCCGGGAAAAGTAAAGGGCACTTCCCTCCCCACGCTCATTTTGGGGAACCACAACAATGGACAAAAATTCTTTATTTTAAGACCAACTTCTTTTTTCTGCCTCCCTTTTGACCATAGTTTTGGGCCAAAGGGGCCCCTTTGCGTCAGGGTTGGCGGAGTTTATTTCTTTTCACCCCCCCCAAGAGGGGGCGCGCATTTTCACTGTCCAGAATGCTCCCCAAGGGTTTCGGGACTTTCCCTCCTTTCAATATCGAAAACTTTCCAACACTTTTGAAAAACTTCTTTCTCTCAATTCTTGTAGGGGTACGGGCATTCTGCCCCATACCAAACCCAAACAGAATTTCCAGTAATGGGGAAAAGGGACTTTTTTGGGAACACCCTGGGAACTCCGGGATCCCCCCAATCCTCAAAGTAGAAACTTATGTCCTTCCTGCCCGGGGCGGAGAGTTACCCCTTCCCAAGGGTGGCTCGTTTAATTTTTAAAAGCCGAGAACTCCCTTCCTCTGTATATGTCGCGGGACATCGGTTAAAAGTTCGAAAGGGGGGGGGATACCTCCCACCCAACAAGTAAAAATTTGGGCTGGCGTTTTGGTCACCCAGCGAAATATTGGCAATTAGGGCCCTGAATGCCCGGGTCTGTGGTGCCGAAAAACCATTCTAATACTCTTCAGTAAACCTCCATCTTCCCTTTTAATTTGGGAATTGAAGCCCCCCTTTCTTACTCCCGCCGTTCCCAAAATTTCAAACTTAAATGAACGTAAAACCCTTTTGTCAAAGAGGCAGAAGGTCCCCTTTATGCTAGGGCATTACTCTCCCCCGCCTCCAAGGGAGACTACCCCGTTTTTCCTTTATTCTCGTGTTTAAAAACTTTCCCCCCCTTTTCTGGGGTCCCATCTTCGCAGCTCCCTTTGTTACCCTCCCATGGGCCATTACGGCATCAATTTTTTTGCTGTTTTGGCTCGACGCCCCGACTAAAACTCGTTGTTCTCACATTTTCGCTCCTTCCCAAAGCCCCAGTATCGACAAACTTTTTCCCACCTAATCCCAAATCGCCCCTCTTACTCAGAATTCCAAAAAAACCCACTTTGGGCTCAAATTTTTTTTGGGCCCCTTCCTTCCCTTCTTCCACCTCCACACGTTCCCTTTCCGTCTCTGAACCTAGTTCTTCCCCTCTCTCGGGCTCTATTACAATGTGGAGATTCACCCCCCCTTCCTCGATTTAAATCCTTTCCCCCCCCCCGTCCCCCCCCCAAGTTTCCCCCTTTCTTCTGTCCACCCCCCGGGTTTTTCTCCCCTCTTCTGTCCCCCCCCAAAACTTATCCCAGCCCCTTTTACATTTTTCCCCTCCCCCTCTACTTTGGTAAGCCCATTCTGTCCCAATTTTTAAACCACCCTCCTCCTCCTATCCCCAATAGGGTTTTTCCCATAAAAATTTTTGAATTCAGAAACACTTAAAAGCCTTTTCAGAATATTTTGCAGGGGACTAAACCTTAAAAGGGGACACTGATTCATTTCCTTTTCCCTTTTCTTTTCCCCTTTTCCTCCATTTTCAAAACCCCCCATTTTTCGCAACGCTCCTTTCCCTTTTCGCTACTTAAACATTTAAAGGGCCACCACAGGGTTGGGATTTTTTTCAAACCCCCTTTTGTCCGTAGGGGGCCTTTCCCTACAGTTTCCTGATATTTCCTTAATCGCCAATCATGGTTTTTTCCCGGGAAATTCCGGGGCCCTCGGGGGTTAATCGGGGTGACCCTTCGTTTGTTGCTTTCCTTTTTTTTCCCCTTTTGGGGTGCTTGCTTACAAGAAAAAAAAAAAACATTTGGGCGGGGCCCAACCTATCTCAGGAAAATTTTGGGGGGGGGGGGGGGATTTCCGGGAATCCCCCCCTCAGTTTGGGACCTTTAAATGAAAGTCCCCTTTTCTTCTAGGGAAAATTGAATTCCGTTTGTAACTTTTGTCCATTCCTCGTGCTTTACACTGCGGCCCGTACCCAAAACTTAAATTTAATGGGTTTCCAATATGTTCTTTTTTTTCTCTCTCCTTTTTCGGGGCATTTTCTATCCCAGACTTTGCCTTTCTTGTTTATCCTTACCAACCACTTCTTTTAAATTGGTATTTTAATGCCCCCCAAATTTCCTCGGGGGGGGGCCCCTCATTGTGACTACGGGGGCATTCCTTGGAGGCTTTTCTTGCCTTTTCCACCCCCCCATTTTTTTTAAATACGGGTACTCCCCCCCCTTTTGGGAATCCTGTACTCATACTCTCTTGCATCGATCTATCATCTGCTCTTCCTCCACTGCATAGATTTTCACCTGGCGGTTCTACCGACTTACTGAAGCGATCTTTTTCCCCGATCTTTTCTTACTTTCCTTCCTATTCCCCACACCTTCCCGAAAGCCCTCGTTTGGCAATTTGATGGGGAAAAATTTGGGATCTTTACTCACACCTCACTGTTTTTATTTGGGGGTTCTTCTTCACCCTTTCCATTGAGAGTTTCCTACACCTTTTTTCGACTCAGTTTAAAACCCGGGCTTCTCATTCATCCCCAAAAACCCTTTCGGGCAGGCATTCTCAAATTTGCGGCCTTGGTGGTTTTCCTGCTTGTGCTGGGTGCATTCGTTTGAAATGTCCCTCCCATGGGGAAGGTCCGGGTTACAATAAAAACGGCCAAAGACTTGTTGATTTTAACCAGAACCCGTTGCGATCGCTCGCCTTGTCTTTCCGGGGAAAAAACCGCATTTTTGGGGCGAGACTATGTTTCCCCCTTTCACCTCTGTTTTCTTCTATGAGTGCATTCTGGAAAAAAAGTGGGGAAAATTGAGTGGAAAAAAATACTCCCCCTGCCCCGGTTTCCTGTTTTAGGGGGTCACGGTTTGGTTGAATGGAAAAACCCCTCTCGAGTTGCCTTGGGAATTGGCACACATTGGTCCGTTTTTCCCCGAGGGCCCCAAATCTTTTCCCCCCTTCGTTTTTTTTTTCCTCAAAGTTTTGACAGAGAGTTAGTACCCTTGGATTTTTTCTTCCCCTCTGGGAAGAAGAACAGTATAATGTGCCTTTTACACTTCAAGAACTGGGGGCCCAACGCTCTCAGCTTGCCGTTTCATCGGCAGCGGGGCCCTGTGAAAATTCAATTTCGTATGTTACAAAAATTAAAATGGGTCACCCTTGTATCCTCTTACACCTTTTTCAATCTTTTTTGGGGCAAAAGGGGTTTTTTCCCCCAGCTGTGGAAATCTGCCATTTTTTCCCCCTTTTCCGAAAACCCGGGGGTACTACGGAAAATGATCCCTTCCCACAATCGCCCCTTTCGCCCTTACAAGTTGAGTTTGAAAAGTGTGGAAGGGCCTCGTAAATCGACTTTAAAATTGGTATTTAGAGACTCACAACAGTCTTTTCCCGCTAGTCAATATGGCTTTCGAAAGGGGGTCTTTCCCAAACCGTAGACCCCTTACTCCTTTTGGGTTTTACGTATTTTTCGAAATTTCCTTTGGAATAATCACTCATTTTTTGCCATATTTTTTGACCTTGAGAAGGCAAATGCCCAAAAATTTGGGAGGTAAAAATATTTTGGCCCGGGCCCCTTTCCCTTAAGGCCCCCGGGAGGCAATCTACCATCCTTCCTTAAGAACTTTTTAAACTGAAGACTTTTCCCCGTGTTGGGAGCAAATTTTTCTTTCCCCGGACTTCTCCAAAGGCTAAAGGGTTTTGTCCCTCAGGGATGTGTTCTAAGCACAAAACTTTTTCTCCTTCCCTAAAAATTTATTTGGCCTCTTTTTCTTCCACCCAATATTTGGTCATAAACCCCTATGTTGATGACTTCGCTATTGCTTGTCAGGCGCTGACGTCACCTTATTCCCAGTTTCTCTCCCGAAATGGGGGTTCGACCGGTTTCCACTTGGGCCACCACACAGGGTTTTTAAAATTTTTAAAGTACCAAAACTCCCCCAAAATTTTTAATTTTCACTGGGCCCGCCTGTTTTCCCCCCGATCTCCTTTGTATCTCTAGGGTTTCCCCTATCTCCGAACGTGATACAGTCGGTTTTTCTAGGCCTTCTCTTTGCCTTTCGGTTAACCCTGGAAACCTCCCCATTACCTCTCTGGGGGGAAAACTTGTCACAGCCGGCTAACCTTCTTAAAACCCTTGCTCTTTTTCCTGGGGACTGATCTTTCGAACCTGCTTCCCCTACATTCACCCCTCTTTTTTATTCAAAAACTTTTTTATGGTAAACCCAATTTTATTCCGCGGCCCTCTCCTGCTACCTCTCAAACCCTTAACCCTATCCATCACCAAGGCTTAGTTTGTGCCTTGGTCCCTTTTCGCTCTTCCCCTTTTTGGGGGGCCCTATACAGAAAAAAAGGGTTCCATCCTTGTCTGATCGCCGGGGATGCCCATTGCCTTCGTTACAATTACGCTCTCACGATCAAAACAACCTTCCCATTTATAGAATGGTAAACCGATATTAGTAGAATTCTTTTTTTTCGTTCGCCCCCCCTGTTTGTTTCCCCCCCTTTTTTTCCCCTCTTCGCCTACTTTCATTTCTTGTCTTCCCTTCAGTTTCCACCTTATATTTTCATGAGCATCTCCTTTTCCCTGCCCCCCGGGGAAAGTTCCAGCTTTTTCGGGTCTTTTCCCTTTCTCATTTCCCCCTTGCCGAAAGCTAAAACTCCCCTACGGGGGTTTCCCGCTCTCTTTTTCTTGATCATTTCCCAATCCCTTCCCCATGCCACGCTGTGTCCCAACAGATGGCTCAAAGGGTCTTTCGACGGCGTGGATTCACGCAGTTTTTCCCCGGAAACCACGTCGAAACGGGGGCATTTCTATCTTCAGCTGCATTTTTACTGCTAAAACTGAAACCCAAATTCTTCCCAGCATTTTATTCGTTTTGCATCAAAGGGGGGCCTGTGTCATCATTTGTAGTATCTCAGATTTCCCTTATGCTCTACAGGCTAAACGAAAATTTGATACATCTCACCCCCTATTTTCTCCGTACCCAAACTTTGGTTCCCCGATCTCCCCAAAACATAAAGATTTTGTTTTTGTTGGGTTCCCTGGTCATGTGCGTACGGGGCAAGAACAGGAAAGACACTCCCTGCGCGGTCGGGCATATATGATCTACCAAATTTCCAATCGGGGTTTCCCATTTCTGGATATTTTGCTGCAATAGCTACCCCCCCTTTCGAAACCTTTTTTGGGAAAACAACGTTGGGTTTCCAACCTGCTGGGGAACAAACTTCATTCTATTAAACCGAGCATGGGTTACTGGCCGTCTTCTTGCCCATCAGTGCCGAATTTGGGAGACCACTCTCTCCCCCCTTGCTTTGGGCCACACTCGTTTTACTCAGGGGTTCTCAGGATGGCACCCTGTTCCTCTCTGTGAGCAGTGTCAATTTCCCAAATATCGATTAGCCACATTTTTTAGACTCCCCTCTTATAAAACAGCACGCAGAATTTACCCCCAACGTCTTTCTTCGTTCTACACTCTCTCTTTCCCTTTCCCCTTTTCTTGCTGATGGCCCCCCTTTTTAAATTTCCTGACTTCTCATTGATTCTTGACAACGCCCCGATTTACTCCCACAAACTGATGATACTTTTCCACTCCCCTCACCCTTTTTCTGGTTCATCTCTTGCTGCCCTTTTCCCCTTTTTAAAACCATCCACTGCCCCGCGGGTTTATCCGTAACCTTTTTTGCCACCCATCTCCCTTTTGCCACCTGATGCCCTATTTCCCTTTCCCTGCCCTGCAGGCTGTATAGCCCTTTGTGGCTTAGCGTTTTTTTGGGGGTTTTAAATTTAATAATCCCTCCTCCTGTCCCCCCAAAAACACTAAAAGAATCCCCAAATTTAAAGGAAAAGTGTTAATGCTTTTAAATGTTTCATTCATCATTTTCCCATTGTATTTTTATGTACTACTTGAAAAATTTCATTTTTAAAAAAATTTTTTTGTTTTAATACTTCGGGCCCTGTCGGGAACGGATTTTGTATTTAATTATTTCTTAGGGGGAAAAAATTGATTCGCAAATCTTTTGTTTCGTTAAGGGTGGGCAACCCCGGGGGAACGGTTAACTACGAAAAATTGGGCCCCAACTGTATTTAAAATTCAAAAATGTTTTTTGGAAAAAAAAATTTTTAAATTTATTTTTCCTGTCAAAAATGGTTTAAAAGGGGTTCAAATTTGATTTTTAAAGTTAGTGGGATTACATAGGGGGAGTAAGTGTGACTGATATTTAGCATTTAGCCTGGGGAAATTTAAGTGGCTTTGAAAAGAGCCCTTAAAATTTGGGTTTTTCGACGGGTTTACTTTAATACCCTTCTGGCAATAAAAGTCCATTTTTTGGGGGGCCATTTAGGGGCCAAAAGAGTTTTTACACTGGGTGATAGGGACACGAGGTTATCAAAAAGAGATCTGTGTCTTGTGTTTTTGGTCATGTGCCTGTTTAGGTTGGGAGGAGAAGTTTGAGTGGAGGGTTTATATTTGCTTTTGTATTTTCCCGTGTATGAAGAAAGGCACAAAAATAATTTGGAGGGGTTATTAACCCTTTCGGGGTCGACGGGCCCCCCTGTCAGGGGACTTGTTCTCAGGGTGGGGGCCAAAATTTCAAAAAAAAAAAAATTTTTATTTTTTTCTTATGAAAAAATGGGATTTTATTTTTCAAAAACTTTATAGGCAAAACAAAAAAATTTTTCCCATCAATACTTACCGAAAAAATGGAGGCTGAAGTTGCCCAAAAAAAAGGGCCCCAATGTGGTAACATCGCCAACTGTGTCACCATTATTTTTTTAAATTTACTTTTTATGTACTAATTTAATTTTTTTTTTTAATTTTTCTTTTTTCAAGAAATTTTTTATGGTCTGTGAGACCAGTATGATCATATTTTATAAGTTATTTTTTTTTCAATATACACAAAAAAGGGGAAAAAATTTTTGCCCATTGTTTTTTTTTACAAAAAATTTTTTAACAAACAACGATAGGGAATTTTGTTTATTACTATTTTTTTTTATTTTATATACCCATTTTACAGTCACAGGGAATGTTTTAAAATTTCTCCCAGCCTGGGGAAAAGTCTTTAAAACAGGGTGTCATGCACAGGGGGGTTTTTTACTTTCCCTCCACATAAAAGAGTGCCCCTCGCATTGTTGTGGGCGTTTTCTTGTTTTGTGCACAAAACCGTAACACCTCTTCTGAGCCTTTTTCTTAAAAGCAGTAGCAGGTTTTTTTTACCGGGAAGTGATCACCTTTGCTTAAAACGGGGAAGGAAGTTGTTGAAAATTTGGGGGGTTTGGTTTCTTTTGGGTAGGTGTTTTTTTCCTTGGTATTTGAATACTTTTTTGTCGTTGAAATAACAAAATTTGCCGAAATGGGGGTTTTTTTTCTGGTCCTCATTTTTATACATAACCATTTAGCATGGAAATGTCCAAAGAGGAAAAAGAGTTTTTTTTAAACCACTTAAAAATCTTGCGAAAAAACAATCAGAAAACCCCAAATCTGCATTTTCACATTTGTCCACTTACGCATATTAAAGGGTTTAAACAATCACACGCTTTTTTTGAAGGGGTTTCCCATTGCTTTTCCCCTTTTTTTTGCCCCCCCATTTGGTCTGCCAATCATTAGGGTAAAATTAAATTGAAAACAGTGTAAACACCCTCGTTTGGTCATGCCACCGAAATCCCAAAGGAAAAATCATTGGCAGAAAAACCCCCGGAAACCTCCCCCTCAAACCGAGTGCCAGGCGTTAAACCGGGCATATTTTTTCCGTTTTGCTTTGCACTTTTGCCACCCCACATCTGTCAGGGTTCACTCAAAAAAAAAACACGGGAGAAAGGGGGCTTGTGTACCAAAATCAGTTATAAAAAACCCCCCTTCCCAAAGGGTTTTGGGGTTCTATCATTCTTCTAACCACATCACCAGAGATGCCCAATAACTTCCTGGTTTTTTGGCAATGTATAATTTCCCAGTGCACAAAAATTTTCCAATACCAGACCACTGTAACAATCAAAAACCCCCAAAAAAATTTATCCCCAAAATTTTCCTTTTGTTTGGTAGTATTTGCTTGAAAAGAGTTTTTCCTTTTGAACAGAATCAAAGGGGATTGGGTCAATTACAAGCTTCCTGAAGGGATAAAAATAATACTGAATTTCTTTTTTTAGATACTGAAAAATGATGCACCTACCCCAGTTAAGTAATGTCTATTTATTTTCGGGCCAATTTTTTTTTCTTCATTTTTTTGGGGCAGGGGTTTGTGTATGATCCCACCGGCAATGGTGAGGTTATTTTTTCTTCAATGTTTAAAATTCATTACCCAAATTTAACATACAGTCCACATATTTTTATTAATGTTTTACCATAATTCCTGAAGATGTATATTTCATTTGAAATTAATATAGGTCCAGAGTGACTTTTTTGGAGAAAGAGATAGTAGTATCGAAGGGGGTGGGGAAGAGAGTAGTAGGAAACGAAGGGGGGCATTTTCCCGCGACCCAGGATGTCCCCAAAAAATTTTTTACAAATTCCCTTTTTTAGCCCCTTGATAAAGAATTTTTTATCTTTGTTTTCCTTTTTTTAATTATGGGATGTTCTTATGAAGGGTTTTTCCAGGTAATTTTAATTTTCCACAGTAGTCTCCCATTTTGTTTTTATAAGGGTATCTGATATCGTGTTCAAAGTACATTATATCTTGGTGGAAACACACCCCCTTTTCCTCTGAGTATGCTCCCAAATTCTCCTTGAAAATTTTAAAAATGACCTCAAGGAATGGACCTTGGGGGAAAATCCCCACCCTCCCATCTGACCAAAAGCTTTTTAAACCCAAGTCTCAACAAGTTCAAAAAATTGTCCCGCCTTTGGGTTTTTGCCCAGAAAACCCTGTGCTACAATAACAAAAATTTTTCCCCGGGCCCTTTCCCTTTTCCCTTTTCTGTGAGCTTTTTTTGGAGCACTCCCTGGGTTTTTCCTAACGAAGATGCCAGCCCCTTTAAACCCTTTTCCTTGATACTTGGGGGAAAAAGTTTTGAAAATACTTGAAGGCTGCAGGGGTCTTTGTCAAAACTGTAAAAAAACGTTTTTATTTTGCCCCCATTTGATGTGTAATGGAGGGAACCCGAACCCTTTTTAGGATCCCCTCCCATGGTTTATGTTTTTTTATATTATGTCTTCCCACTGAGAACTCCCGCCCTTTTTAGGCTAGGTGGGTTCCTCTGGGTAATGTTCTGCTCTGCTCTACTATCCCAATGACAGATAACAGGGGAAAATTTTGGGGAAACCTCCTTGGAGTCCCATCAAAAATGCCACCATTTTTTTAAACCTCCAATAACCCCTTTCCAAACCTACTTATCATTGTTATTTAAACTTCCTTAAAACCCCTTTTAGGGGCCCGGGGCCGTAGGCCCCATGGCTTTTACGGGTTTGGGGGCCAAACAGATCTACTCCCTGAGCTCAGCTTTACTCTGATAAACTGTGAGCGGTAAATTTTGGGGCCTTTTGGGTATGAGAGAATACTCAAAGTGGTTTGTGTGGGACCCCCATAAAACAAATCCTGCAGGGACAAAAGTGCAAATGAGAGAAAAAAACTGGGGCCGTAATTTTTTTTTTAAAACAGCCACTTTGCAGTGTTTTTTCGATGTTTTTTTTAATTGTATTTTCATTTCTTTTGGGCCATTGGGTAGAAGGAAAATTATTAAGAAAAAAGAGATGATTTTGATTAGGGTTTTTTTTTTTGGAAATGGCTTGAAAAGAGTTCCAAGTAGCGGAAAAGTTACATTTTTTCCCATGTTCAAGGAAACAAATGAAACCCCAACGTCTAATTTCACGCCGCTTTGGGGGCCCAGTATAAGTTCAAAATGTGCTGATATTTTTACAAAATTTTTACAATTTTTGCATAACAATATTACTTAAAAAGTAAATCTTCTAATTTTTTTTGAAATAAAAAAATTTTTTATTGAATTAAAAAAAACAAAAAGGAATTCATTTTGTAAAGCCCGGGAAAAAAAAAACTAAAGAAAAAAGAAAATGTTATTTTGGGCCAGGAATGCCTGCTTGTTTATTCTGGGGGCCCTATTTTTTAAATTGGGAGTTTTTTTGAAAATTTGCATTAAATTCCAAATTTTTCCAAATTTCCCATCCCCTTTTTTTTTGTTGAAAAAAAAGTTGGCTTGGCGAAAATTTTTGTGGTAAATCGATTGAATAGAATAAAAAACTTGGAAAAAAGGGTAAGAAAATTTTGGCCGACTGGAAAAATGAAAATTTTCCTAAAATGGGAGTCAAAAGTCCCCAAAATTGCCGATGCCCCAAAATATTGCAGACACAACAAAATTCGGAGGCTAATTTCGTCAATTTTCCCTCAAATTTGTACTTTTTGTTTTTTTTACTTTTAGAAAAAAGATTCCCCTTTCCATTTCAAAAAAAAAAATAAAAAAAATTATTTTTTGAAAATTCTTGGACACGGGCCCCTTTGAAATTTTTGGGCCCCTGGACCCGAAAAAGGTTTTTAAAATGCACGGAAAGAGCCAAGGATGGATTTCTTGTTCCCCTTGTCAGAAAATACAGTTTTTAGGCTTTGGAGGGCTGTTTTAATGAAGAATCTCTACTCATCTTGATTGCATGGGGAAATTCCCCCTTGCATCAAACAGGCCCCAAACATCATTACATTTTTCCCTTAGTGAAAAAATTTGAAAAAAAGGTTTTGTGATGTTTTTTTTGGGTTTTCATTTGCACACTTTCATCCACCAAGTCTCATTCCTTTAGCCCTTTTAAAGCAAAAGCCAGGGTTTGACTTTGTCAAAACCAAAACTTGATAAGGTCATTGAAAGGGCTGTTGGTTTTGGTATAAGGATTCCTCCCAACAGCTGCATCTGTGAGTGGCCGGGGGCCCGGTGGCCCAAACCCCGCTTCACACACGGAGGGCCCCGGGTTTGATTCCCGGGGGGTGGGAAAAATTTCGACCCCCGTTTCCTTTACACCTAAATTTTCCCCGTTTTACCTAGCAGCAAAAGGTTTTCCTGGGGGTTTGTCGACTGGTGTGGGTTTCCAAACCTGGGGGGGCAAGATTAAGGACCCCCAAAGGAAAAAAAGTTAGACAGTCCTCGATGAGCATGACTTTTTTTTTGGGTTATCCCGGGGGGGCTAACCCTCCGGGGTTAAAAATCCGAACGAAATTTTATCTTATCTTATCTTTTTCTTATTTTTATTGGTTTGGCTTGTTTACTGTTTCTTCATTTTCCCGATTTTTCTTCTTTCTTCATGATTTACCTTTTTTTCCCGGGGGTAAGGTTAAAAGGAAGTCAACACTTTTGGGGGTCTTTGGGGCAATAGAAGAGGGGAAGGGCCTTTGGGTAAGAAAAGCAGGTGCATTTTTCCCGTTTCGCATTTTGGGAAAAATCCCCCCAGGCAGAAAATAGGGAGTTGGTTTTAGGGGATTAATGAGTTTATGCTATGTTCCCGGGAAAAAGCAAAATTCATCTTTTTTTTTTTTCCTTATACCATCATATAAAAGAAAAAAAGAATTTTCAGTGGTCCCCCGGATTTCTTAAATTTAAACCGTTCCCAGGGGAGTGACTTTTTCCCCAAAACTGACTAATTCCGAATTAATTTTTCCCCCTAAAAAATAATGGAAAAAATCCGTTTCAGCCACCCCCAAAAAAATTTAAACAAAAATATTTTTTTACATGAAATATACATTTCCTTACACAGAAAAAAGGAAACATGCAAAAATTTAAAAAACTACCAAAAAAAGACAATTCCCCTTTAAATTTAAAACTTATTGATAGTGATTTTGGGTGGGGGGGAGGGGAGGGATTTGGGGGTGTACTATTGTTTTTTGGGAAGGGGGGCCCCTTTTTATAAAGACCTTTAGGTACCAATCCCCTTTTTTGGGGGTTTCTTCCCCCCTTTTTTTTTTTTAATGCCACTAGGGAAACCCGCTTAGAGTCAAATGGACCCCCGTCACACAAAATATTGTCCCCGAGAATTCCCGTTTTTGGCATGTTCCAAAGGGTTTCCCCAAAATGTGACACCAAATTTGTCATTGTACATGTTGCCAACACGGCCTGCAACAGCTGTGTCAGGATGATGGGTTTATTCCCTAAATGTTGGCACTCTTTTCCCCTTTGAACAAATGTCCTTAATTTTTAAGAAGGCAAAAATTCCTCCATCACTCTTTGTGAAGGGTTACTCAGCCCTGTTTAAATCTTTTTGTTAGTATTACCAAGGTGGCTCCCCCTTAGGAAAAAAAAATAATAGAAAAAAATAATAACATACAAATATAACACTTTCTGTAAAAATTGGGAAAAATTTAAAAAACGTAAAAAATGAAGCCTTTATCCCATTTTAAAGAAAAATGAAAAAAAAATAGAAAAAAATGATAATTGAATTCAACAATTTGTACAGGGATCATGGTAGGGTCATGTCGATATTGTTTTACACCACATTTTAGAAAAATGGGGAGCCATTTTTGATGATGTGGGGGGGGTCAAAGGCTTTGGGGAGTGACAAAACCCCAAGATATTTCATTTACAGTTGTTAGCCCTTGGGAAAGATCCGTCCAAAATGATAGGAATACAGGTTTTTTCACCACTGCCGAGATGAGGGGGGAGCCTGGGTGTAGCAAAAATATGGTAATAGATCATGGGGGAGTCTCATAAACCCGGTTTAGGGTTCCCCTCCTTTAAACTTTCTCTGTTAAACTTTCCAGATACCCTTTGGGTGACAGTCCCAAACTAGAAAAAGATAAAGTTACCACTGCCCGATAAAACACTCTCCATTTATAAGGTTTAAGGGCATTTAAAAGAAAGGTGAGGATTTAAAAATAAGATTTTTTAAAAATGAAAGTCAACGGGAGGATGAAATAATTTTCAAGATTAATTTAAATGAAAAATTTCAAAAAATATACAAATTAAAAACAGGGGCTTAGGCATTTTACTTTCCCGGTTTTGTTGGGCCGCGAGTCAAAATGATTATCCATTGAGTCGGGGAAGGGCCCCACACCACCTTTCAGGGGGAGAAAGGGGGGGGGTGGGGGGCCCTTTCTGAGCTAGACACTAAACCCCACCCTTTAAAAAGCCGACTGGGCCCAAACAAACTATTGTCCCTTTATATATTCACTTGCTACTCCTTTCTGTTAACTTTTTCCCCACACTCTTCCTCCTCCTCTGAAAGCAAATTCCTGAGCTGTTTTTCTGTTTGGGTTGCAGTAAGGGCTTGCAGCTTTGTAGTGGTTAGGGTCTTTTATCATGGGCCTCCACCAAAATTTCCACTCCTCCAAACTCAAAATCCAACCCAGGAATTCCCCAATGCCACAATAGATTCCACAATTGGGATATCTCCCAGGGGCAACCCCAAAAACCCTTCAAATTCCCTCTTTTTGTAAAATTGTGGGCCCCAATTTTTTTCCACAGGTTCAAAGTCCTGGAAGTTATTTCCCCCCCAAGGGCCCTTTCCCGCCAGAAAGGGTCACTTCAAAAACACTTTTGAAATGTGCTTTGGTGTACCCTTTTTTTTTAAATTTGAAATGGCCCCTGGTCCTTGGGGGAAGGAAAAGGGGGTGGTATAAGTTTGGGGGTTACGGGTTTGAATCTTAATCTTTTTTGCCAGGTTAGTGCAAATCCGTAAAAAATTTCACTTCATAGAATGAGAAGATATTTCCCAACTTAGAAAGGGAAGGCCCAAAAAAATATTTTCTCAGTCTTTTCTTTGTTTCTTTTTATTTAAAAGCTTAAATAAATTTAAATTTTTTTTATTATTATCACACGGCCCCATTTCCCCCCAAGGCCCGGGTGGCCCGAAAAAAAAAACTTTCAAAATCAATTTACTCCATCATGTCCTTTTTCCCGAAGGGTGCTTTACACTACAGTTTTTAAACTGCAACATTTAAAACCCCCCCTTCAGAGGCAGGCCCCTGTACTTCCCATTCATATTCATAAAAAATCTATTAAATATCACTTTGTCAGAAAATTTTAATTCACATAAAAAAACACTTTAAAAAGAATGTGTTGATCACGGGACGGGAAAAGAGATCCAAAAACCCCCAATTTGAGGGTTCATCGGGGGTTTGGCCCGTTTGGGTTTCCCAAATTTTTAGCCATAGCCCCCTTTTTATAGCTGTAAGGGGAAAAGACGAGGACCTTTTCCTTTCACCCTTCAATTAAATAAATTTTTCTCCAGAAACTTCTCTATAAATAAGGTTTCAGCAAATTCCCTCCTCTTTCCCAAATCATTAAACCCCCAATAGAAACCAAAAATTTTTAATGGGAAAATCAGTAACAGAAAAGGGCCCCCAACAGCTTCCCCCTTTGAATTTTGAATCTACGTTCACATACACCCTTTTGAAATGGTTTCTCTTGTGGGGGTTTCCCCTGTAACCCTTTTATAGAACATCCAGGGTTTAAAATAGGTGTCATCAAATTTTGAGGAAGTACTCCTTTTTTTCAGTAAGGGCAGGAGCTTCCCGTTCCCCGGGTATATACTATGTTAAAACCATTTGGTCCTCTGAATTCCAGCCCTTTCCCTTAAAGAAAAGGCAAAAATGGCTTCCGAAACTTTGTCTGGGGAACAAAACCCGAGGGGATTAGGCACTTCCCATTTGTAGGAAGAATTCTGTACAGGTAATTTTTTTGGAACCTGACCCCCTACGATTCGACTTTAAATTTGGAAACACGAGCGCCTCCAGGGCCTGGTTTCTGACAATAAGAAGGGAAGTTGGGGGCCCCTTCTTGATGTATCTCTCTCAAAAAATGGGCTTTTCCCTTTCCAAATTTCTATGGAGACACCGAGTAGGCTTTTGCTTGAATTAGGGGGAGAGGGGCTGCAAAACCATTTTCCCAGGAAAAGAAAGGCTGACTCTTAGAAAAACATAAACCCGGCCCCTCTCTCTAGACCCTTTTTCCCTTTGTCAAATTTAGAGGTTATCTCGAAGTGATCACTAGAGAAGCGAGGCCCCAAAACATCTGGGGTTTGGTTTTCGAGAACCCAAAGGGGCGTAAAAATCACCCATCAGAGAGTTCTGAAATTCCTTTTTTTAAGATAACTGTATCAGATGCCCATAGTATCACACCCCGATGACCTCAGCCCCTCGCTTAAAACCACCTTCTTTTGCCCCGGGGGAAATTTTAACCCCGGTTTGGCCGGGGAGGCTTCGTTAAAAGAGCGGAAGGTTTTGCTGTAACTTTCGGGGAAATAAGTAAAACTCCTTTAAAATGAACTTCTAAAATGCCTTTTAATCTGCATACTTTTCATACGGGAAACTGAGTACATGGGTTGAGCCTTAACCCCTTTAAATGTGGTGTGAAGTAAGGTAGCCCAAAGTTCACGAGGCCCTCTCATCCCCCGTGCCTGATTCTCAAATGTGTCCCAAAATGTCCAAGTTGTTTCACAAAACCGGGGGACTAAAGGGGGCTGGCCCCATGCAGGTCCCAAAGGGCAAGGTTGGGGGTAGCGGACAACTTACTCTTTCCTCCTCTTTTTGCCTCTCGAATCGGATGTTTTCCCCCTCGAACTCTTCTTTTTTACAGGGAGGCACTGGGGTTCCCCGTTCTTGTTTTTCAAATTTATAAATGTTCCAGACTTTAAAGTTTTTCGGGGTGTGAGAGGGGTCCCAAAATTTCTGGGGGAAATGGGAGGAGTGTTGGGCCCCCTAGGTGAAAACTTGGGGCGAGCTCCATCTCCGCGTCCCCACAAACCAGGCTAGTAAGGGCTTTTCATTAAAACCCAATCAGGTGGACTTGTCCTGAGGGGCATAGCCTTTGGGTTTCCCAAAATGAGGGGCCCTTTTAATGAAGCCACCAAATGAGTTACTCAGGGCAAAAATTCCTCCAAGGGTTTTTCTTTGGGCAGCGGGGTTCAAACCCCGGGACCCCCGTTCCCAAAAACTGGGAAAAAAGTTTGTTCTGTATTTTTAAATGGAATTTTCTGCGTATGTAAGAAACTCGCAAATATCTAGCCCTTGCCAGCATTTTTTTGTATGGTTTAAAGGGCTTTTTAGCGTATTGGGTCAAAATCCTTCACCAAATTTTGATAGGTCACAACCATGGTCAAGATGTTCAAAGCTCCCGAAACAGGCCCCCACCCTTTTTACGGTTCGAATCTTAAACTTTTGCCAGGTTTGTGGGACTCCTTTAAAAATACACTTTATAGAATGGAAAAATACTTCCAAACTTAGAAATGTAAGGCACCCAAAAAATATTTCTCAGTCCTTTTTTTAGTTTCTTTTTTAAATTTTAAAAACTTAAAAAAATTTTTTTTGTTTTTCATAAATATTATTAAATATCACTTTGCCCCGGGAAAATTTCATTCCCCCATAAGAAAAAAACTTTTAAATAGAATGAAAAAATTTTTCTGGACTCCTCCAAAGTAGTTGCCTACTCTGGCAAGGGTCTGTTTCACCGAGCCCTGAGGGCGGGACCTCAGCCTCACAAGTTTGGGTTATGGGCAGAAATTTTTAAAAAAATTTACGATGTTGCAAGAAATCTCACCTCATTTCAAGTTAAAGGACTAACTTTTTGGTGTTGCGCATATACCTGATTTTAACCCCCCAACTTAGCCCCCTTTTTGGGCTTTCCCCCCATAAACCCCTGTGCAACTGGGGGCCTTTTTTCCTGCAATATTTAGTCGTTTTTAGTGACCTGCCTGCCCCTGAGAAAATTTCCTTTTCCAAGGGGGGGGTGAATTCCCCCAGAAAAACTATGCAAAAAATTTACACTGGCTTCTAGGCTGACAAGAGATGCCGGTTTTGGGAAAGGGGGATGCATGCCTGCCAGCTGCACAAAGGCCCCCACAGGGTAAATTTACAACCCTTTTCCCCAAAACACTGGCCCGGTTTCCCAAAAAAAAAGTGGAGGTCCCTTTTCCCTTTTTTTAAAGGCCTGACGAGGGGGGCATTTTTTTGGTACAAATTTGAGGGGGCCCCCCACCAGATTTCCCCAGGTCTGGGAAGTGAAGACACGTTGGGGGCGCCGCCTGCTGGTCACGGGACTAGTTGCTTCGATGATGTCTAGTCTTAGAAGGAAGGGTCTGGGTCTTCGGGGAAACCCCTGCCTCATTGTTCAAACTTGGGCTGCCCTTTTCTCCCTAGCTAACATTACCTATTTTTTGCCTACATTCGGCCCCATTTTTACCCATGTTAAAGGCTTAGGTCCCACATTTTTTTCTACAGTTGCCTCAATAATCCCCAAAATTTGTGTTCTAAACAATAACAAATACCCATTCTTCCCTGAAGGGTAAATCTGTTTAATTTTTGAAGTTTCCTTCCAAACCCCCTTCGCCAACCCAGGTGTGGGTGTGTTTTGATTGGGTGTAAGGGGCCCCCCAAAAACAGCCCTTTTCCCTAACAGCCATTCCCCGGGGGCTTTTTATGCCGTATCTTTTCCCTGGGGGAACTTTTAGGGGCCCAAAAAAATTTCCACATAGAAATTTCCCATCATAGAAAATCCTTCTGGAGGACATGTCAATAAAGGTCACTACACTTGTTTTTTGCAAGTATATTTCGTTGAGAGTATATTTTCAAATGAGCAACCCCTGGCATAAGGGAAAATATCCTTTAAAAATTCTAAACTTGACACAGGCCGTCACATTGTAAAAATTAAGGTAACACTACATAACTGTCCGCGGGCTTTACTTTAGAATGAACCTCCAATGGTTCCCGGATTTTCTACAAAAGAATTCTCTATCCAATGAGAATAAGGGGGTGTACTAGAGGGGGAAACTCAGTCAATTTCACACCCGAGTCCCAAAGAGTTAAATTTAAGATTAATACCCTTTTTTATGCACCCCATACCCAACCTGTGGGCCAGTCAAAAAATTACAGAGGTAATAATGGGGCCAGGGAAATGGGCCCCCCAAAATTTTTGATACTAACTAGGTACAAAGGGTAATGAATCACAAGTTTTTCAAAAGGGAATGAACCCTGTTAAAATGGTTTCTTTTCGTTTATGCATGGCTAAATCATGAACAAATTATTGAGTTTTTAGATGAATTTGGTTTTAGAGAACCGACAGTTGATAAAATTTGCCACATGGGCAACACTTGGGGATCTTTTTTTGAGGAAAAAGTTTCGCCCCCACAGTGGCTTCCCTCAGTCCATACAAAGGAGAATTTGAAGAAAAAGGAGGGGAATAAAGGGAATCAGTCCCTGAACCCTTTAGTCGATGTGGCAGTCCATCAATCTTGAATAGAAAAACAGCATACGTGCGGAGAAGGGCTTATAAAAACCCTTGGGAAAGGGGAGGTGCCCGGGAGTCTTTGGTGGGTCACATTGTTTAATGTGGAAGTAGGTCGTGCCCAAAAATTAGGCAACGAAAAATTTCCCCAAATAAAAAAATCCCCAAAAAGTTGCAAGGGCTGAAAAGGTTTGTAAAAATGAAAGGTTTCAGGAGAACCGGGAAAGTTTTTATAAATTAGGGCAAAATGGGCAACTCTTGGGGAACTTTATTTGAGAAAACGTTTCACCACACAGTGGCTTCATCAGTCCATACAAAGGAGAATCTTGAAGAACAGGAGGAGAATGAGGTAATCAGTCCCTCAACCTTGAGTCGATGTGGTCAGTCCATCAATCTTGAATCAATCTACAAACCTGTCAGACACTGCAACTTCTTGGGATCTTAATACTTGGGAATTCTTCGCTTGCCTAATTCTTGGGCACGACCTACTTCCACATTAAACAAATGTGACACCACCTATGACTGCTGCACCTCTCCTACCAACGGTTTACAAGCTCCTTCTCCGCACGTATGCCGTATTCTATTCAAGATTGATGGACTGACCACATCGACTCAAGGTTAAGGGACTGATTACCTCATTCTCCTCCTGTTCTTCAAGATTCTCCTTTGTATGGACTGATGTTGCCCATGTGTCTAATTTATCAAATTATAGAGTAATGAGCAATTCACACTTCCACACCCGGTCACAACTATAATGAGTTATTGGTGCAAATATTGATTGTTGAGTCACACACACACACACACACAGAACTGCAGGAGGCCAAGAGAAGAATACGATGAGAGCAACAGAGCAATGATCGACACACTAGCCGAGGTGGCCAGGAGAGCACACATGGGGGGAGCAAAGTTACTAGTTATGGGTGATTTCAATCACAAGGAGATTGACTGGGAAAACCTGGAGCCCCATGGGGGTCCTGAAACATGGAGACCCAAGATGATGGATGTGGTACTGGAAAACCTCATGCATCAACATGTTAGAGACACTACCAGAGAGAGAGGAGAGGATGAACCAGCAAGGTTGGATCTTGTATTCACCATGAGTAGTTCGGACATCGAGGGTATCATGTATGAAAGGCCCCTGGGAACTAGTGATCATGTGGTTCTGTGCTTCGACTACATAGTTGAGCTCCAAGTGGAGAGAGTAGCAGGAATAGGCTGGGAAAAACCAAACTACAAAAGGGGGAACTACTCAGGCATGAGGAACTTCCTTCAAGACATTCAGTGGGAGAGGGAACTGACAGGAAAACCAGTACAAGAAATGATGGACTATGTAGCAACAAAATGCAAGGAGGCAGAGGAGAGGTTTGTTCCCAAGGGAAACAGAAATAATGGGAAGAACAGAACGAGTCCTTGGTTCACCCAAAGGTGTAGGGAGGCAAAAACTAGGTGTACTAGAGAATGGAAAAGGTACAGAAGACAGAGAACTCAGGAAAATAAAGAAATCAGCCAAAGAGCCAGAAACGAATATGCACAGATAAGAAGGGAGGCTCAGAGACAATATGAAAATGACAGCATCAAAAGTAAAGACTGACCCGAAGCTGTTGTACAGCCACATCAGGAGGAAAACAACAGTCAAGGACCAGGTAATCAAACTGAGGAAGGGTGATGGGGAATTCACAAGAAACGACCGAGAGGTTTGTCAGGAGCTCAACACAAGATTCAAAGAGGTATTTACAGTGGAAACCAGTAGGACTCCAAGAAATCAGAACAGGGGGGCACACCAGCAAGTGCTGGATGAGGTATATATAACCAAGTAGGAGGTGAAGAAGCTGCTATGCGAACTTGACACCTCAAAGGCGGTGGGACCAGACAACATCTCTCCATGGGTCCTTTAAGAGGGAGCAGAAACATTGTGTGAGCCATTAACAAAGATCTTCAACACAACATTTGAAACTGGGCAACTCCCTGAGGTATGGAAAATGGCAAATGTAGTCCCAATTTTTAAAAAGGGAGACAGACATGAGGCACTAAACTACAGACCTGTATCACTAACGTGTATAGTATGCAAGGTCATGGAGAAGATCATCAGGAGGAGAGTGGTGGGGCACCTGGAAAGAAACAAGTGTATAATTGACAACCAGCATGGTTTCAGGGAAGGAAAATCCTGTGTCACAAACCTACTAGAGTTTTATGACAAGATGACAGAAGTAAGACAAGAGAGAGAGGGGTGGATCGACTGCATATTTTTGGACTGCAAGAAGGCCTTCGACACAGTTCCTCACAAGAGGTTACTGCAAAAGCTAGAGGACCAGGCACACATAACAGGAAAGGCACTGCAATGGATCAGAGAATATCTGACAGGGAGGCAGCAATGAGTCATGGTATGCGACGAGGTGTCAGAGTGGGCGCCTGAGACAAGCGGGGTGCCACAGGGGTCAGTCCTAGGACCTGTGCTGTTCTTGGTATATGTGAACGACATAACGGAAGGGATAGACTCAGAAGTGTCCTTGTTCGCAGATGATGTGAAGTTAATGTGAAGAATAAAATCGGACGAGGATCAGGCAGGGCTACAAAGAGACCTGGACAGGCTACAAGCCTGGTCCAGCAACTGGCTTCTTGAATTTAACCCTGCCAAATGCAAAGTCATAAAGATTGGGGAAGGGCAAAGAAGACTGCAGACACAATATAGTTTAGATGGCCAAAGACTGCAAACCTCACTCAAGGAAAAAAAAATCTGGGGGTGAGTATAACACGAGCAAAATCTCCTGGGGCGCACATCAATCAGATAACTGCTGCAGCATACGGGCGCCTGGCAAACCTACGGATAGCGTTCCGATACCTCAGTAAGGATTCGTTTAAGACTGTATACCATCTACGTCGGGCCCCAATACTGGAGTATGCAGCATCAGTTTGGAATCCACACCTAGTCCAGCACTCAAGAAATTAGAAAAAGTGCAAAGGTTTGCAACAAGACTGTCCCAGAGCTACGGGGATTGTCCTATGAAGAAAGGTTGAGGGAAATGGGCCTGATGACACTGGAGGACAGGAGGGTCAGGGAGCATGATAAACGACTTATAAAATACTGCGCGGAATAGACGAGGTGGACAAAGACGGATTTCCAAGAGGGGACACAGACACAAGAGGTCACAATTGGAAGTTGAAGACTCAGATGAATCAAAGGGATGTTAGGAAGTATTTCTTCAGTCATAGAGTATCAGGCCATGGAAATAGCCTAGAAAGTGATGTAGGGAGGCGGGAAACCATACATAGTTTTAAAGGCGGGGTATGATGAGCTCAGGGGCAGGGAGGGGAGACGCCCTAGTAGCAATCAGCGAAGAGGCGGGGCCAGGAGCTGTGGCTCGACCCCTGCAACCACAATAGGTGAGTACAAATAGGTGAGTACACACACACACACACACACACACACCAAAACCAACACACACACACACACACACACACACACCACACACACACAACCACTCATACACAAACTCATACACACACACAAACACACACACACTCATACACAAACTCATACACACACAAACACACACACACTCATACACAAACTCACACACACACACAATTGTGTTTGGGAAGCGATGTAGTGGAGGCAGGATCCATACATAGCTTTAAGCAGAGGTATGATAAAGCTCACGGCTCAGGGAGAGTGACCTAGTAGCGATCAGTGAAGAGGCGGGGCCAGGAGCTCGGACTCGACCCCCGCAACCTCAACTAGGTGAGTACACACACACACACACTCGGGGCCAGGAGCTAGGACTCGACCCCTGCAACCACAAATAGGTGAGTACACACACGCACATACACAAGAGATTAGTGCAGAAGCTGGAGGATCAGGCACACGTAAAAGGAAGGGCACTGCAATGGATAAGGGAGTACCTGACAGGGAGGCAGCAACGAGTCATGGTACGTGAAGAGGTATCACAGTGGGCGCCTGTTACGAGCGGGGTCCCACAGGGGTCAGTTCTAGGACCAGTGCTATTTTTGATATATGTGAACGACATGATGGAAGGAATAGACTCTGAAGTGTCCTGTCGCAGATGACGTGAATTATGAGAAAAAATTAAATCGGACAAAGGATGAGGCAGGACTGCAAAGAGAACCTGGAGAGGCTGGACATGTGGTCCAGTAACTGGCTTCTCGAATTCAATCCAGCCAAATGCAAAGTCAGAAGATTGGGGAGGGGCAAAGAAGACCGCAGACAGAGTATAGGCTAGGTGGACAAAGACTACAGACCTCACTCAGGGAGAAAGACCTTGGGGTGACCATAACACCGAGCAGATCCCCGGGAGGCACACATCAACCAAAAAACCGCTGCAGCATATGGGCCTGGCAAACCTGAGAATTAGCGTTCCGATACCTTAATAAGGAATCGTCAAGACCTCTGTACACTGTGTATGTTAGGCCCATACTGGAGTATGCAGCACCAGTCTGGAACCCACACCTGGTCAAGCACGTCAAGAAGTTAGAGAAAGTAAAAAGGGTTTTGCAACAAGGCTAGTCCCAGAGCTCAAGGGAATTTCGTACGAGGAAAGGTTAAGGGAAATCGGACTGACGACACTGGAGGACAGAAGGGTCGGGGAGAACATGATAACGACATACAAGATACTGCGGGGAATAGACAAGGTGGACAGAGGATGGATGTTCCAGAGGGGGGACACAGGGACAAGGGGTCACAACTGGAAGCTGAAGACTCAGACGAGTCACAGGGACGTTAGGAAGTATTTCTTCAGTCATAGAGTTGTCAGCAAGTGGAATAGCCTAGCAAGTGAAGTAGTGGAGGCAGGAACCATACATAGTTTTAAGAAGAGGTATGACAAAGCTCAGGAAGCAGAGAGAGAGAGGATCCTGTAGCGATCAGTGAAGAGGCGGGGCCAGGAGCTGAGTCTCGACCCCTGCAACCACAATTAAGTGAGTACAATTAGGTGAGTACACACTCATACACACACATGCACACACTCTCACACACACACACACACACACACACACACACACACACACACACACACACACACACACACGTGATAATGCTTTATTTACAGCTAGCAAAGTCAGGGAATTTCTCCAGAATGGTCTGTAATATACCACTGTGGATAAAATACTTTGCCATTTCTTGAACATTTCTGAGTGAGTTGCCTCTAAATTCATTAATTTGATCGTACTCCAGTACATAATGACGCAAGGTGTGGCAATAGTCCATCTGGCAAAGTTTACATTTCGTTTGGTCTACATCTGGTGGTGGTGATTTAACCTGCCAAAGATACTTGTAACCTAGCCGGAGCCGGGCGGTAGTGACATCCAAGAGTCTGCTTATTTTGTTGGATGCACCATAGACATGTGGCTCCTCCTGCATGATAGAATGATGATAGATGGACTCATTGGTGTCAATCTCCCTGAGTCTTAAGTCAATACAATTCAGTTGTAGTTCTTTTCTTATTATTGTTCTCAAACTGCTAACTGACAAGCCAAGAATGCAATCTACTCCCTCTTTGAGAGCATACAGCTTAGCCAATTTATCAGTTTTATCATGCATCTGAAGACCAATGTGAGATGGAATCCACAGCATGTGCACTCTGACTCCACTGTCCACAATCTTACCATACCTGTGTCTGGCTTCTGACACAAGCATGGCCTGGTGGCTAAAGCCCCCGCTTCACACACGGAGGGCCCGGGTTCGATTCCCGGTGGGTGGAAACATTTCGACACGTTTCCTTACACCTGTTGTCCTGTTCACCTAGCAGCAAATAGGTACCTGGGTGTTAGTCGACTGGTGTGGGTCGCATCCTGGGGGACATGATTAAGGACCCCATTGGAAATAAGTTAGACAGTCCTCGATGACGCACTGACTTTCTTGGGTTATCCTGGGTGGCTAACCCTCCGGGGTTAAAAATCCGAACGAAATCTTATCTTATCACAATTTATACTTAATGAGTTGAGAGCATTTATGGATGACAGAGAATCAGTTACAATTAAAGTGTCAATCTTAGATACATGGACACATTTGAGTGCAAGGAGTATGGGGTAGAGGCCTAGTTATTAATGAGTGCTCCAATTTCTTTAAGAGAACCATCACTCTGTACGACAACAGCAGCACTACCAGCTGCACCAGTGGATTGGTGAACAGAACCATCAACGTAAATAATTTGCGAGAGTGTGTGCTGTGTGACTAACTTATCAATACAGCTTAAGGCATCATGTTTGGCTTCAAGGCGAAGTTTTGGTTGTGATTTAAGAAGTAGTTTTGGGGGAAATGGAGGAATGGTAGTTTGGAATGGGGTAATATCCCATGGAGCGGGAAGTTTGCCGCTGTTGCCTTACTTGACATAGATCATGTATCTGATTCATGCGGAGGTCGGCACCATTTTTTTCGATCCATCTGGAGGGGTGTTCACCAGTGCTGAGGAAAGTTTGGAGGGCTTCTGTGCAGGGGTTTGAATGGGCTTGCCTGAGCATATTAACCCCAATTAGGATATTTCTTTCAGTAACACGATCTCTGATGCTTGGGATATCAAGTTCTTTTTGCATATTTAAAATTTTGGCAGTGCGAGGGCATCCTAAAATGATCCTCATTGCTTCGTTCTGCAGTTTTTTCCAGCCCTCCAAGCTTGCATTTCCAGACACAAGAGCAAGTATGGTGCAGCATAATCAACCAATGATCTAATATAAGCAAGGTACATCATTTTCACAATTTTAACATTAGCACCATACCTGGGGTGAAACCCTGCCACAACTCTTAAGTGCACTCAGTCTTTGTTTTGGCGACAAAGTCTCGTTACAACAGGTTTCCAAGTAGTGGAACCCTTAAAGCCTAGATACCTGTATCTGCTTACATATTCTAGAAGAGACCCATCATGCAACTGGATCTGACGAACTGTGCCTCTCTGTCTAGGAGGACGCCTGTTGAGTATCTTTGTTTTTTCATTTAGAGATTATCAAACCCCAGGTCCCTGACACGAGGCTAGTACATGGTTAAGGATGTTTTGGGTGTTGGAGAATCCGGTGTGAATCATTATATCCTCAGCAAAACTAATCATAT
The DNA here is from genome assembly GCF_026875155.1 of Cherax quadricarinatus. Classification (NCBI taxonomy): domain Eukaryota; kingdom Metazoa; phylum Arthropoda; class Malacostraca; order Decapoda; family Parastacidae; genus Cherax; species Cherax quadricarinatus. The sequence continues at coordinate 19,191,785 of NC_069405.1, read as the reverse complement.
GATGATGGGGCTGGCTAGGCATAGCATTAAGTAAGGCATTAATTAGAATATTGAATAGTGTGGGACTGAGCACACAAATTCCTGTGGGGTTCCTAATTCAAAGTCTTTAGTTATACTTCTATGTCCCTGGAACAACACAGACTTAATGTTTGACAGGTAGCCTTTAATCCAGTGGAGAAGCCATCCTCCAACATCCATTCTGGCAAGTTCACTAATGATTATATGTCAGTTGGCTACATCGAAAGCAGATTTAAGGTCAAGAAAGGTAGTGTATGAGCTGTCAGTGTGCAGAGTGAGAAAGGTGGTAATGCAATGATGCACGCTCCTTCCATGCATGAAACCATGCAACTGGGGAGACAAAAATTGTTTGATTCTGTACATGAGACGATTAAGAATCATTCTCTCAAATGTTTTTCACAAGCAGCTAGTAAGAGATATTGGGCGAAATACATTTTGTTGATTGGGCTTAGGAATTGGAATGATGAGGCTTGGGCCAAGATTGAGGGAGCTCCCCAGTTTTCCTAGCTCATGTTATATAATTCAAGTAATGGATTACCTGGTACTCGACACAGCAATCTGAGTATGTTGTAAGTAATACCATCCTCACCAGGCGACGTGGAGTTGCCCTTAGTGCTGCATCAAGTTCACAATTAGTGAAAGGAATGTTGCAGTCATCTCCCTTGCTGAGCATAAAGCAAACAAGTCTCTCCCTTGCATCATATTTGTCATTTAATTTTTCCTGTGTGATACTGGTAAGATTGTCATAGCTAGATGTAGCAGCCCAAGCACTGACTAACTCATTCGCCCTATGTAAGGGATGAGGGTGTGCGATCTGCCCAGTTCTGTTACCCTTAATTCAATTTATGTCCCTCCATGCCCAGCTAAGTGGGGTGTGAGCATTGAGACCATTGACAAATTGTTCCCAGTCTGTTTCCAGCAGTTCTGTCATATGCTCTCTGGCAGCAGCAAGGGCAGTTTGGAAGAGCTTCAGCATTCCAGGGGTACGATGGTTTCTATAGGCTAGGCCTAGTCTGCGAGCAGTACGTTTCAATGTAATAGGTATGGTTGTAATAGGTATGGTTTTTATAGGAGGTATGATTATTATGGAAGTTAGATGGGTTTACATTACCATGAGGTTTCAGTGGCAGTTCTAAGTAGTTCTGAATACTGCTCACAAGGTCATTGTTAAAGGTCTCAACAAAGGAACACTCATAGGAATTATACCAGTCAGTCACATGTGCAACAAAGTCATCATGCTAAACAGGGGGAACTTTTTAAAACTTTTCCGTTTAAAATATCCCACCCAAAGGATGGGTTACCAATATCTAGTGGGGTTTTGGGCCTTTGGGAAATGGTAAAAGGGGGTTATATCTTTTAAACAAGGGGAAGACTCACGCGGGCGGGAAGTAATGTTGAAAAACCAAGGGATACAGTTAAAGGGGACGCCCCCCATAGTTTATGTGGGGGTTTAAAGGTCCCCAAACAATTTGCACTTTTACATGACTTTTTAAGAGTGAAAACAGTTGATTACTATTACGATTCCCAAAATTGGATTTTCCCAATGCTTTTGTGTCTTCCCTTTATAATCGCCAAAAAAGGGGAGTGGGTTCAAAATTGGCACAAGTGGGAGTTTCCAAGTAATTAAATTTTATGGCGGGAAAAGCATAAAATTTTAAAATTTATGTTAGAGCAGATTTCCCTATTTTAAACCCTTTAACACAGTGGAAATTGAAACCCCCTTTTTTTTTTCTTATGTACAAAAAGTTAAAGGGGGAAGTATTTTTTAATTAAAAGAACACAAGAGTTAGTAGTTTTAGGTTATATGCAACAAAGGGAAGGGAAACTTTAGGGGGTTGGGTTTTTTTAAGGGTCTCTGAAACTTTTTGTAGACACAAAAACATCAAGGGGTTTTCATTGGTTACTTTATGAGGGGGGGTCAGGAAGTCTTTTTTCTAAGTGATGCAATTTTTCCAAATTTAATATAGAAAGTTTATACAAAGTTTAAAATCCTTAAGAACCCGGGGAATTTGTTGAGTTTCCCCAGCTTTAATAAAAAAAAAAATTGTTCTTATAAATAGCAGCTTTATCAATTTTAAAACGGTTTTTTCCCCTTGCCCCATAGTTTTTTAATCACTTCCAGTTGAAAAGGCCTCGTGGGAGTTTTCTGTTTACTCAGAGCACGACGCTTTTCATGTGTAATGATAATGGGTTTGGAAAACCACCATTTCACATTCCCCCCCCCACAAAACATTACAAGCTTTCACTAAAAACTGTCACCCACCAACACCACTAACCAAACCATTGGGGTTCATTACTTTTTATAAACATTTTGTTTCAACATTAATGTCAATTATTATTATTATAATCAAAAAGAAGCGCTAAGCCACAAGGGCTATACAGGATTAATGTCAATGTGGTTAACCTCATCACACACTGCACCACCACTTATATTACACTCATCACTATTACTAACATTATAGACGCCACTGCCCTCATCACACTCTGCACCACCACTTATATTACATTCATCACTATTACCAACATCACAGACACCACTGCCCTCATCACATTCTGCACCACCACTTATATTACAATCATCACTATTACCAGCATCACAGACACCACTGCCCTCATCACACTCTGCACCACCACTTATATTATGCTCATAACTATTACTAACATCATAGACACCACTGCCCTCATCATGATGCTCATTATAGTTATCAACATAACTGTGAAAATTTGTGTGGACTGCCTCCAAGTGAGTCGCCTACCCTGGCAAACTCTGTTGACACCGAGCTCTGAGGTGGGTACCTCAGCCTCACAAGTGGCTTATAGGACAGATTTTCACAAATGATTGTTATTGCAAGAAACCTCGCCTGCATGCACGTATAAAGGACTAACTTACTTGGTGTTGCAGCATATATCCTGATCTTCACTTCCCTAAGCTAGCCTTAGCCCCTTTGGACTCCCCCTCAGAAACCACGTGCAACCGGGAGCATTAATTCCTGCAATATTCAATCGTAATTAGTGTCCTGCCTGCACCTCAGAAATTCCTATATCCAAGAGGGTATGTATCCCCTAGTATAACTATGCAGACTCAGACACTAGCTTCTAGACTGCTCTGAGACACTGGTACTTACTGGGCATTCTCAACCTGTTGCAACCGGGCCCACAGTTGACTCACTCACAATCTCCCCAGACACTGGCCAGTAATCTACGAGAAAAAAGTGAAGGTCTTGTCTTACTGTATGAGCCTGACGGAGGTCATCTACGGTACATCGAGGTGCCTCTACCAGATTTCCCCAAGTCTCAGATGTGAAGACACGTGGGGGCGCCGTCTGCTGATCACGACACGTCTTGTCTTGATGGTGTCCGTCTTAAGAAGAATGAGCTGGTCCCTCTTGCAGACCCTCGTCTCTTCATTCAAACTAGGGCTGCCAGTTCTCCCTAGCTAACTTATCCTAGTGTTTGCCTATATTAACGGCCTATTACTACCTATGTTAAGGTCTTAGGTCTACATTATTATTATCTACATTTGCCTTAGTAAACCTGATATTAATATACTATCAGTAGAACTACCTACTCCTTCCCTGAAGGGTAAATCTATAAATAAATAAGCTTAAAAACAATCACCAACAGAGAATGCTTTGTTTTTTTGGGGGAGGGTTTTAAGGGCTGCCCAGCTAGCCGTCCCAAAACGGCCATGCTGGATCTGTCCTGTGGAACTTTAGGGACCAAATAAATTTCCACATAATTTATTGGATTCGTTCATTACTGTAATTAGGGCACCCCACCACCACCACACCTTGTTCAGCAGCCTTACACTCGCTTTTGGAAATTGTGACACTCTTGTTATTGGTACACTCTACACATATTTCCTTGTGCTGCTCAAGTTGTTTCAGGAAAAATTGTTGTGTTTCCGTACCCTTATGCGCGACATCAGGTTGTATACACAGGAGCAAGACTTGGGAAACATCTGGAGCGTGAAGCCCCGGTCAGCTGAGCTCCTTGGCTGACTATCAGTGACTCGTTTAGGTTGGTATTGACGCCGACGTGATGGAGGTCTGTTGAACGTGCTCCCCAGGTGAGGTGCTAAACCCCCATTGTCTGAGGGCAGGCATGAGCCAGTGTTCAGACTCGAGGTCCCTGTTAGTCCGGGGGGGGCCATAATGAGGGGTACATGGTGAGGTGCGGGGGGGCTGTGATGTGGGCAGCCCTCACACTGCATCAGCTGAGCTGCTGTAACTCCTGAGGTCTTACAATTGATACATTGTTTAGCAACAGTTGTTGCTGTTTGATCATATCATAACACCATTCAGAAGGATGAGCATTGGCACACACTGCACACCAGTGTGACTTAGCTGGACCCTTTCCCGGGAATGTGGCCCCAACGTTGACACTTATAACATCGACGTTGAGGAGGTTGTACAGTGCAATGTTTATGGCCCGTTGAGGGCTGCCGAGAGTGAAATTTTAGCATGCCGAGGGCCCCTGGCCAGTCCACTCAGCTAATATCAGATCGTTGGGAAAGTCGACGAGGCTTGCAACTTGCTTGACGCCAGTATTGAGATATTGCTTGTTGACGTTCTAGATGACAATAAGCAATTTAGGTGCTCTTTGGGGGGGCAGCTCGGAGTTTGATATTGGCATATTCGTGAGTGAGAAGTTTGTCTATAAATGCTGAAACATTTTGGGACAAAGACGTAGTTATTCTCATCATGGACAAACTTGATCGTTTTCGCTAGGTTGTCTACACTAGCTTGAAAAACCAGTTACACTTGGTCTCTTGATTTAGTGTTGTTAGGGAAATCTAACCTGACAGCTTTGGGAGGGTGTGCGCCCACTGTATTGCTTGCAGCAAGCTTTCTCTGGAAGCCTCGTTCATTTTTCCGAGCCTGTTTACTAAAATATGTTTCAAATCTGCCTTCACCATCTTCTACATCAACACCATCAGCTATACTCATTGCTGCCAGCAGTTTCACACTGGCGATGGGTTACAGGATACCAGTGAATAGAATGGACAAGGAAGGTATATTCACCTCGCTAGACACAGGCAATATGGGATTCAGAACAGATGTAACTGCAGTGTAACTTGGCCTTCACTGGCTAGCTTGGAGTGCTGTTTATCCTGTATCAGCTAAATCCGCCCTTATCCCATATGTAGATAATGGCGACGAGTTAAAGGATACCGGTGAATAGCAAAGTTGAGGAAGGGACATTCACCTCACTAGACACATGCAGTATGGGTGTAAGTGGCATGCGGGTCTTATAGTGCCATTTTCAAGGTCATCCAGCAGGCCAGACGTTCTTCACTCATTTTAAGCCTACATAGGTACTGATGGTCGCACAATGTCCAAAGTCAGTGAAATCCACTCGTGCAAATAGTTATAACAAACCTGCAGCACTTAACACTTCTAGCACATGTATGACAGACGAATGTTCACTCTGTGCACAAGCAAATCAACACAAACTTACTATGTTTATAGGTGAACCTCTGGCATGTCCCACTTAAAAAGTCAGTACTGCAATGCTCGTTAAATTGTTCTTAACTAAGCCACTACAGGAAACAATGGTATGCCAGCAGCACTGTAGAATGTATACGTAGACATGCTTGGCCTTAGGACAGCTGTAACTGCAGGCTGCCTTAGCTTGTTCTGGCTAGCTTGGAGTGCTGCTTTCAAGCCTGCTTGAATGTGCTTGCTAAGCTCATGTCAACCACTTGGATATTTGCTTGTAGCAGGCCTGGTCACAGACCGGGCCGCGGGGGCGTTGACCCCCGGAACTCTCTCCAGGTAAACTCCAGGCAGGTAGGCACACAGGAGACACATTCGTGAGATGAGTGGAGTGCGGCACAGAGAACTGACACGGGCACTCAAGCACTTACGTGGTCTGGCAAAAACCGCCTCTAGACCATAGGTAAATAAAGGCGAATGGCTGAGTTCCAAATCGAGGAAGGAGGGGAGGCAGGCGAGGCAGAGTGAAGGTAGGCCTCCTACACCCACTTCAAATAAACATGTTTGTGTTTCACTAGGTATATCACTAGTCACAGTTCAATCATAAGAGTTCCAGCAGCAATTCAGCTGCAGAGAGAGCGAACTGAATTAACACAGTTAATCCCTACATGACATCAACTCGCCAAAACGGAGAGGGAATAGTAGGCTAAACTACCCTCCAAGGACATACCTTGTTTCAACTCTTAGCCAGCTGTTACCTACCTAAACAACACATTACTCAAAATACATACATATATATATATATATATATATATATATATATATATATATATATTATATATAAATATATATATATATATATCACTGGACAAGCACCTAAAGTCAGTTCCTGATCAGCGGGCTGTGGCTCGTACGTTGGTTTGCGTGCAGCCAGCAGCAACAGCCTGGCTGATCAGGCTCTGACCCACCAGGAGGCCTGGTCACAGACCGGGCCGCGAGGGCGTTGACCCCCGGAACTCTCTCCAGGTAAACTCCAGGTATATATACAGGTTACAACCTATACAGATGTGACAGAGTGAACAGGCAAAAGGGGGGGGGGTTGGTCTGTACATTGCAGAGTCACTTGTTTGCACAGAACTGCTAAATGCCTCAAATGATGTAGTGGAAGTTATAGCAGTAAAGGTCGAGAACCAAAACCTAGTCATTGTGGTAGTCTACAAGCCTCCGGATGCAACATCCCAGCAATTCCAGGAACAGCTGTTAAAAATTGACCACTGTCTGTAAAATCTTCCAGCTCCTGCACCCAACATCTTGCTCCTGGGGGATTTCAACTTAAGGCACCTAAAATGGAGGAATATAGCAAATAATATTGTTGCAGTAATAACACCAGGAGGCAGCTCTGATGAAAACTCACACTCACACGAGCTTTTAAATCTCTGCACAAAATTCAATTTAAACCAGCAAATAATAGAGCCTACTAGACTAGAGAATACACTAGACCTCATCTTTACTAACAATGATGATCTGATAAGAAATGTCACCATATCAAAAACAATATACTCAGATCACAACATAATTGAGGTTCAGACATAAAGTGGGACCAAGTAAACCAAGTCCTAACCGATATAAGCTGGGAAGATATACTAAGCAACACAGACCCCAACGTATGCCTAGAACAGATTAACTTGGTGGCACTCGATGTATGCACAATGCTTATTCCTCTAAGAAAAAGGAGGAGTAGATGTAAAATAGAAAGAGACAGGCGCTCCCTTTACAGGCGACGGAAAAGAAGAACAGAGCGGCTAAAAGAGGTCAAGGGAAATAGCAAGCATCGAACTCAAGCTAAAGGAATCTTATAGGAGTCAGGAATCGGAGGAAGAACTAAAAGCCATAAATGAAATCGAAAGAAACCCAAAGTATTTCTTCTCCTATGCCAAATCAAAGTCGAGAACAACATCCAGTAGTGGGCCCCTACTTAAACAAGATGGGTCCTACACAGATGACAGCAAGGAAATGAGTGAGCTACTCAAGTCCCAATATGACTCAGTTTTTAGCAAGCCGCTAACCAGACTGAGAGTCGAAGATCAAAACGAATTTTTTATAAGAGAGCCACAAAATTTGGTTAACACAAGCCTATCCGATGTTATCCTGACGCCAAATGACTTCGAACAGGCGATAAATAACATGCCCATGCACTCTGCCGCCAGGGCCCAGACTCATGGAACTCCGTGTTCATCAAGAACTGCAAGAAGCCACTATCACGAGCCTTTTCCATCCTATGGAGAGGGAGCATGGACACGGGGGTAGTCCCACAGTTACTAAAAACAACAGACATAGCCCCACTCCACAAAGGGGGCAGTAAAGCAACAGCAAAGAACTACAGACCGATAGCACTAACATCCTATATCATAAAAATCTTTGAAAGGGTCCTAAGAAACAAGATCACCACCCATCTAGAAACCCATCAGTTACACAACCCAGGGCAACATGGGTTTAGAACAGGTCGCTCCTGTCTGTCTCAACTATTGAATCACTACGACAAGGTCCTAAATGCACTAGAAGATAAAAAGAATGCAGATGTAATATATACAGACTTTGCAAAAGCCTTCGACAAGTGTGGCCATGGCGTAATAGCGCACAAAATGCGTGCTGAAGGAATAACAGGAAAAGTTGGTCAATGGATCTATAATTTCCTCACTAACAGAACACAGAGAGTAGTCGTCAACAGAGTAAAGTCCGAGGCAGCTACGGTGAAAAGCTCTGTTCCACAAGGCACAGTACTTGCTCCCATCTTGTTCATCATCCTCATATCCAACATAGACAAGGATGTCAGCCACAGCACCGTGTCTTCCTTTGCAGATGACACCCGAATCTGCATGACAGTGTCTTGCATTGCAGACACTGCAAGGCTCCAGGCGGACATCAACCGAAGCTTTCAGTGGGCTGCAGAAAAGTTCAACGATGAGAAATTTCAATTACTCAGATATGGTAAACACGAGGAAATTGAATCTTCGAGTACAAAACAAATTCTGGCCACAAAATAGAGCGAAACACCAACGTCAAAGACCTCGGAGGATCTCACCTTCAAGGACCATAACATTGTATCAATCACATCTGCTAGAAAAATGACAGGATGGATAATGAGAACCTTCAAAACTAGGGAGGCCAAGCCCATGATGACACTCTTCAGGTCACTTGTTCTATCTAGGCTGGAATATTGCTGCACACTAACAGCACCTTTCAAGGCAGGTGAAATTGCTGACCTAGAAAATGTACAGAGAACCTTCACGGCGCGCATAACAGAGATAAAATACCTCAATTACTGGGAGCGCTTGAGGTTCCTGAACCTGTATTCCCTGGAATGCAGGCAGGAGAGATACATGATTATATACACCTGGAAAATCCTAGAGGGACTAGTACCGAACTTGCACACGAAAATCACTCACTACGAAAGCAAAAGACTTGGCAGACGATGCAACATCCCCCCAATGAAAAGCAGGGGTGTCACTAGCACGTTAAGAGACCATACAGTAAGTGTCAGGGGCCCGAGACTGTTCAACTGCCTCCCAGCATACATAAGGGGGATTACCAAGAGACCCCTGGCAGTCTTCAAGCTGGCACTGGACAAGCACCTAAAGTCGGTGCCTGACCAGCCGGGCTGTGGCTCGTACATTGGTTTGCGTGCAGCCAGCAGCAACAGCCTGGTTGATCAGGCTCTGATCCACCAGGAGGCCTGGTCACAGACCGGGCCGCGGGGGCGTTGACCCCCGGAACTCTCTCCTGGTAAACTCCAGGTAATATATATATATATATATATATATATATATATATATATATATATATATATATATATATTAATATATATATATATATATATATATATATATATTATATATATATATATATATATATATATATATATATATTATATATAATATATATATATATATATATATATATATATATATATATTATAATATATATATATATATATATATATATATATATACACACACACACACATCATACCCGGGTATATTCCTAAATCAGATAATATTATAAACTAGTGGAATCTTTAATTTAGCTAATATTAAAGAAACCCCGAGTATAATATTAAGTGGATAATACCTATAAATTTATCTCATTATGACTTTGGCCATAACAGTGGGCAAGAACTTCACTTTGATAAAATGAAACTCCTGCACCATTCACTCTTCCAAGTCTGAGATGAGCAGAACATTGTCTAAAATAAAAATTAAAAAAAAAAGTATCCATTAACCAGGGAGGCACTTGAGTTTTCCAATTTATTTCCCAGGAAGTATTTTCTCACACTGGGGCCAAACACGTCATGGAACCAATGAAGGAAAATGTCCCTCGTGACCCATGCCTTACTGTTTGCCCTACACATCATACACAATTTACTCTAGACGACACTGTTTTTCTTGAACACACTGAGATTTTTGGAGTGATACACCATTTAAGTCTTCACTTTGAAATCCCCACTAGCATTACTACAAAACATGAGAGTTAGCTTGTCTTTCATAGCTGTGTCCTGGAGTGCCCTTTTCCTCCTGAGTGATATAGGTCCTCTTTGGCATTTTCTTCCAAAACAGGCCTGTTTCATCACAATTGAACACTTGTTGGGGTTTTAATTTTTCAGCCTCTAGTACTCCCTATCATTTCCGTGAAATATTTTTCCCAGCTGCTTTTTTGTCCAAACAGCGAGCCGCACCATGCCCTTAATCACCACACTGTGTATGCCACTGTCGATTCTTAATCTCTCAGAACGCATCCTTTGCTGACCTTACAATTCACCAATATGAGCATAGTTTCCAGCATTTACTTTACAAGATCATCTTGCAGCCTCCTTGCCTTTTCACAATTAATACCCTGCATAACTCTATCTCCTGAGAACAGTTTTTCTTGTTGATCCACACCAACAACAAGATCATCACATCTTCCAGTATTTGCATCTCTGTATTGGTAAAGTCATATTCGCAGCCCTCGCCAACAACAGCTTTCTTGATAGCCTTTTACTTGGCCATTATAGAACGATGGTTGTATGGGGTTAACACAACCTGGCCAGCTTGGCGACATGCACATTCCACATGTCGTATTTTGCATGATCCCTTGAATTCTATAGCGTTTCACAACCCTCCTTAACCAAAGGACTTGGCACCAGAACTTTTCTTTGGGTCCATGGTGGCTTATTTAGCAGTTACAAGCACTAAAAAGAATGGAATAATACAAAAATGTATCGTATGAATGCGTGAGATTGTCCTCACTGGCTGAGAAACAGTGGTACACTGGCTGTACATGGAATGTCCGGGCTACTCAGTCCACATGAGATTTCTTGTACAAGCTTACGCCGAGTTTCAGAGACGTTCAACGGAGCCAATATTTTAACGCAAAAACTTTACTTATTCCGATGACGACTTATCCACTGTAGTTTCTGTTACATAAATTTCATTTAAAAAAATGTTCCTATTCAAGATTTTATCCTTCATTTAACTAATGGCTTTCTTACCTTACAATGTTTTCTTACAATGGTCACAAGCAACATTGAGGTGCCATGTCAGTCTTGGTCCCCATCTGGCATGCCAAAAATATGCTTTTGTAAGCTTCACACATTTTTTTGAGATACTGTTTACAGAGAACTTCCATGCTCTTTTTCTTAATGAATTGACCACATACATAGAAATCATCCTGGAAAATGATTGCAGCCTTTTGATGCCATTTCACTTCTTCTGATGTGTCTTCTCGGGTAGCCAGAGCTGAACTGAATGCTGGTTTGTGAGCCCGTTTTTATATTTGTCAAACAAGACCCTAGAAGTATAAATAGTTTTTTTAACATCAGTCTTGTTTAGTTATAAAGACTCACGAAATCGTAATGACACGATTGCAAACAAACCATACCCCAGCCGGGATTAGTTATAAAGAATTGGGGAATGATGCTTATTTCCCAGGAAACCCGACAAAAAGTAAATTTGTTACATAGTGAATTTTAATTAGTGAAGTGCAGGCCTTTGAAAATAAAGAATGTCCACTAGGCTTCTTTACTGATCTTTCAAAAAGCTTTCAGCACAGTAAAACCTCAAGACAATTGTACCTTAAGCTGTATAGCCCTTGTGGCTTAGGCGCTTCTTTTTGATTATAATAATAATAATAATTTGTACCTTAAACTTGAGCCTTAACAACAGACACCAATATGTCTCAAAAATGTGACCTATTGACTTAGGAGTCCCACAAGACAGTGTTCTCGTCTCTCTGCTTTTCTTCTTATACATCAATGATCTTCCAAATGCATCACAGCAAACTGTACGTTTGTTCTGTTGGCAGACGACACAACTTTTGTCATCTCCCACCCAAATCCGAAGTCTCTCAATAAACTCGATAAACTAACGATTAACATGCTTGAAGCAGAGCTACAAATGTCCAGCTAAACATTATGATTAATGGTTCTTCCATTGCAAAACAAAACAAAGAAAAATTCTTAAATCTGTTCCTTGACAGCAACTTGAAATTTAACTCACATTCAGTACAACAAAAGAAGTATCTTTATCAGTTGGGATTCTCTCCAAGCTACTTAACTGTACCTTAAACAGCATTATTTACATTATCTAATCTATTCCCTACCTCACCTTCTATGTAAATAAATTATTCAGAGAACCGACAAGTTGATGACCGATACACTTGTGCAACACTTGGGTATCTTTACTGTGGAAACCTCTTCAAGGGGGCTCCTTGGCATGGTGAAGAGGCTCTTGGTCTGAGGAATTAGACTTATCGTCTTCACTCCTCAGACGAACCTATTAAACCCCCCAATCCCGTCCCCCCTTCCCTATCCCATCGTCCCCCTTTTTTTCGCTTTCCTCCTCCTCCTCCCACACCCTTTCCCTTGTATCCCTTTAGCCCTTCCTCTATTAGGCCTTTGGGATTTTTTTCCCACAGGCATGCTAGTTCCTAAGGTAGGGAAAGTGTACCGGGGTCCATCCAATTCCGTAGAGTTTCTTGGCGTGGCGTAGTTTGCCGTGGAATCTGGATCGCCTGGTGATGTCCCGATCCCTCTCTCCGTATCCTCAGTGGGTGCTTTGGGTGTCTACCGTGGTGACGGTGTATCTCCTGGAAGCCAACTTTTACGAGATTCCGGGGTGGTGGCCGAGAGGAGTATGTCTTTGTGGCAGATATCCTGCCGCCCTCATCCATTTGTCCCACTGAGGTAGCTCGGCAGATGTGAGGTGCTACCCGAGATTGCTGGTTTATTACTCATGAAGGGTAGGGTATGGCACGGTTTCCTTGCTGCATCGCGCTACATTGCGGTGTATAGTGATAACTGGTCCCTTGGGGAGCAGCAGCATGATAATTACAGCACCCACCTCCTCGTGTCCCCTTAACAACAACAACAGTTTGGTGTGAGTCATGGGCCCACAACACATGGTGATGTGATTCACTCCCTCCTACAATATCCAATTATCAGTGATGCAGATTACAATGGTGAGTTTAGAAAATATGTCCTGTAGTTATAGCCTATTTCTCTTGACATATGCAAGACATCACCAGCCCTGTAGAAGCCGTTATTATATGTCTAGTCATGATATTTTGTTGTTGCAGAGTACTATGAAGATTCAATGTTCAATAAAGCCTAGAGATAATGCCCTGTGTTTCTATCGACAGACAATTTATTGAACAAAGAAATCCTGGCTACCTGGTGGTGATCCTGGCTAGACTACATCTACAACATGGAGCGTTTACCTGAAACCAGAAGGCTAGACTGAGGACCCCACTTTATCAAACGGCTGCTCATGGAATGGAAGCACTGGTTTTAAGACTTCGAAAACGTTCTTGGGAGCCCCTTCCTAAAGAAGATTCTAGAAAACTAAGTCTGCTCATCAATTTTGTGTCTCCTAAGATATAACGATAGGCTATTATCTAGAGTGTAATACCTACGAAGATGCTATCAAAACCCTCAAGTGACTCAGTATATTAAACCTACAAATGAAATCTTTTGCACGCTATCTCCGCCTTGCAACAACTCACGCTGCAACTCGCCGCCAGCAGATTGATTTGAAAATCCTAGAGGCATACTTTCAAGCACTGAAAATTTATAGGTAAGGACTGTCACTTCCAAGCAGGTGACAGCTGCTCAGTATTGTAGAAGAGTCCATCAGGGATGCTTTTTATCAGTGGCCTGCAATTCACCAATAATAAGGCAGCGATTATTGGAGAATAAAACTCTCGACATAGCCTTGCTGGCTGCCTTTGACCAGGCAAGAGCTCTAATTTTCAGCCCAGAAGGAATTCTGAAGTAATAACTCATAAACAGTACCACTCAAAACTTAGCACTCAGCACTTTCAGACAGGAGAGAAGACAGCCTTCTTCGAGTGGTAAAGTGCTTGCAATTGATTAATTCGCTGACCAAGGACCTTCATGCAATGGAAGTTACTGTGGTACCCGTGTCCCCTCATGACAGCCAGGGCATCAGGCACAGTACGGTGTGTTTCTTTCAGTGGTTATTTCAAGACATCCACGTCCACGTGTCCTTGCCCTGCTCGAGAAGCAACTGAGTGCCAGTAAAAATGCCACATAAGACAGAGTCAGCTTAGCTAAAGTAATTGTCCGTGCTAAGGCTGCTAAGGCAATCAACAATGAGCTTTGTGCCTCCAACATAGACATTCGCAAGTGATCATGGGCGACTCTAGCAACAGTGACTCTACTGGTTCTGCGTGCTACTACCTCCAAATTCACTGTCAAAGAGGCAGTTGAGAAAGTATTCATCAAAAGAACAAAGAAAATATGGACTTATTGATAAGTGGCAGCACAGAGAGTTTCATCTAACCTTGGGACTTAGTTAAAAAAAAAAAACGACTGGCTCGTCCTTTCCTTTGACTCTACAACTCACTCAGTCATGTACCGTTTCCATGGCATCACCATCTCTCTTCCTATACCGGACCTTAGGGTTTGTAATGTAAAATCACAGAGGTTAATGGAAAGATTATCAAGAAATGTACATTTAAGGCTATCTCTTCATTCAGCCACAACTGTGCTCTCTGTATGTTATCCTTGGTCAGGACTTTCAGAAGCAGAGAAGCTCAATGGTAGTGTCAAACCTTAACTGATATGGAGGAACTGCCTCCTCTTTGTGTTGTCTGTTGGCGGACATAGCACTTTAAGGGTAGAAAGACCCTAAACCAAAGCAGTTTGCAAAATCTTATACCGCTAGATTGCCATCCCAATATCACTAAAGATGTCACGAGAACTGTACGCGGAACGACAACGCCGCTATTGCTATATGAGGATCGGATGTTTCATGTGAGAAAGAAACTCAGGTATTGCATTGCTTGAAGGAGGGTATTAATAGATACGGAGTGAATCCCTTTCCTCGCCCTTGGCGAGCACAGGAGGTTGTTGTGTGTTAAAGAATGGTTATAAGGAAACGGAGAGCTGTCAAAATGCGATATACTCTCTGAGGGACATCAAAACAAATATACCACATTCTTTATGGGTAAATCTAACCCCCCACTACCCATCGAATTGGTTGCCGATACAGAGGGAACAAAATTGCTTCAGTACTTTATGTGGTTTAGATGTGTTTGAGCACAATTGAATTACACAAGAGTGCCTATCAGGCTATCATCAAGTCCCTATAAGGAAGAAGATAAACCATTAAGGACACACAAGAACACAACCAAGAAACAGCAACAAGGGCGCGTTTTCACAGGGCTATGATGTGGATTTGATGGCCTGTTAATTCATTTTACAACAAAACCCGTCAGATGTCCCTTTTGGAGTCACCAATTTGGGGGTAAGCCCTTCTTTTTTTGCTTCCGAATCCAACGAATTATGGATTTCAACTTCATTCGAGGAAAGAGGCAACTCATGGGAACTTAACTACCGCGTAATTAAGATAATGTTATAACCAATATGTGGCAAAGAAAGAAGTATTTGGTGTGTGGTTGAAAGGAGACCCATGGCTGAACAAGCATGCCCCCCAAACACCGATTAAGTGCAGCGAATTAGTCAATACG
The DNA here is from genome assembly GCF_026875155.1 of Cherax quadricarinatus. Taxonomy (NCBI): domain Eukaryota; kingdom Metazoa; phylum Arthropoda; class Malacostraca; order Decapoda; family Parastacidae; genus Cherax; species Cherax quadricarinatus. The sequence continues at coordinate 19,176,303 of NC_069405.1, read as the reverse complement.
ACGGCCGCCACTCCTCCCCGCCACCACCAGTTACCCAGGCCGTCCCCGGGGGATAGCCCATAAATCCCCCACCCAACTATGCTAACTGCGAAGATCACTTGGTGCAAATTTACGTGTGCATACTCAAATTCATTCCTATTTATGATCGTGGAAGGATGAACCCACACAAATATACCCCGTAGGTATGACTCCATCAGACGTCCCGTACTCCATTACCCTTAACTTGAAAAACCTGCCCGTATCTAAGCCACTCCTAACCAACGACCAATCTTAGAATTCATTACGCCGGCCCGCCATCGACCACCTGTACACCGCACCTCTCGCGATCCTAATCAACTAACGTGGCTCCTGGACTACCGGGCATCTATCCCCAGCCGCACACGCCACCCATTACGCGTACCCTAGGGAATTATCTGGAACGTGAAGCCTATTCGGGGTGGCATTCCGGAGAACTCTTGTCGCCTTTGCGTGTGGACTCCGTCGGAATTTCGTCAGAACTAGTTGCAAGTAGAGTGAAGCCCATTGAGTCTATCCACATTTCCTGTTACAAAGGATGCAGTAGCCGCTTTCCTGATAGCTCTCAAGACAGAACATTGAAAACTTCAGTAGTTCCATGGCCTCTTTATATGATTCCCTACACCCCATTTCGAGAACAAATTGTATCGGATCTTCTGACAACCCTTATAGCGTAACGCAATTTGCTGCAGTCTTTTCTCACAGGAACACCAGTACCTTCTTTTCGAAACTTTTCAAGATCAGAGAAATTTACTGCTGCTGTAGAAAAGGAATCCCAGCCATCAAGAAGCATTCGCCACTTGGAGGCATTATTTAACTGGTAACATTTCACCATAAGGACTGACCAACGGTCGCGTGAATGTATAAGTTCGACAAGAACACACAAGTAAGATAAAGAATGAACAAAATATTACGCTGGAGGATGAACTATCGTGGTATGACTTTGGGGGGATATTCTTTACCGACCGTGTCAAGAGAACATCTCACCTGATCATTCTCTAGGCCCCACTGTGGAGCACATGTCATGATTGCAATCACTCTCAGCTCTCCACAAGGCTTTGTGTCACCCCAGGAGTTTTAACGCCTGTACCGATTTTGGTCAATTCAAAGAGAACTGCCCAAACTCAGTGAAGATTGCGACAAGTGATCAGTGCATGCAGAGTAAGTGCAAGTGCAAAGCCAAACTTTCATCACCCAGAGAAGATACTCATCACATAAAATCCACCCAGCCTTTTCGAAAGATTGAATATAGATTTCAAAGGACCTCTAACCAAGCACAAATCAGAATAGGTATTTCCTTAACTTAGTAGATGAATATTTCATGGTTTCCCTTTGTATTCCCCTTTCAAATATGCTGGCATCAACTGTTATTAGTTGTCTTCACAGTTTTTCTCTATTTTGCGGATAATGCCAGCTTATATCCATTCAGACAGGGGATCCTCGTTCATGAGTAACGAACTCAGAGAGTTTTTGGCTATCAAAGGTGATTGGCCCCAGCAGCAGAACAACAAAGCTAACACCCTCAAGGTCCATGGTCAAGTGAGCGTTCACGGTCTATATGGAAGCAGTTACAATGACATTGAAGTGCGCGCAATCTACCTATTCAACACCTGAAAACTGTCCTACCGATGCTCTTTTCTACTCTATTAAGGATCACTGTCTGTGCACAGCTACTAATGCCACCCCACATGAAAGACCTCTCAACTAATCACGTCCGTCCACTACGGGAGTCCTCCGTGCCCACTTTGGTTATGTCATCCTGGACCCGTTTACTGAAGAGTCACCGTTAGGATGAACAAGACGGATCCTTTATTGAGGAGGTAAGCTCCTGAAGCGAATCCCCATTACCCCACATTCGCTACCGAAGAATGTAGAAGAGACTACAGTATCTACAAGAACATTTAGACCGCCAGTTGAAAACCCAATAGGTGTGGAGATCTCAAGAAACCACAGATATATGTGAAAGATGCTTCGTTTTCCCTCGCAGGAAAGCCTCCTTGAAGAGCACCCCTATGGAAATAGAGATTCTGCTCCACAGTTTATCACACCCCGCTTGAAAATATCGAACCTGGTGAAAGGCTCAAGGCTACGAAGGTCGGTACGATTGTACGTCGCCCACCTAACAGTATTGGGAATTACAGTCTCTGATATTTTAGAAGGGGGAGATTGGTAGTGAAAACTGTTTCCGTGGGAGCAGCAGCAGATAATACTGCACCACCTCTCGTGGCCCTTAACAACAACAACATTTGTGTGGTGTCATGGCCCCAACCCATGGTGTGTGATCTCTCCTACTATACCATTTAATCAGTGATGCAGGATTACATGGTGAGTTTAAAATATGTGGCCTGTAGTTATAACTTTTCTCTTGACTTATGCAAGACATTCACCATCCGCTGTTTGAAGCCGTGTATTTAGATTGTACTAGTCTTATATTATTGTTGTTTCAGATGTAACTAGTAAGATTTCAATGTTCAAATAAGCAGAGATAAGGCCTGTGTTTCTATCACAACACGGTGCTAACGTCTACTTGAGGCGTGAAGGGAAATTTCTGGCCTTCATTCCTCCTAGGAACTATCCTCCCCCGAGTCCATCCCTTTTATTCTTTTTTATTTTTATTCTTCTTTTTTTCTTAAAAAAAAACCAAATGAAAGAAGTACCTCAAACATGGGTTTATTCCAATCCATGACTCCCACTACCCCCGCCCCTTCTTGATTAACCACATCCCCGCCGGAACCCTCGCCTCATCTTTGGACCACTCTTTGACACTCCTAACCCCTGTACCTCTTGCTGGTGCTTGTTTGTCAAACCCATTTCAGTGCCAGTTTCGACGACTCCTTTGATTTGTCTGACCTACACTCTCCTTTGAACTATGCTTCCGCCCTCGTCCCTCTATGTGGCGGCAAATTTTCGAATTGCAGTCCTGTCCCAGTCAGACCACTCCAGTCCCACTCCCTAAATGCCAACGACAATTACCCGATGATACTTCTATGCGCATCTTCTGCCTTCTATACACAGAAAAAGAAAGACCACTTGTACTCTTCCTTTCCACGCTCAGTTTCGGAATGCACAATGGACTACATTTCTTTACTTTACGATTGACTTCTCTATTGCCTACCTTTCTGAACCTAGTATTGGCAAAGAAGCGCTCCTATGGCCATGTAGGTAGATATAAATCCTTTCACACACTCAATAGCATAAACCTGCAACATCACAGTACCAAAAGCCTACCGCAAGCTCGATGATCTTTCTCTTCTATCACATATCGATACTATTTCCGTCACTTTTCGGCAAAATATTCCCTCAAAGTACTTGTAGTTGTACAGTTATTCTGACCCATACCAAATCAACTGAATTTCCAGACATGTTGTAATGACATTCTTGACAGCTGGAGACTCCAGATCTCCCTTAATGCTTCAAAGGTAACCACTTATGTCCATCCTGCCCGTGGGCAAGACGTTACCCTTGCAATGTGGCTCATTAACTTTTGACAGCATGAAATCCCACCCTCTTCTTTAATAGCAAAAATTGGCATATCTCTCGCTGAATCCCAGTCTGTGGGGCTGATGACCTAATTTAGATACAACATTTAGATTGACCTCCCAATTGCCTTGCAAGCGCTGTATAGCCCTTGTGGCTTATGCGCTTCTTTTTATTATAATAAAAATAAGCCTCTCTTGCCTTAATTGTCATAGGCTCACTCCTTTCTTACTCATCGCTGTTGGTCAGGTCTACTTAAATGAGTGCGAAATCAGTTGCCTCAAAGAAGCTGAAGGTCTCCCTTATTCTATGGCAGTTTCTCAACTGTGCCTCCAAGGGAGACCGCCCCGTATTTCTTATTCTCGTGTTTCTAAACGTCCCACCAATTCTGCAGTCCCATCTTCTGCAACCCATCTCTGAGTTGCCCACTCCCATAATCACTTCTGTCTCAAATTCCTTTTGCTGTCCTGGGGCTCAGAAGTCACTACTTCAACTATCTCAGTCGTTCTCAATTTTCGTGTCCTCCCTCTCAAGAGCCCGGTATCAACAAGACTTCGTATGACACCTCCTCCCAATCATCCCTCTACTTGCACAGAAGTATCAAAAAATCTCCATTGCTCAAACTACTTTAACCCCTCCTTCACTTCTTCACTCCAAAATTTTAACCTTCCTGGTCTCTGTACCTAGTTCTTTCCCTCTCACTGGCTCTGATTTCGAGTAAAGTGTGGAGGTTCACCCTCCTCGCTCCTACAGGCCTTCCACCTGATTTCCCCTCCTAGTTTCTTCCTCTTCTGCCACCCTCCCCAGGTTTCTGCGTCTTCAGTCCCCTCCCACACTTCTTCCAGTCCTCACCCTTTCGACCACCCCCTACTTTGGTACAGTAAAATACGGTTCCAAATCTTTACTCACCCTCCTCCTTCCATCGTCCAATATTTGTCCTCCCATGGGCCACGTTCAATGATTTTGAAAAAAAACGCTTGAAGCTATCTCTGAATATACTGCAGAGACCTAACCATCAATGGACACTGATCCACCCCCCCTTTCCTTCTCTTGTCCTCTCCTCCATCTGCGCAACTCCTTTCTTCACAGCGCACCGTTCCTTCACTGCTTGAACGTTTTCCGCTATCACCGCATTTGGACTTTTCTAACCCCTCTAGTCAGTAGGTACCCTTACCTGTGGATTTTTGGTATCTTTATTGTTGCCAATCATGGCCCTATTTACAGTGGAAATATTCGGGCGGCCTCAGGGGTAACCGAAGAGATCAGTTTGTTAGGTAAGACCATATGGCAACATGTTACTTATCTTTATCTCCAGAACGTTTCGCCTACACAGTAGGCTTCTTCAGTCGAGCACAGAAAATTTGAGAGAAGCAGAAGATACATGAAGACGATGTAATCAGTCCATCACCCTTGAAGTTTTGAAGTGGTCATCCTCAGTCCCTGGAGAAAGTATTGTTCCATAGTCTGAAACAAATATGGAGTTGAAGTGACAGGATGGAGCCTTAAATAACGCCAGGAGGTGAATGTATGCTCACTAGTAGAGGTTAGAAAGTAGGTCGTTGAAGGTCATGACCCTCATCAAATCCAGCCATTCTCACTATTAGAAAGTAGACAAAGTTTCATTCAGGTCTGTACCAAGATACCCTTGTGATTGCAGAGTCTGACAGAGTGAACATTAAAAATGGTATAAAATACCGGACGGGTTGTTTAGGTAAGACACATATGCAACAGTTAGGTATCTTTATATCGAAACAAAGATACCTAACTGTTACATATGTGTCTTATCTAACAACCTGTCGGTATTTTATACCATTTTAATGTTCACTTGAGCTTCAGAAGATGCTCCCCAGTTTCTCCCCCCTGTTGGTGTTTGCTTACAAGAACCAAAATTACACTCTGCAGTTATCTATCCCATCTCAGGCTATAATTTATTGTATTCTTCGGATTATTTTAATGATGGGACCTTTAATGAAAGTGCCCTTCTTCTACGCACTGATATTCCATACCATCAGCTGTTTGTTCGTACTTTGCTGCATTACACAGCAGCCCGTATCCACTTGCATAGGTGGTTATACACTCTGTACTATGTAACTCTTCTCCTTCTCGAGCAATTATCTATCCTCAGAGTTGCCTTTCTTGTGTCATCCTAATACCGCCACTAATTCACTTAACTTGGCTATTTTAAATGCCGCATCATTCGTGACGCTTAAAAAACCGCAAAAAACCTTGCGGCGAGATTATTTATCACCATCACCTCTGCTTCCTCTATGAGTGCAGTCTGGAAAAAAAGTGTGGAAACCGAGTGGCAAATACTCTCCTGACCCGGCTCCTGTTCAGTCGGTTGACGGTGTTGATATAGCAGACCCTCTTGATGATGCCAGAAATTGGCAATCATCTGGTTCGTATTTCTCAGGGGCTCCATCTATGCCCCTCGTTTCTTTCCTCAAAGTCTGCCAGAGAGTTAGCACTCTTGGACATTTCTTCTCTCAAAGAAGAACCGTATAATGTGCCTTTTACATTTCAAGAACTAGAGGCGACACTCTCAGCTTACCGATCATCGGCAGCTGGGCCTGACGACATTCATATTCGGATGTTACAATGTTTACATAAGTCAGCCCTTGCAATCCTCTTACACCTTCAATCTTATTTGGCCACAAGGAGTTCCTCCCCAGCTGTGGAAATCTGCCATTGTTTCTCCCATTTCGCAAACCGGGTACTACGGACATGGTGCCTCCCACTATCGTCCACATTTAAGGGGAAAAAAAAAAAATTAACATTGCTCTTACCAGTGCAGTTTGCAAAGTGATGGATTACGTCTGGTAAATCCATGTTTAATGTGGTATTTAGAGACACACAACAGTCGCACCACTAGTCAAATATGGCTTTTTGTAAGGGCCCGATCTACCATAGACCCGGTTACTACGCTTAGACAGTAAGTTTCGTAATGCCTTTGTCAATAAACCACACAAGTTATAGCCATATTTTTTGACCTTCAGACGGCAAATGACAACTGGAAGTAAAATATTTGGCCCAAAGCCCACTCCTTTATCTCCGAGGCAATCTACAATCCTTCCTTAAGAACTTTTTAACTGACAGTACATTTCCGTTTTCAGGTTAATAAATGTCTCTACCCCCGGCCTTTGTATAAGCGGAGTCCCCCCAGGGATGTGTTCTGAGCACAACGGCATTTTCTCCTTGCTATAAAATGATATGGCCTCTAGTCTTCCATCCAATAGTTGGTCGTCACTATTTTGTCTTCACTATTGCCTTTCGCACGTGCTGACTGTCACCTCATTACAGTTTTCTCATCCAGCATGCGGTCGACCGGGTGTTTCTAATTGAGGGCCCACCACACATGGGTTTAAATTTTTCCAGTACAATAACACACCAATTACTTCAACTAGACATACTCTGTCATCGTCCGTATCCTCCTTTGTACCTTATGGCTCACGTACCCTGAACGTGATACAAGGCCTTTTCCTTGACCTTAGGTTATCCTGGAAACCTCACCCTTACCTCCTGAAGGCAACTTGTCCATAACCGGCTGAACCTTCTTAAAACCCTTGCTCATCTTTCATGGGAGCTGATCGTCGAACTCTCCTTCGCCTACCTTCAGCACCTCATTTTATATAACTCGATTATGGGATCAGATCTATTCAGCAGCCTCTCCTGCTACTCTCTCTACCTTAACCCCAACCATGCACCAGGGATTTATGTTTATGCCTAGGTGCTTTTTTGTCTCTTTCCGTATGAGGAGCCTCTATGCAGAAGCGAATGTTCCAACCTTGTCCCCAATCGCCGTGATGCCCATTTGCCTTCGCTACTATGTACGTCTTCATGATCTCCGCAATCCTTCCATTTATAAATACCACACCATATTAGTAGACATTTTCTTTATTTTGTTCACAGCCCCTGTTTGCTCACCTTTTCTCTTCGCCAACATTCGCTCTTGTCTTTCCCCTTCGATTTGCCACCTTTCTATGTTCAATAGCATCTACACTTTTTCCCTACCTTCCTGGGAAGTTTCCAGCCCTGCTCGAGTCTGTTTCTTTCCTTCACTCCCGTTGCTCAAAAAGCCCTACTGCCTACGGTAGCTACCCGCTCTATCCTTTTCTTGACCACTTCCACTCAATCACATGGCCATCGCAGTGGAAACAATGGCTCTAAGTCTTCGGATGGTGTCGATTCAACAGCATGTTTCCGGACAGTTGTCGTGGGAGGGCATTTACTGTCTTCGGCTAGCATTTTTACTGCTGAATTGTATGCCATTCTTGCAGCACTTATCCATATTGCGTCTTTACCTGTGTCATCATTTGTGATTGTTTCAGACTCCCTTAGTGCTTTACAGGCTATACAAAAATTTGATACACCTCAACCCCTAGTTCTCCGTATCCAACTTTGGTTACGCCGTATCTCTACAAAGCATAAAGATATTGTTTTCTGTTGGGTCCCTGGTCATGTTGACGTATAGGGCAATGAACAGGCAGACACTGCTGCGTGGTCAGCATTACATAACCTTCCAGTTTCATATAGAGGTGTTCCATTCACCGACTATTTTTACAGTTATAGCTACCCACCTTCACACCCATTGGCAACAACATTGGTCTGCTCTGGTCAATAACAAACTATTAAACCGAGTATAGGTTACTGGCCGTCTTCTTGTTATCAGTGTCGAGGTTGGGAGACTACTCTCTTCCTCCCTGCCTTCGCATGGCCACACACGCCATACTCTGGATATCTCAGGAGAGGCGCCCGTTCCACTCTGTGAGAACTGTCAGGTTCCAGTATCGGTCAGTGTTACAAAAAATGCGATTTCTAATAAGCATAGAGATCTCCAGTGAATACTAGAAAAGACTGCACCTTCTTAGCAATCTGCTGTTACTGGGTTTTCGTAACAAGTATCAGTATCCTGATCCAATTATCCATTATGAATTCAATAAGAATTATTAGTGCTTAGGATTACAAACTGGTAGGCTACTAACTAAAGAAATTAAAATTTAATAAGTTTATTAATAAACCAAATTGTCTAGAGTAATATTATATCAATTTAAAATAAATTAAACATTTAAACCAATTTAATAATCATCACTTCTCTCGTGTACAGTAGTATTGTGGCTGAAGGCACAAAAACACCTTTATATGTCTTAAGTACTGTCTGGTACATTAACATTTAATAATATATATATAAAAACGTTTGTGTGTATGTGGTGTAAAGTGCTCTATGTAGCACGCTATGTCTCAAGACTTCCGACTATACTTAAACCAAAGACTTGACAAAGTCCTCACAATCAAACTAACTTCTTGACCATAGACCTGGCAATCGAAACAGCTAGCATGAACAATAAAATGGACTGAATAAGGCCAAATAGCAAAATAACAAGCAGACAGTGACACAGAATCAGTGAACAATGTGATATGATATAACGACACTAAGTAGGGACTCATCTGCAGTTCCTCCACAAAAGTCACAAACTCCCATACTACTGTGAATCTAAGTTCAGCATTAGAAAATCCCCGACTGTGACAGTGCACAGATACCAGTACAAATTAGGTCAGAAGCTATAGTTCAGGACCTGAGTTGCTCAGAATGTCTATGCGACACACAACCTCAGTACAACATCGAAAATCACTAAGTCTAGACAATGTTCTGTGAACAGAGTTCTACAGAACCAACAACAAGAAAGCAACAGAGACGATCTTCCAACAAGGGCCAATAAAGAAGAGTTAGGCGCATCTTGTCAGGAATACATCCAACCACCAAAAGAGTCTAGCCCAGACTGACTACTCCAGGCAAGGTGTGAACATCCCCCCTCGATCATGTGATAGCTCCATGGACTGTTGCTGCCCAGCAACACCGAGAAGCCGGCAGGGAAATGAGCAACGAGTGATAATTACAGTAGTTAGACAATCAAGACTTCAACTATGAGCACTGAATAATATATATATGTTACATCCTACCTAATAAAAGTAACTAAGACAAATAATAATATAAAGCAATATATTTACGATTTAGCTATTCTCGTAAATATAAGCAATATAAAATTATATGGAAAGGTAATATACATTATATACATTGTGACCCATTCAGGGGTTGCAACAGTCAGCCACATTATGTTAGACTGCCCACTTTATCAATGAGCACACAGAATTTACCTTCAACGTCGTCTTCGCTCTGCTGCTCTCTCTTTACCTTCCCTTCTTGCTGATGGACCCATGTTTCACCCGGACTCTCTCATTGACTTTTTGACAACAACTGACTTACTCCACAAACTCTGATGATTATACCTTCAGCCCTTTCTACCTCAATATCTTACTACCCTCTACCCTCGCACTATCTCCTGCCTCGCTGTTTTCTGTAACCTACTAATAATCCCTCCCCCCTTCTGCCGCCCAATACCCTCGCTTCCTTCCCTGCCCTGCAGTGCTGTATAGCCCTTGTGGTTTAGCGCTTCTTTTTTATTATAATAATAATTTACTGTGGAAACATTTTGCCAACAAGTTACTTCCTCAGTGGGAACCAGTGTCACCATGGAAAAATAGACAAGTGGAAGATGGACTGAACATATCGATTCAAGGCTGAGGGATTGATTACTTCACACTCCTCATCTTTCACCATTCATCTTCAAAATGTAATAATAAACTCTGTTTAATATTACTCTTTGTGCTCTGTTTGTTAAGAAGTTATAGATCTATCCACTCGCTTTTCCTGTTATCCTTTATCACACTATTACTAAACTTTTATGCTAAGATCACACTTGTTAAAGGCTTCTACAAAGTCTGTGTATACTACACATGCATTTTGTTTGTCTTCCAGTGTATCCAAGACCATGTCATAGTGGTCCAGTGGTTGTGAGAGGCAAGAGCAACCTGCTTTAAACCCATGCTACCCTGGGTTGTGCAACTGATGGGTATCTTAGAACCCTTTCAAAAAAATTTACAGTGTGGGACGTTAGTGCTGTTGGTCCGTAACTGTAAGATGACCCCTGTGTCTATGCTCAGTCTCTATAGAATACTTAAGGCATATGAAAGGGGCTCCTTGCAGTTCTTGATGAACATGGTATTCCACGACTCTGGGCCTGGGGCAGATTGCATGGGCATGTCATTAAAAAATTGTTTTTTCAAAGTCATGTGGTGTTAGGGTTATATGATAATATTTTTATTTTTACAAGTACATGTACAAAGTATACAGGCCTTGCTGAAATCAATGGCATACTACTATATAGAAAGCCGCTTGTTATGCAGAGCATTTAGGGCAAATTAGGTCAGTTTTGTCCTAGGATGCGACCCACACCAGTCGACTAACACCCGGGTACATAGACAACCGGTTTAAAGAAACATGCCCAATGTTTCTATTGGAACCCAGACCCTTGCCTTGTGAAGCAAGCACTTTAGCCACCAGGCCATGGGGCACCGTAATATCCAAAAAATTTTGAATTAACCATATTTTGAGTCTCGATCATACAAAAATTAATGTAGGTTGTCGACCTTTAGTCTGATTAACAAACAGTGGTGTCGTAAGGGGATGCCGGGGCCACCCAGGTGACACCATTTAGGGAGCGACACCATAGAGCCTCTAAAGAAGGTGACTCTAAAAGAGAGGCATATATAGGCGTATCAGAAGAGGGGATGGGCAGCTAAGAAATCAATATATTCAATTAAAGAGAGAAATAAAGAAAGGAATAAGAAGAGCAAAAAGGGATTATGAGGCTAAGGTCGCAAGGGATTCAAAGATTAACCCTAAAGGGTTCTTTCAGGTATACAGAAGTAAGATTAGGGACAAGATTGGCCCACTTAAGAGTAACTCTGGTCAGATTACTGACAGTGATAAGGATATGTGTGAAATTCTAAATACCTACTTCCTCTCAGTTTTCACCCAGGAAAATACTAGCGATATTCCTGAAATAATAGATTATGTAGAACAGGATGATAATAAACTATGTACGATTGCGGTAACTAGTGACATGGTCCTCAGACAAATAGAGAAACTAAAACCTAACAAATCCCCAGGCCCTGATGAACTGTTTGCAAGGGTGTTAAAGGAATGTAAAGAGGAACTTAACATACCTTTGGCTAATCTTTTTAACATATCACTACAAACTGGCATAGTGCCTGATAAGTGGAAAATGGCAAATGTAATACCTATTTACATGGCAGGTGACAGGTCCTTGGCTTCGAACTATAGACCAATAAGCCTTACCTCCATAGTGGGAAAATTTATGGAATCAATAATTGCCGAAGCAATTCATAGCCATCTTGACAGGCACAGATTGATTAATGAATCTCAACACGGTTTTACAAAGGGGCGTTTCTGTCTTATGAATTTACTAACTTTTTTCACTAAGGTGTTTGAGGAGGTAGATCATGGTAATGAATATGATATTGTGTGTATGGACTTCAGTAAGGCTATTGAGGAAACTTAATCCAGCGGAGAAGCCATCCTCCAACATCCACTCTGGCAAGTTCACTAATTATTACATGTCGGTTGGCTACATCGAAAGTGGATTTAAGGTCAAGGAAGGTAGTGTAGGAGCTGTCAGTGTGCAGGGTGAGAAAGGTGGCTATGCAATGATGCACGCTCCTTCCATGCATGAAACCATGTAACCGGGGAGACAAAAATTTTTTGATTCTGTACATGAGGCGATTAAGACTCATTCTCTCAAATGTTTTACACAAGCAGCTAGTAAGAGATATTGGGCGAAATGCATTTTGTTGATTGGGCTTAGGAATTGGAATGATGAGGCTGTTGGTCCAAGATTGAGGGAGCTCCCCAGTTACATAGCTCATGTTATATAATTCAAGTAATGGATTACCTGGTACTCGACACTGTCACTTGAGCAGACCCAAAAGCATTTCCCTGTTTTAATGTCAGTAGTGGTATATTGATGGATATTTGCTCATGTACCATGACTTTTTTTTTTTTTTTTTGCAGAAATTACATGCTACTCAACTGATATCTTGCTTGGCACTATTTTTGCATATTACACATTTTTACGTTGGTGATTTTTTTGGGGCCACATGGTGCCACGCCACCTATGCCACCCACAGAGAAGGGTAGAGGATGATCATGAACAAGTTTGAGCAGATGGTGTTGCCAAAAACTGGTCACCAAGAAGCAAGTATATATTTTGTGGAAAATAATGTATTTTCCGAAAAATCCAGCTTGTATTTTTTATGAAAATTAGTGTAATACATTGTATTTACTAAAAATTAATTTGTAAATGAAAATGAGACTCGAGAGGGTAGCTCTGCACCTGCGCTGGGGGGCAGGGAGAGACGCCATTGTTTTTTGAATGTGTTACAGGCACTCTAATGTAATGTGCTTAATTTTCGTTGCTCTAGGGGTTATATTGGGCTTAAAACCTCTCAAATAGGAGCCGAAATTGTTGAATGTGCATTCCTGCATAACTTGAGCATTAAACAAATGTACAAGACAGCTCCAGGAACCTCAGATAAGCTATCTAAATTATGTTTGTAATTCTGGCTGGTATTATCATCATAGATTTGGATAGAGGGGGGTTCTGTACATGATACACAGTAATCTCCAGACTAATTGGCGAGTGTTATGATTATAAATTCGCCTTCTGTTATATAAATGTGTATATGTAATCATTTATTAATTTTAATATAGAGTCCACAAATTTATATTAAATTTTACCAGAATTCCTGGTAATGTATATTTCATTTGCAATTAATAGATCTAGAGTAACTTGTGGAGAGATAGATTATGGTAGGTATCGAAGGGGGACATTTTTTTGCGACCTAGGTGCCCCAAAAATTCCTACTTGTCTCTGTAACTTTGATAAATAATAATTATCTTTGTTACCATTTACTGGTATGTATCTAATGAGATACATCCAGGTAAATGCAATTTTCTACATATTTAGTAAGAAATATTTTTAACAGAAGTTATGTCATAGCTAAAAAATGAGTTAAGAAATTTGGAGTAAAATATGAAATTTTGTAAGAGTTCAACATGAATGTGAGAATTTTAAATGTAAGTGATTATGTCTTATGCTAGAATCATAAGAGAAAGCAGAGAGAGTGGAGTTAGTGTATCTTTGTAAGAATGGAATTAACAGTGGATAACTCTGTTGTCCTGAAGAATATGAGATTTATTGCGTAGTCGAGAAATAAGAAATCTTAGCCCAGATTTTTATAGAACTTATGTATTCAGTCATGTGAATGTGGAACTGTGAGAACTGTGAGAAAGTAGTGAGGTGGATGCAGACAGAAGAGATTGGGGGTGATGTAAAAGAAATGTCAAAACAATGAACTGATGAGATGATGGGGAAAGTTTGGTAGAACAGAAATTTGATGTGGTGATGAGAGTGGCAAAGAGTAGGCAATAATATGATTGCTCCTTGGTATAAATGATTTGGCCTCTAGTCTTCCATCCAGTATTTGGTCGTCACTCAATGTTGATGACTTCGCTATTGCTTGTGCAGGCGCTGACTGTCACCTCATCACAATTTCTCTCCAGCATGCTGTCGACCGTGTTTCCAGTTGGGCCACCACGCATGGGTTTAAATTTTCCAGTACCAAAACTCACCAAATTACTTTCACTAGACACTCTGTCATCTTTGATCATCCTTTGTACCTTTATGGCTCACGTATCCCTGAACATGATACAGTTAGGTTTCTAGGCCTTCTCTTTGATCGTAGGTTATCCTGGAAACCTCACCTTACCTCACTGAAGGCATCTTGTCACAGCCGACTGAACCTTCTTAAAACCCTTGCTCATCTTTCATGGAGAGCTGATAGTCGAACTCTCCTTCGCCTACATTCAGCCCTCATTTTATCGAAACTCGTTTATGGTGACCAGATCTATTCAGCAGCCTCTCCTGCTACTCTCTCTAGCCTTAACTCCATCCATCACCAGGGATTACGTTTATGTCTTGGTGCTTTTCACTCTTTCCCTGTTGAGAGCCTCTATGCAGAGGCGAATGTTCCATCCTTGTCCGATCGCGGTGATGCCCATTGCCTTCGCTACTATGTACGGTCTCATGATCTCCGCAATCCTTCAATTTATAGAATAGTCACCGATATTAGTAGACATTCTTTATTTGTTCGCAGCCCCTGTTTGCTCTGTCCCTTTTCTCTTCGCCTACATTCGCTCTTGTCTTCCCTTCAGTTGCCACCTTTCTATGTTCATGTAGCATCTCACTTTTCCCTACCCCCATCCTGGGAAGTTCCAGCTCTTCGTGTCTGTTCTTTCTAACTCCCTTGCTCAAAAGCCCAACTGCTTACGGTAGCTTCTCACTCTCTTTTTCTTGACCACTTCCACTCTCATTCTCATGCCATCGCAGTGTACGCAGATGGCTCTAAGTCTTCTGATGGTGTCAGATTCGCAGCAGTGTTTCCGGACAGCATCGTGGGAGGGCATTTACTGTCTTCGGCTAGCATTTTTACTGCTGAATTGTATGACATTCTTCCAGCACTTATCCGTATTGCATCTTTACCTGTGTCATCATTTGTGGTTGTTTCAGACTCCCTTAGTGCTTTACAGGCTATACAAAAATTTGATACACCTCAGTCACTAGTTCTCCATATCCAACTTTGGTTACTCCGTATCTCTACAAAGCATAAAGATATTGTTTTTTGTTGGGTCCCTGGTCATGTTGACGTATAGGGCAATGGACAGGCAGACACTGCTGTGCGGTCAGCAGTACATGACCTTCCAGTTTCATATAGAGGTGTTCCATTCATGGACTATTTTGCTGTTATTGCTAATGCCGGAAAAAAAATCCCCCCCCAGTACCAACAATACCACCAGTCCGATAACATTCTTCTTTGCAAATATACAGGGTCTAAAGCCAGCAACAAACAACAAAATACCTTTCATCCGTGGACTGCTTGCAGAGGCAAAGGCAATGTTTGCGGCTTTCACTGAGACCCACATAAAGGATCACTTGGACAACGAAATATGGATCCCAGGTTACACCCTATACAGATGTGACAGAGTGAACAGGCAAAAAGAGAGGGTTGGCCTGTACATTGCAGAGTCACTTGTTTGCACAGAACTGCTAAATGCCTCAAATGATGTAGTGGAAGTTTTAGCAGTAAAGGTCGAGAACCAAAACCTAGTCATTGTGGTAGTCTACAAGCCTCCGGATGCAACATCCCAGCAATTCCAGGAACAGCTGTTAAAAATTGACCACTGTCTGGAAAACCTTCCAGCTCCTGCACCCAACATCTTGCTCCTGGGGGATTTCAACTTAAGGCACCTAAAATGGAGGAATATAGCAAATAATATTGTTGCAGTAATAACACCAGGAGGCAGCTCTGATGAAAACTCACACTCACGCGAGCTTTTAAATCTCTGCACAAAATTCAATTTAAACCAGCAAATAATAGAGCCTACTAGACTGGAGAATACACTAGACCTCATCTTCACTAACAATGATGATCTGATAAGAAATGTCACCATATCAAAAACAATATTCTCAGATCACAGCATAATTGAGGTTCAGTCATGTATGCGCGGAGCCCCAGACCGACATAATGAGATTAGTCACGAGGGAGCATTCACCAAATTCAACTTCAATAACAAAAACATAAAGTGGGACCAAGTAAACCAAGTCCTAACCGATATAAGCTGGGAAGATATACTAAGCAACACAGACCCCAACTTATGCCTAGAACAGATTAACTCGGTGGCACTCGATGTATGCACAAGGCTTATTCCTCTAAGAAAAAGGAGGAGTAGATGTAAAACAGAAAGAGACAGGCGCTCCCTTTACAGGCGACGGAAAAGAATAACAGAGCGGCTAAAAGAGGTCAATATATCTGAAATGCGTAGGGAGACACTGGTCAGAGAAATAGCAAGCATCGAACTTAAGCTAAAAGAATTCTTTAGGAGTCAGGAATCGCGGGAAGAACTAAAAGCCATAAATGAAATCGAAAGAAACCCAAAGTATTTCTTCTCCTATGCCAAATCAAAATCGAGAACAACGTCCAGTATTGGGCCCTACTTAAACAAGATGGGTCCTACACAGATGACAGCAAGGAAATGAGTGAGCTACTCAAGTCCCAATATGACTCAGTTTTTAGCAAGCCGCTAACCAGACTGAGAGTCGAAGATCAAATGAATTTTTTATGAGAGAGCCACAAAATTTGATTAACACAAGCCTATCTGATGTTATCCTGACGCCAAATGACTTCGAACAGGCGATAAATGACATGCCATGCACTCTCCCCCAGGGCCAGACTCATGGAACTCTGTGTTCATCAAGAACTGCAAGAAGCCCCTATCACGAGCCTTTTCCATCCTATGGAGAGGGAGCATGGACACGGGGGTCGTCCCACAGTTACTAAAAACAACAGACATAGCCCCACTCCACAAAGGGGGCAGTAAAGCAATAGCAAAGAACTACAGACCAATAGCACTAACATCCCATATCATAAAATCTTTGAAAGGGTCCTAAGAAGCAAGATCACCACCCATCTAGAAACCCATCAGTTACACAACCCAGGGCAACATGGGTTTAGAACAGGTCGCTCCTGTCTGTCTCAACTATTGGATCACTACGACAAGGTCCTAAATGCACTAGAAGACAAAAAGAATGCAGATGTAATATATACAGACTTTGCAAAAGCCTTCGACAAGTGTGACCATGGCGTAATAGCACACAAAATGCGTGCTAAAGGAATAACAGGAAAAGTCGGTCGATGGATCTATAATTTCCTCACTAACAGAACACAGAGAGTAGTCGTCAACAGAGTAAAGTCCGAGGCAGCTACGGTGAAAAGCTCTGTTCCACAAGGCACAGTACTCGCTCCCATCTTGTTCCTCATCCTCATATCCGACATAGACAAGGATGTCAGCCACAGCACTGTGTCTTCCTTTGCAGATGACACCCGAATCTGCATGACAGTGTCTTCCATTGCAGACACTGCAAGCTCCAGGCGGACATCAACCAAATCTTTCAGTGGGCTGCAGAAAACAATATGAAGTTCAACGATGAGAAATTTCAATTACTCAGATATGGTAAACATGAGGGAAATTAAATCTTCATCAGAGTACAAAACAAATTCTGGCCACAAAATAGAGCGAAACACCAACGTCAAAGACCTGGGAGTGATCATGTCGGAGGATCTCACCTTTAAGGACCATAACATTGTATCAATCGCATCTGCTAGAAAAATGACAGGATGGATAATGAGAACCTTCAAAACAAGGGAGGCCAAGCCCATGATGACACTCTTCAGGTCACTTGTTCTATCTAGGCTGGAATATTGCTGCACACTAACAGCACCTTTCAAGGCAGGTGAAATTGCCGACCTAGAAAATGTACAGAGAACTTTCATGGCGCGCATAACGGAGATAAAACACCTCAATTATTGGGAGCGCTTGAGGTTCCTAAACCTGTATTCCCTGGAACGCAGGAGGGAGAGATACATGATTATATACACCTGGAAAATCCTAGAGGGACTAGTACCGAACTTGCACACGAAAATCACTCACTACGATAGCAAAAGACTTGGCAGACGATGCACCATCCCCCCAATGAAAAGCAGGGGTGTCACTAGCACGTTAAGAGACCATACAATAAGTGTCAGGGGCCCGAGACTGTTCAACTGCCTCCCAGCACACATAAGGGGGATTACCAACAGACCCCTGGCAGTCTTCAAGCTGGCACTGGACAAGCACCTAAAGTCAGTTCCGGATCAGCCGGGCTGTGGCTCGTACGTTGGTTTGCGTGCAGTCAGCAGCAACAGCCTGGTTGATCAGGCTCTGATCCACCAGGAGGCCTGGTCACAGACCGGGCCGCGGGGGCGTTGACCCCCGAACTCTCTCCAGGTAAACTCCAGGTAAACTCACCTTCACACCCGTTGGCAACATCATTGGTCTGCTCTGCTCAATAACAAACTTCATTCTGTTAAACCGAGTATAGGTTACTGGCCGTCTTCTTGTCATCAGTTGCGAGGTTGGAAGACTACTCTCTCCCACCTTCGCATTGGCCACACTCGTCTTACTCATGGATATTTCATGGAGAGGTGCCCTGCTCGTCTCTGTGAGAATTGTCAGGTTCCAGTATCGGTTAGCCACATTCTGTTAGACTGCCCACTCTATCAGTGAGCACACAGAATTTACCTCCAATGTCGTCTTCGCTTTGCTGCTCTCTCTTCACCTTCCCTTCTTGCTGATGGATCCTCCTTTCATCCAGATTCCAGATTCCAGATTCTCCAGATTCTAGATTCTCTCATTGACTTTTTGACAACAACTGACTTACTCCACAAACTCTGATGATACGTTTAGCACTCCCCTCAGCCCTTACTACCTCAATCTCTTGCTACCCTCTGCCCCGCACTATCCCCTGCCCCACTGTTTTCTGTAACCTACTAATCATCCCTCCCCCCTTTTGCTGCCCAATACCCTCCCTTCCTTCCCTGCCCTGCAGTGCTGTGTAGCCCTTGTGGTTTAGCACTTCTTTTTGATTATAATAATGTTCTTTCTCGCTCTCTTGCGTGAAAGCCCAACTAGATGTGGTAGCTTCCTGCTCTCTTTTTCTTGACCACTTCCACTCTCATTCTCATGCCATCGCAGTGTACACAGATGGCTCTAAGTCTTCTGATGGTGTCAGATTCGCAGCAGTGTTTCCGGACAGTGTCGTGCGAAGGCATTTACTGTCTTCGGCTAGCATTTTTACAACTGAATTGTATGCCATTCTTGCAGCACTTATCTGTATTGCACCTCTGCCTGTGTCATCATTTGTGGTTGTCTCAGGCTTCCTTAGTGCTCTACAAGCTATACGAAAATTTGATACACCTCTCCCCCTAGTCCTCCGTATCCAGCTTTGGCTATACCATATCTCTACCAAGCATAAAGATATTGTTTTTTGCTGGGTCCCTGGTCATGTTGACGTACAGGGCAATGAAATGGCAGACACTGCTGCACGGTCAGCAGTACATGACCTACCAGTTTCATCTAGAGGTGTTCCATTTATGGACTATTTTGCTGTAATAGCTACCCACCTTCACACCCGTTGGCAACATCGTTGGTCTAATCTACTCGGTAACAAACTTCATTCTATTAAACCGAGTATAGGTTACTGGCCATCTTCTTGTCATCAGTGTCGAGGTTGGGAGACTACTCTCTCCCGTCTTTGCATTGGCCACACTCGTCCTACTTATGGGTATCTCATGCAGAGCACCCTGTTCCTCTCTGTGAGACATGTCAGGTTCCAGTATCGGTTAGCCATATTCTGTTAGACTGCCCTCTCTATCAACGAGCACGCAGAATTTACCTCCAACGTCGTCTCCGCTCTACTACTCTCTCTGTACCTTCCCTTCTTGCTGATGGACCCTCCTTTTATCCTGACTCTCGTTGACTTCTTGACAACACAGTTGTCAAACTCTGATGATGATACCTTTCATACTCCCCTCAGCCCTTTCTACCTCAATCTCTTGCTACCCTCTACCCCTGCACTATCCACTGCCCCGCTGTTATCCGTAACCTAGTAATTATCCCTCTCCCTTTTGTCACCTGATACCCCCGCATCCTTCCTGCCCTGCAGTGCTGTATAGCCCTTGTGGTTTAGTGCTCCTTTTTGATTATAATAATATGATTAACTGCTTATCCATAATTATTATTATCCTCAAGCATGGAAAAAGCTTAGTGAAACAGATGAAAAAATAAATAACCCTAGTTTAGGTGTATATAATTAGTAGTTGGTACCTTAGTTTTTTGGTGTTGGGAGAGTTCTTTGTATGAGCAGATACTTAATCTGGTTTGAACATGTCTCAGAGAGAGAGGTGAGTGAAGAAATATGGGGAAAGTTTGGAGATTTTGTTATATGCAGAGATTGGCAGAGAGCATACCTGGAGTATACCTGGAGAGGGTTTTGAGGGTTAACGCCCCCATGGCCTGGTCTGAGATATGCCTCGTGGTGGATCAGGGTCTGATCAACAAGGCTGTTACTGTTGGCAGCAACCAAACTGACGTATGAACTACAGCCCGGCTGGTCAGGTACTGACTTTAGATGCCTGTCCAGTACCTTCTTGAAGACAGCCAGTGGTCAATTGGTAATCCCCCTTATGTATGCTGAGAGGCAGTGGAGCAGTCTTGGGCCCTTGACACTTATTGTGTTGTCGTGCCACGAATACAGTGCATGCATAGTTTGTATAAACTCAAAGGGGATAAAACATATTGCAAAAATTATAGAGGAATAATTCTGTAAAGTAAAAGGACACAAGTGCAACTAATGTGACATATTATTGTGGCAACGTTTCGCTCTCCAGGAGCTTTGTCAAGCCGTTATAAACAGTATATGGACACAGAGGGTATATATAGGCTCAGAGTGAGGTGCAATACTAGTGGTAGTAGTAGTAGTAGTAGTAGTAGTGATATAGGTTGTAGTAGTAGTAGTAATACAATATGGTAAAACAATTAACTTGCACATGAGTAAATGGATGTAAGCTATTACTTGGGAAACATAAAAATTGGTTAGAGAAATGTTTCTGTTGGAGGCTGGATAGAGAAGGCCTGTTTCAATGTTCATTCTCTGTAATGTGCTTGTGTAGTATTATGTACTGTTTGTAACGGCTTGACAAAGATCCTGGAGAGCGAAACATTGCCACAATAAAATATCACATTAGTTGCACTTGTGTCCTTTTACTTTACATATTGTCGGTAATTCTACCAACATTATTACACGGAAATAATTCTGTTGAGTACACCTGGTAAAGTGCATGGTAGAAAATGACAGGCTGGATAATGAGAATCTTGAAAACCAGGGATGCCAAGCCCATGATGACACTCTTCAGGTCGCTTGTTCTATCTAGGCTGGAATATTGCTGCACACTAATAGTACCTTCAAGGCAGGTGAAACTGCTGACCTAGAAAATGTACAGAGAACCTTTATGGCACACATATCTGCGATAAAACACCTCAGTTACCAGGAATACTTGAAGTTCCTCAACCTGTACTCCCTAGAACACAGCCAGGAGAGATACATGATTATATACACTTGTAAAATCCTAGAGGGATTAGTACCAAACTTACACATGAAAATTGCTCCCTATGAAAGCAAAAAAAAATAAAAAAACTGCAGACGATGCAACATTCCCCCAATGAAAAGCAGGGGCGCCACTACCACAATAAGACACAATGCGGTAAGTGTCAGAGGCCGAAGACGGTTCAACTGCCTCCCAGCATACATAAGAAGGATTAACAATAGACCCCTGGCTGTCTTCAAGAAGGCTCTGGACAGGCACCTAAAGTCAGCACCTGACCAGCTGGGCTGTGGTTCATACGTTGGATTGCGTGCAGCCAACAGTAACAGCCTGGTTGATCAGGCCCCTGATCCACTGTGAAGCTTAGTCACAAACTGGGTAGTGGGGGCATTGACCCCCGAAACCCTCTCCAGGTATATCCTGCTCCTTCTTGAAGACAGCCAGGGGTCTATTGGTAATCCCCCCTTATGCATGCTGGGAGGCAGTTGAACAGCCTCCCAGTAACACCCCTGTTTTTCATTGGGAGTGATTTTCGTGTGCACGTTTGGTACTAATCCCTCTAGGATTTTCCAGATGTATAAAATAATGTATCTCTCCTGCCTGCATTCTAGGGAGCACATGTTTAGGAACTCCAAGCGTTCCCAATAAATGAGGTGGTTTATCGCTGGTATGTGTGCCATGAAGGCTCTCTGTACATTTTCTAGGTCAGCAATTTCACCTGCTCTGAAAGGTGATGTTAGTGTTCAGCAATATTCCAGCCTAGATAGAAGAAGCGACTTGAAGAGTGTCATCATGGGCTTGGCATCCCTAGTTTTGAAGATTCTCTTTATGAATCCTGTCATTTTTCCAATATTTCGTTACCTAATTTTTTTGTTATCTTCATCACCTTTCTCTTTCCTATATTCACTTTTAATTTTCTTCTTTTACATAAACCAAACTCATCCACCAACCCTTCTCCACTTCTCTTCAGAATCTCCCAAAAGCACAGTGTCGTTCCTGATCAGCCGGGCTGTGGCTCGTACATTGGTTTGCGTGCAGCCAGCAGTAACAGCCTGGTTGATCAGGCTCTGATCCACCAGGAGGCCTGGTCACAGACCGGGCCGCGGGGGCGTTGACCCCCGGAACTCTCTCCAGGTAAACTCTCTTCAGGTCATTAGCAAAGGGTAACTGTGACAACTCCCACTTTCAATTCAATTCAATTCAATTCAAAGTTTATTCTCTATAAGGATTACATTGCTGAGTTTACAGAAATTTGGTTATTTTGTGGTTTACATGTAGTAAAATTGTGATTACAGAGTGTACCACTAGAACGCTTAGCATGGCTAGGCATTTCGGGCAGACTTAGTTTTATTCTTAATTGTAAAATATTAAAAATTATGAGGTAAGTTGGTATTATGGCTAAGTGACTAAATACTAGTTTGTGAGTTTAGCAATGTGAATGCTTTTGTTTTGGCACAGTACATAGTTTCAGTATTGGAGTATCACAGGATTCATTATTTTAAGATTGAGATTAATATTTCTGTTTATGGTCAAATGAGTGAGTGAGTGTAAGTGTGAACCACCAGGTGGTATTCATGTAATTAGTTGATGGGGTGTATCAGGGAGATAAGATGTTTTCTAATGGTAGTTTTGAAGGTGATGAATGTGTCTGCAGTTCTAGAGTTCTCAGGTAGGGTATTCCAGATTTTAGGGCCTTTGACATACATTGAATTTTTGTAAAGGTTTAGTCGGACACGGGGAATGTCGTAGAGATGTTTGTGTCTGGTGTTATGCCTGTGGGTTCTGTCACAACTATCAAGAAAGCGTTTTAGGTCAAGGTTGATATTAGAGTTTAAGGCCCTGTAGATGTAGATTGCACAGTAGTAAGTGTGGATGTACTGAACTGGGAGTAAGTTTAGGTCTATGAAGAGTGGGGGGGTGTGTTGCCAGGGATGGGATTTAGTGATTATTCTTACTGCAGCTTTTTGTTGGGTTATTATTGGCTTTAGGTGTGTTGCTGCAGTTGATCCCCAAGCACAAATAGCATAGGTGAGGTATGGATAAATAAGTGAGTGGTATAGTGTGAGAAGGGCATTTTGCGGCACGTAGTATCGTATCTTGGAGAGGATCCCAACCGTTTTGGATACTTTTTTGGTTATATGCTGGATATGGGTGCTGAAATTCAGGTTGTTGTCAAGGTATAAGCCTAGGAATTTGCCCCCATTATTTCTGGTAATTAGAGTGTTGTCAATCTTAATGTTAATTTGTGCATCTCCTGCTCTGCTACCAAACATAATATAGTAGGTTTTGTCAGTGTTAAGCGTAAGTTTATTGGCTGTCATCCAAGTCGATATTTTAATCAGCTCCTCATTCACAGTGGTGTTGAGGGTGGCAAGATTAGGGTGAGAGATGACGTAAGTCGTGTCATCAGCAAAGAGAATGGGTTTCAGGTGTTGGGATACGTTTGGAAGGTCATTGATGTATATGAGGAAGAGCAGGGGATCAAGGACACTTCCCTGTGGAACTCCAGTATCAAGTGGCCGTGTTGCTGATGCTGTGTCTTTAATGGTGACGTACTGATACCTATTAGTAATGTAAGATTTGAAATAAGCAAGCGCATGGCCTCTTATACCGTAATGATCAAGTTTGTGGAGTAGGATGTCGTGGTCTACTGTGTCAAAAGCTTTTCTTAGGTCAATAAAAATTCCTAGTGGATATTCCTTATTCCTTTGTGTTAGATTCTTTATCTTTTAACTCCACACCTCTTGCCAACACCCGAGTATTCACTTCTCTTACAACCCCAGCTATAAATAAATTGAACAACCATGGTGACGTCACACATCCTTGTCTAAGGCCTACTTTTATTGGGAGATAATCTCCCTCTCTCCTACATACTCTAACCTGAGCCTCACTATCCTCGTAAAAACTCTTCACTGCTTTCAATAATCTACTTCATATCCCATACATCTGCAACACATGCCACATTCTCCCCCCCCCCCCATCCACCCTATCACATGCCTTTTCCAAATCCACAAATTCACCAGAAACCTCTTCACTCTTATCTAAATACTGTGCACCTCCTTGACAGGCACCGAAAGTCAGTACCTGACCAGCCAGGGTGTGATTCGCACATTGGGTTGCGTGCGACCAACAGTAACAGCCTGGTTGATCAGGCCCTGATCCACCATGAGGCCTGGTGACAGACTGGGCCGCTGGGACGTTGACCCCCGAAACCCTATCAAGGTATATCAGATTGGAGG
Source organism: Cherax quadricarinatus (assembly GCF_026875155.1). Taxonomy (NCBI): domain Eukaryota; kingdom Metazoa; phylum Arthropoda; class Malacostraca; order Decapoda; family Parastacidae; genus Cherax; species Cherax quadricarinatus. The sequence goes on along the minus strand of NC_069405.1, from coordinate 19,151,617 downwards.
GAGATTGTATGGAGGAGGTGCATGTATTCAGATATTTAGGAGTGGACGTGTCAGCAGATGGGTCTGTGAAAGAAGAGGTGAATCATAGAATTGACAAGGGGAAAAAGGTGAGTGGTGCGCTGAGGAGTCAGTGGCGACAAAGAACTTTGTCCATGGAAGCAAAGAGGGGAATGTATGAAAGTATAGTTATACCATCACACTTATATGGGTGTGAAGCATGGTTGGCGAATGTTGGTACAAGAAGGCTAGAGGCAGTGGAGATGTCGTGTCTGAGGGCAATGTGTAGTGTGAATATTATGCAGAGAATTCGTAGTTTGGAAGTTAGAAGAAGGTGTGGGATTACCAAAACTATTATGCAGAGGGCTGAGGAGGGGTTGTTGAGGTGATTTGGACATATAGAGACGATGGAAAGAAATAGGATGACTTTGAAAGTGTATGAATCTGTAGTGAAGGGAAGATGGAGTAGAGGTTGGCCTAGGAAAGGTTGGAGGGAGGGGGTAAAGGAGGTTTTGTGTGCATGGGGCTTGGACTATCAGCAAGCATGTGTAAGCATGTTAGATAGCAGCGAATGGAGACAAATGGTTTTTAGGACTTTACGTGTTGTTGGAGTGTGAGTATGGTAACATTTCAAAGAAACCGGCAGGCCGGACTTGAGTCCTGGAGATGGGAAGCACAGTGCCTGCACTCTGAAGGAGGCGTGTTAATGTTGCAGTTTTATAACTGTTTACCTGGAGTTTACCTGGAGAGAGTTCCGGGGGTCAACGCCCCCGCGGCCCGGTCTGTGACCAGGCCTCCTGGTGGATCAGAGCCTGATCAACCAGGCTGTTGCTGCTGGCTGCACGCAAACCAACGTACGAGCCACAGCCCGGCTGATCAGGAACTGACTTTAGGTGCTTGTCCAGTGCCAGCTTGTGTGAGCGTGCCTCTGGCAAGACTATGATGGAGTGAATGATGGTGAAAATTTTTCATTTGCCTATGTGTCAATAATTAAAACAGCTGGCAGCTATTTTTTGAATGAGCAAAACAACTCCTGAGAAAAAATGGGAAAATGCTGAGTGAGCAGAATTATCAGAGTAAAATGTGTGTGATGAATGGTTTGAAAAACCGACAAGTTGAAGATTGAGACACTTATGCAGCATAAGTGTCTCAATCTTCAACTATCAGAGTAAAAACTTGGTTGCACAATGAAAATGTGGTGAGAGGTATTCAACAAATGTCTGAGGAATGGTGTGATGATCTAGTGCAATGTGTATTAAAAACAATAGACACGATAACTTTGATAGTAATTTATTTAATTGTTAACATATGTTTACCTGGAGTTTACCTGGAGAGAGTTCCGGGGGTCAACGCCCCCGCGGCCCGGTCTGTGACCAGGCCTCCTGGTGGATCAGAGCCTGATCAACCAGGCTGTTACTGCTGGCTGCACGCAAACCAACGTACGAGCCACAGCCCTGCTGATCAGGAACCGACTTTAGGTGCTTGTCCAGTGCCAGCTTGAAGACTGCCAGGGTCTGTTGGTAATCCCCCTTATGTATGCTGGGAGGCAGTTGAACAGTCTCGGGCCCCTGACACTTGTTGTATGGTCTCTTAACGTGCTAGTTACACCCCTGCTTTTCATTGGGGGGATGTTGCATCGTCTGCCAAGTCTTTTGCTTTCGTAGTGAGTGATTTTCGTGAGCAAGTTCGGTACTAGTCCCTCTAGGATTTTCCTGGTGTATATAATCATGTATCTCTCCCGCCTGCGTTCCAGGGAATACAGGTTCAGGAACCTCAAGCGCTCCCAGTAATTGAGGTGTTTTATCTCCGTTATGCGCGCCGTGAAGGTTCTCTGTACATTTTCTAGGTCGGCAATTTCACCTGCCTTGAAAGGTGCTGTTAGTGTGCAGCAATATTCCAGCCTAGATAGAACAAGTGACCTGAAGAGTGTCATCATGGGATTGGCATCCCTCGTTTTGAAGGTTCTCATTATCCATCCTGTCATTTTTCTAGCAGATGCGATCGATACAATGTTATGGTCCTTGAAGGTGAGATCCTCCTACATGATCACTCCCAGGTCTTTGACGTTGGTGTTTCGCTCTATTTTGTGGCCAGAATTTGTTTTGTACTCTGATGAAGATTTAATTTCCTCGTGTTTACCATATCTGAGTAATTGAAATTTCTGCAGCCCACTGAAAGATTTGGTTGATGTCCACCTGGAGCCTTGCAGTGTCTGCAATGGAAGACACTGTCATGCAGATTCGGGTGTCATCTGCAAAGGAAGACACGGTGCTCTGGCTGACATCCTTGTCTATGTCAGATATGAGGATGAGGAACAAGATGGGAGCGAGTACTGTGCCTTGTGAAACAGAGCTTTTCACAGTGCCTGCCTCGGACTTTACTCTGTTGACTACTACTCTCTGTGTTCTGTTAGTGAGGAAATTATAGATCCATCGACCGACTTTTCCTGTTATTCCTTTAGCACGCATTTTGTGCGCTATTACGCCATTGTCACACTTGTCGAAGGCTTTTGCAAAGTCTGTATATATTACATCTGCATTCATTTTGTCTTCTAGTGCATCTAGGACCTTGTCGTAGTGATCCAATAGTTGAGACAGACAGGAGCGACCTGTTCTAAACCCATGTTGCCCTGGGTTGTGTAACTGATGGGTTTCTAGATGGGTGGTGATCTTGCTTCTTAGGACTCTTTCAAAGATTTTTATGATATGGGATGTTAGTGCTATCGGTCTGTAGTTCTTTGCTGTTGCTTTACTGCCCCCTTTGTGGAGTGGGGCTATGTCTGTTTTTTTAGTAACTGTGGGACGACCCCCGTGTCCATGCTCCCTCTCCATAGGATGGAAAAGGCTCGTGATAGGGGCTTCTTGCAGTTCTTGATGAACACGGAGTTCCATGAGTCTGGCCTGGGGCAGAGTGCATGGGCATGTCATTTATCGCCTGTTCGAAGTCATTTGGCATCAGGATAACATCGGATAGGCTTGTGTTAACCAAATTCTGTGGCTCTCTCATAAAAAATTCATTTTGATCTTCGACTCTCAGTCTGGTTAGCGGCTTGCTAAAAACTGAGTCATATTGGGACTTGAGTAGCTCACTCATTTCCTTGCTGTCATCTGTGTAGGACCCATCTTGTTTAAGTAGGGGCCCAATACTGGACGTTGTTCTCGACTTTGAATTGGCATAGGAGAAATACTTTGGGTTTCTTTCGATTTCATTTATGGCTTTTAGTTCTTCCCGCGATTCCTGACTCCTATAAGATTCCATTAGCTTAAGTTCGATGCTTGCTATTTCTCTGACCAGTGTCTCCCTACGCTTTTCAGATATATTGACCTCTTTTAGCCGCTGTGTTATTCTTTTCCGTCGCCTGTAAAGGGAGCGCCTGTCTCTTTCAATTTTACATCTACTCCTCCTTTTTCTTAAAGGAATAAGCCTTGTGCATACATCGAGTGCCACCAAGTTAATCTGTTCTAGGCATAAGTTGGGGTCTGTGTTGCTTAGTATATCTTCCCAGCTTATATCGGTTAGGACTTGGTTTACTTGGTCCCACTTTATGTTTTTTGTTATTGAAGTTGAATTTGGTGAATGCTCCCTCGTGACTAATCTCATTATGTCTGTCTGGGGCTCTGCGCATACATGTCTGAACCTCAATTATGTTGTGATCTGAGTATATTGTTTTTGATATGGTGACATTTCTTATCAGATCATCATTGTTAGTGAAGATGAGGTCTAGTGTATTCTCCAGTCTAGTAGGCTCTATTATTTGCTGGTTTAAATTGAATTTTGTGTAGAGATTTAAAAGCTCGTGTGAGTGTGAGTTTTCATCAGAGCTGCCTCCTGGTGTTATTACTGCAACAATATTATTTGCTATATTCCTCCATTTTAGGTGCCTTAAGTTGAAATCCCCCAGGATTAGTACTTTTGGGGCACTGGAGTTGCTAATATTAAGAGTGTTTACAAACAAGTGTTATGTGTAGATCACTACTTTTAGGGTAAAGAAATTTCATTGAATCTTAGTGTTTTCTCCGAATTCAATGTGAATTAGGATAATTAGCGAATCCTATTTAAGGAGATTCGAAACTTTTTTAGTTATGATGAAATTCTTCTTTTTTGACTGGCGAGAGCGTTTGTGGTTTAGATATAAACACCAATGTGTATCCAACTGGAATGCGTATTGAAGAATGTTCCAGAAAGAGACTGGAAAGTCTTAAAAAGGTGTGACACAGTGACCAGAAGAGTCGAAGAACTGCCAAAGAAAATGAACAAAGAGGATCTATGAAAATCTATTGAAAATAAAAAATATTTTCTGAATAAAAATTGGGATTTTTTTATTACATTTCTTCTTTGTAGAACACAATGTGTTCGATGTAGAAACGTAGTGTGCAGCAAAAATATATCCATGTTTAAAAGTAAAATTCCACTTTGAAAAAAAGCATTCACCATGGTGCCCCGTGGCCTGGTGGCTAATGATCTCGCTTCACATGGTGAGCGTTCGAGTTCGATTCCCAGCGAGGGTAGAAATATTGGGCATTTTTCTTTACACCGGTGTCTATGTTCCTCATCAGTAAAATGGATACCTGGGTATTAGTTCACTGGCGTGATACACAAATAACCCGCACACAGAAGAGAGGAGCTTACGACGGAAGAGGTAGTGGTGGTAGTAGTAGTGGTAGTAGTAGTAGTAGTAGTAGTAGTAGTAGTAGTAGTAGTAGTAGTAGTAGTAGTAATAGTAGTAGTAGTAGTAGTAGTGGTAGTAGTGGGAAACTAAGGAGGAGGAGCCAGTCAAATATAAAGAAAGGGGAGCACTGCAAGGGAGCTAGGTGCCCACAGAGGGAGAGCAGGTGCACAGAGGTGGGGGGAAGGAGAAGTGATGAAATAAATAATGAAGGAACAGAAACACGCGACAGAAGAAAGACAAAAAAGAAAAAAAGGAAAGGGGAAGAGGGAGAAGAAAATGGTCCAAGTCGGACCGAAACGTCGTCGTAAGCTCCTCTCTTCTTTGTGCGGGTTATTTGTGTATCGTTCCAATCACGGTATTGTGCCTTTTTTTGTTATTCACTGGTGTGGGTCGCATCCTGGGACAAAACTGACCTAATTTGCCCGAAATGTTCTACATAAAAAGCAGCTTTCTATAAAGTAATATGTCACTGATGTCAGCTGGGTCTGTATACTTTGTACATGTACTTGTAGAAATAAATATATTAAGATTGTTTAATTTTGACTACTTCTTTCAAATGTTTAATTTAAACTTCTAAGTTTCTTGAAAAGAATAAGGATTACCAAATAAAAAAAAGTAAGGAAATTAAAAAAATGTGCAAGACAAGTAATCCGAAATTTAGAATGATAGATAGAATGATAGAATGATGATAGATGGACTGACTGGTGTCAATCTCCCTGAGTCTTAAGTCAGTAAAGTTTAGTTGAAGTTCATTTCGTATTATTGTTCTCAAACTGCTAATTGACAACCCAAGATTGTAATCTACTTCGTCTTTGAGAGAGTAAAACTTAGCTAATTCATCAGTTCCATCATGTATATGAAGACTAATGTGAGATGGAATCCGAAGCATGTGCACTCTGACTCCACTGTCCACAATCTTACCATACCTGTGTCTGGCTTCTGACACAAGCATTCCACAATTTATACTTAATGAGTTGAGAGCATTTATGGATGACAGAGAATCACTTACAATTAAAGTGTCAACCTTAGATACGTGGACACATTTGAGTGCAAGGAGTATGGCAAACAGTTCTGTTTGAAGGAAAGAGGCCCAGTTATTTATGCGTGCTCCAATTTCTTTATGAGAGCCATCACTCCGAATGGCAAGAGCAGCACTACCAGCTGCACCAGTGCATTGGTGTACGGAATCATCAACGTAAATAATTTCTGAAAGAGTGTTCTGTGTGATTAGGTTATCAATACAGCTTACGGCATCCTGTTTGGCTCCAAGACGAAGCTTTGGATGTGATTTAAGAAGAGTTTTGGGGGGAATGGAAGAATGGTATTTTGGAATGGGGCAATATCCCATGGAGTGGGGAAGTGCCGCAGTTACCTTACTTGACATAGGTCTTGTAGCTGGTTCATGCGGAGGTCGGTTCCAGTTTTTTCGATCCATTTGGAGGGATGTTCGCTAAAGCTGAGGAAAGTTTGGACGGCTTCTGTGCAAGGGTTTGAATGGGCTAGCCCAAGCATATTGACCCCAATGAGGACATTTCTTTCAGTAACACGATCTCTGATGCTTGGAATATCAAGTTCTTTCCTCATATTTAAAATTTTGGCAGTACGAGGGCATCATAGGATGATCCTCATTGCTTCGTTCTGCAGTTTTTCCAGCCCTCCAAGCTTCCAGTCAGACACGAGAGCAAGTAGTGGCGCAACATAATCAACCAATGATCTAATATAAGCAAGATACATCATTGTCACAATTTTAACATTAGCACCATACCTGGGATGAAAACCTGCCACAACTCTAAGTATTGGCGACAAAGTCTCGTTACAACATGTCCAAGTAGTGGGACCTCAAATCCTAGATACCAGTATCTGCTTACATATTCTAGAAGTGACCCATCATGCAACTGGACCTGGCGAACTGTGCCTCTCTGTCGAGGAGGACGCCTGTTTTACCAGTAGAGATTATCAACCCCAGGTCCTGACACGAGGCTAGTACATGATTAAGAATGTTTTGGGTGTTGGAGAATCCGGCGTTGTGAATCATTATATCAACAGCAAAACTAATCATATAATGATGGGGCTGGCTAGGCACAGCATTAAGTAAAGCATTAATTAGAATATTGAATAGGGTGCGACTGAGCACACCTCCCTGTGTGGGTTCCTAATTCAAAATCTTTAGTTACACTTCTATGTCCCTGGAACAACACAGAAGACTTTCTATTGGACAGGTAGCCTTTAATTCATTCTGGCAAGTTTACTAATGATTACTTGTCGGCTGGCTACATCAAAAGCAGATTTAAGGTCAAGGAAGGTAGTGTATGAGCTGTCAGTGTGCAGAGTGAGAAAGGTGGTTATGCAATGATGCACACTCATTCCATGCATGAAACCATGCAACCGGGGAGACAAAAATTGCTTAATTCTGTGCATGAGATGATTAAAAATCATCTTTTTGAATGTTTTGCACAAGCAGCTAGTAGTAAGAGATATTGGGCGAAATGAATTTTGTTGATTGGACTTTTGAATGGGAATAATGAGGCTGTTAGTCCAAGATTTAGGGAGCTCCCCAGTTACATAGCTCATGTTATATAATTCAAGTAAAGGATTACCTGGTACTCGACACAGCAATCTGAGTTTGTTGTAAGTAATACTATCCTCCTCAGGCGACGTGGAGCTGCCCTTTTTTAGTGCTGCATCAAGTTCAAAGTTAGCGAAAGGAAAGTTATAGCCATCTTCCTTACTGAGCATAAAACAAATCAGTCTCTCCCTTGCATGATGCTGGATATGCTGTCCTGGTAGACAGTAACAGTATGACTGGAGATGCTGTCCAGGTAGTCAGGAGCTGTAAGGCTGGAGATGCTGTCCTGGTAGACAGTAACTGAATAACTGGAGATGCTGTTCAGATAGACAGGAACTGTAAGGCTGGAGATGCTGCCCTGGTAGACAGTAACTGTAAGGCTGGAGGTGCTGTCCTGGTAGACGGTAACTGCATACATGGTGGAACGCATATTAGTGGCCTCGAGAGAGACAGGAGCTGTAGTGGGGAAACAAGTGTAGTCAAGGACAAGATAAAACCAATATTACAAACCAGCAATGCCACAGGAGATAGCAAACAAGGGAATTCCACTAGAAATAGTGGACATAAATTACCAGAAATAACTGGTGAGAGCTCCATTGAAGATAGAAATGAGACAGGAAAACATGCACCAGCAGGGAATAGTCACAAAAATCCAAGGCAAACAGAAACCAAGCCTGTGCAAATATTATGCACCTGGTATCTGCAGGCATGGAATGTCTGGAAAAACAGATGAGACGTGCAACTTTGACCACCCTAGAAAATGCCGTGTCCATATGACAACAGGAAAATATAAACTCCCTTCCTGTAAGCTTTTTCACCCTGAAATGTGTCACTCTTCAGTACAGGAAAGACAGCACTGTAACTTATATTGCCAAGCACACCATCCAAAGGGGACGAGAAGATACAAAACATCCAGACCATGGGAAAACCTGGGTAGCCACAGCCACTCAAGAGAGGTTTTTTAGTGCCAGGAAGGAACAAAAAACTGGCAGGAAGTGGCAGAAATCATACCCCAAATCCAATCATTTCTGGAGTGGAATCACAGTCGATGGCCTCCACTCCAAACCAACAGATACAGATATTAGTGCCGGGAAAAAAAGTCCCCCCTAGTACCACCAATACCATCAATCCGATGACATTCTTCTTTGCAAATATACAGGGTCTAAAGATAGCAACGAACAACAAAATATCTTTCATCTGTGGACTGCTTGCACAGGCAAATGCAATGTTCGCGACTTTCACAGAGACCCACATAAAGGATCACTTGGACAATGAAATATGGATCCCAGGTTACAACCTATACAGATGCGACAGAGTGAACAAGCAAAAGGGGAGGGGTGGGGGTTGGCCAGTATATCGCAGCCACTTATGTGCTCAGAACTGCTAAATGTCTCAAATGATGCAGTTGAAGTTTTAGCAGTAAGGATCAAGAACCAAAATCTGGTCATTGCAGTAGTTTAAAAGCCTCCGGATAAAACGTCCCAACAATTCCAGGAACAGCTGTTGAAAATTGACCACTGTCTGGAAAATCCTCCAGCTCCTGCCCCAACATCTTTCTCCTGGGGGATTTCAACTTAAGGCATCTAAAATGGAGGAATATAACAAATAATGTTGTTGCAGTAATAACACCAGGAGGCAGCTCAGATGAGCACTCACACACACACACGAGCTTTTAAATCTCTGCACAAAATTCACCTTAAACCAGCAAATAATAGAGCCTACTAAATGGGAGAATACACTGGACCTCATCTTCACTAACAATGATGATCTGATACGAAATGTCACCATATCAAAAACAATCGCATCTGCTAGAAAAATGACAGGATGGATAATGAGAACCTTCAAAACTGGGGGGCCCCAAGCCCATGATACACTCTTCAGGTCCCCTTGGTTTTATCTAGGCTGGAATATTGCTGGGGACTTAACAGCACCTTTCAAGGCAGGTGAAATTGCCGAAACCCAGAAAAAGTTTCAGAGAAAATTTCACGGGGTGCATAAGGGGGAAAAAAACACCTCAATTACTGGGGGGGGGGGCGTTGGGTTTTTTAAACCCGTATTTCCCCGGAAGCAGGAGGGGGATTTCTGTTTTTAACACCTGGAAAAATTTGAAAGGGGCTAGTTTCCGAACTTTTCACACGAAAATCACCACTACGAAAGCAAAAGACTTTTGGGGAGACCCATGCACCATCCCCCCAAAAGAAAAGCAGGGGTGTCACTAGCACGTTAAGAGACCATACAATAAGTGTCAGGGGCCCGAGACTGTTCAACTGCCTCCCAGCACACATAAGGGGGATTACCAACAGACCCCTGGCAGTCTTCAAGCTGGCACTGGACAAGCACCTAAAGTCAGTTCCTGATCAGCCGGGCTGTGGCTCGTACGTTGGTTTGCGTGCAGCCAGCAGCAACAGCCTGGTTGATCAGGCGCTGATCCACCAGGAGGCCTGGTCACAGACCGGGCCGCGGGGGCGTTGACCCCCGAAACTCTCTCCAGGTAAACTCCAGGTAATATACTCAGAGCACAACATAATCGAGGTTCAGACATGTATGCGCGGAGCCCAAGAACGACAAAATGTGATCAGTCACGAGGGCTTGCGTCATTATGTACTGGAGTGCGATAAAACCAATGAATTTAGAGACAACTCGCTCAGAAATGTTCAAGAAATGGCAAAGTACTTTATCCACAGTGTAAATAAATAAAGCATTACGTGTGTGTGTGTGTGTGTGTGTACTCACCTGATTGTGGTTGCAGGGGTCGAGACTCAGCTCCTGGTCCCGCCAGGAGCTGTGTGTGTGTGTGTGTGTACTCACCTAATTGTACTCACCTAATTGTGGTTGCAGGGGTCGAGACTCAGCTCCTGCCCCCGCCTCTTCACTGATCGCTACTGGGTCTCTCTCTCTCTCTGCTTCCTGAGCTTTGTCATACCTCTTCTTAAAACTATGTATGGTTCCTGCCTCCACTACTTCACTTGCTAGGCTATTCCACTTGCTGACAACTCTATGACTGAAGAAATACTTCCTAACGTCCCTGTGACTCGTCTGAGTCTTCAGCTTCCAGTTGTGACCCCTTGTCCCTGTGTCCCCTCTCTGGGACATCCTATCTCTGTCCACCTTGTCTATTCCCCGCAGTATCTTGTATGTCGTTATCATGTCTCCCCTGACCCTTCTGTCCTCCAGTATCGTCAGTCCGATTTCCCTTAACCTTTCCTCGTACGACATTCCCTTGAGCTCTGAGACTAGCCTTGTTGCAAACCTTTGTACTTTCTCTAACTTCTTGACGTGCTTGACCAGGTGTGGGTTCCAGACTGGTGCTGCATACTCCAGTATGGGCCTAACATACACAGTGTACAGTGTCTTGAACGATTCCTTATTAAGGTATAGGAACGCTATTCTCAGGTTTGCCAGGCACCCGTATGCTGCAGCGGTTATTTGGTTGATATGTGCCTCCGGTGATATGCTCGGTGTTATGGTCACCCCAAGGTCTTTTTCCCTGAGTGAGGTCTGTAGTCTTTGTCCACCTAGCCTATACTCTGTCTGCGGTCTTCTTTGCCCCTCCCCAATCTTCATGACTTTGCATTTGGCTGGATTGAATTCGAGAAGCCAGTTACTGGACCACATGTCCAGCCTGTCCAGGTCTCTTTGCAGTCCTGCCTCATCATCGTCCGATTTAATTCTTCTCATCAACTTCACGTCATCTGCAAACAGGGACACTTCAGAGTCTATTCCTTCCATCATGTCGTTCACATATATCAAAATAGCACTGGTCCTAGAACTGACCCCTGTGGGACCCCGCTCGTAACAGGCGCCCACTGTGATACCTCTTCACGTACCATGACTCGTTGCTGCCTCCCTGTCAGGTATTCCCTTATCCATTGCAGTGCCCTCCCTTTTACATGCGCCTGATCCTCCAGCTTCTGCACTAATCTCTTGTGGGGAACTGTGTCAAAAGCCTTCCTGCAGTCTAGGAAAACGCAATCTACCCACCCCTCTCTCTCGTGTCTTACTTCTGTTACTTTGTCATAAAACTCCAGGAGGTTTGTGATACAAGATTTGCCTTCCATGAACCCATGCTGGTTTTCATTTATAATCTTGTTCCTTTCCAGGTGTTTGACCACTCTCCCCCTGATAATCTTCTCCATGACTTTGCACACAATACATGTCAGAGACACAGGTCTGTAGTTTAGTGCCTCGTTTCTGTTTCCTTTCTTAAATATGGGGACTACATTAGCTGTCTTCCATTTCTCAGTAGTTGCCCAGTTTCAAGGGATGTGTTGAAGATTGTGGTTAGAGGCACGCACAGCATCTCTGCTCCTTCTCTAAGGACCCATGGGGAGATGTCCGGTCCCATCGCCTTTGAGGTGTCAAGGTCACTTAAGAGCTTCTTCACCTCCTCCTCAGTTGTTCGTATGTCATCCAACACTTGTTGGTATATTTCCCTCTTGATGTTCCCTTCTGTGCTGTCTTCCCACAGCCCTTCCTGTCTCTACTGTAAAAACTTCCTTAAATCTCCTGTTCAGCTCCTCACATACCTCCTGATCATTTCTTGTGAGTTCTCCACCTTCTGTCCTTAATCTGATCACCTGGTCTTTGACTGTTGTCTTCCTCCTGATGTGGCTATACAACAGTTTCGGGTCAGTCTTGATTCTCGATGCTATGTCATTTTCATACTGTCGCTGGGCCTCCCTCCTTACCTGTGCGTACTCATTCCTGGCTCTGCGACTGATCTCCCTATTTTCGTGTGTTCTCTGCCTTCTGTACTTTTTCCATTCTCTATTGCACTTTGTTTTTGCCTCCTTACACTGTCGGGTAAACCAGGGGCTCGTTCTGGTCTTCCCATTGTTACTGTTGCCCTTGGGAATAAACCTTTCCACTGCCTCCTTGCATTTTGTTGTTACATACTCCATCATTTCATTTACTGGCTTTCCTGCCAGTTCTCTGTCCCACTGGACCTCCCGCAGGAAGTTCTTCAACCCTATGTACTCCCCTCTTTTATAGTCAGGCCCGGTGGCCTGGTGGCTAAAGCTCCCGCTTCACACACGGAGGGCCCGGGTTCGATTCCCGGCGGGTGGAAACATTTCGACACGTTTCCTTACACCTGTTGTCCTGTTCACCTAGCAGTAAATAGGTACCTGGGTGTTAGTCGACTGGTGTGGGTCGCATCCTGGGTGACAAGATTGAGGACCCCAATGGAAATAAGTTAGACAGTCCTCGATGACGCACTGACTTTCTTGGGTTATCCTGGGTGGCTAACCCTCCGGGGTTAAAAATCCTAACGAAATCTTATCTTATCTTATCTTATCTCTCCACTTGCAGCTCTACTATATATTCAAAGCACAGAACCACGTGGTCGCTAGCTCCTAGGGGACTCTCATACTTGATGTCCTCAATGTCTGAGCTGCCCAGGGTGAATACAAGGTCCAATCTTGCTGGTTCATCCTCCCCTCTCACTCTGGTAGTGTCCTTAACATGTTGGTGCATGAGGTTTTCCAGCACCAAGTCCAACATCCTGGCTCTCCATGTTTCGGGACCCCCATGTGGCTCCAGGTTTTCCCAGTCAATCTCCCTGCAGTTGAAATCCCCCATAACCAGCAACTTTGCTCTGCTGGAATGAGCTCTTCTTGCCACCTCAGCAAGTGTGTCCACCATTGCTCTGTTGCTCTCTTCATATTCCTCTCTTGGCCTCTTGCAGTTCTGTGGTGGATTATACATCACTGCAATAACCACTTTGTGTTCCTCAGACTGAAGTGTACCTGCTATGTAGTCTCTTTCTCCCGTCTCGTCTATGCCTTCCATTATCTCGAATTTCCATCTGTTTTTTTACGAGCAGAGCAACCCCTCCTCCCCCCCTGCCCCTTCTATCTTTCCTCATGATCTGGTATCCTGGTGGGAAGATTGCATCTGTTATTTTCTCCGTGAGTTTTGCTTCTGTAACTGCTATGATGTCTGGGGACTTCTCATTGATTCTTTCTTGCCATTCCTCATGTTTATTCGTTAATCCATCTGCATTTGTGTACCAAACCTTCAACTTCTGTTCTAATACTGTAACTGTGGTGTGGGGGGTGGAAACGGAGGGATCGGTGCGTGATGGTTGGTTTGGATTGTTCAGTTGCCTTGGGGGTGTCATGGCTGGAGTCCTTCTGCAGGTGTTTCTGGGGGGTGCGCTTGTCCTTCCATTTGATCCTGGGTTATTCTGCTCTCCTTTTTCATTTCTTCCCATTTCTCCTTTCGTTTTTGAACTCTCTCTTTCATTGTCTTCCTTTCGTCCTGTGTTCTGTCTCGATCGAGGTACACACTCCGGAACTCCTGCTTGCCTCTCAGCCGTGCTTTCTCCTGCAGGATCATGGTTCAGGTTGATTCTGCCTTGAAAATTACTTTGAGAGGCCGACTCCTTTTCTTTGTGAACCACCCAATTCTCGAAAATTTGCCACCTGGGTCATGTCCCCCTCGCATATCACCTTCATGATATCTTCAATCGCTTTTTTCTCCTCCTGCTTTCTTTCATCATAAGTTTCCCCTTTAGCTTCGTCTAGCCCATAGACAAACACGGATCTCTCCCTTACCACCTCCCAGTGTGACTCCCATTGCATCCTCTGATTTGTTTTAGTTCCTTCCCATGGAGTGTTCCTTCCTTCAGTCCCTTCCCTAGTTATGGCCCCTATGCTTCTTGGTTTGTCCTTCCTGCTCACCTGTTCCTGGCCCCCACAGGTATCTGGTAAGGTCCTTGCACATGTCCTAGTTCCTTCAATGTCTTCCAACCTCTCATTTTGTCCTAGTGTGCTCCCTGTCTTTGTTTTGGCCCCATGTGGGTTTGACAGGATCTCTGCATACAGTTTAGTTTCCATGCTTCCTTCAGACCTGTTGTCTGTGTTTGATGTAGCCATTGCCGATGCTACTTCTGTAATATCTTTGTCTCTGTGCTGTTTCAGATGTCTCAGCTCCTCTTCTAATCTCTCTATCTTGATTTCTGCTGCTGTGGCCTGTTGCTTCCACCTTCTTCATTCTGCTGCTAACCTCTCTTCCATCTTCCTTTCCAGCTCATCTAGTCTCCTTCCCCAGTCTTCCTCCCTTTTTTTGAGCTCTACCTCCCATTCCTCCCTCCCAGATTCGTCCTTGGAGCCCCTTGTCCTCATCCTGGTTCTAGGTTCCCCCTTTGCTCCACAGAAGGGGGGACGGGTGGTTAGGGGGAGGGGAATAGATGGTTAGGAGGAGAGGGGATGGATGGTTGTGGGGAGGGGGAGGATGGTTATTGGAGGGGTAGAGATAGTTGGGGGAGGGGGTTAGATGGTTTGAGGGAGAAAGGGGATGGATGGTTATGGGGGAGGGGGAGGATGGTTATTGGAGGGAGGTAGTTGGGGGGTTAGACGGTTTGGGGAGGGGTTAGGTGGTTTGGGGGAGGGGGTAGGTGGCTAAGGTGAGGTGGATAGGGAAGGGGGAGAGGTGGTTAGGGGAGGGGGGTACGTGTTTGTGTCAAGTGTTTGTGTCAAGTGGTGGAGGGTGTGTGTGTGTGTGTGTGTGTGTGTGGGTGTGTGTGTGTGTGTGTGTGTGTGTGTGTGTGTGTGTGTGTGTGTGTGTGTGTATGTGCATGTGTGTTGTGTGTGAGTGTGTGGTGTGTGTGTGTGTGTGGTGTGTGTGTGTGTGGTGTGTGTGTGTGGTGTGTGTGTGTGTGTGGTGTGTGTGTGTGGTGTGTGTGTGTGGTGTGTGTGTGTGGTGTGTGTGTGTGGTGTGTGTGTGGTGTGTGTGTGTGGTGTGTGTGTGTGTGTGTGGTGTGTGTGTGTGTGGGGTGTGTATGTGTTGTGTGTGTGTGTGGTGTGTGTGTGTGGTGTGTGTGTGTGTGTGTGGTGTGTGTGTGTGGTTGTGTGTGTGTGTGTGGGTGTGTGTGTGTGGTGTGTGTGTGTGGTGTGTGTGTGGTGTGTGTGTGTATATGTGTGTGTGTGTGTTTGTGTGTGTGTGTGTGTGTGTTTGTGTGTGTGTGTGTGTGTGTGTGTGTGTTTATGTATGTGTGTGTGTGTATGTGTGCATGTGTGTGTGTATGTGTGTACTCACCTAGTTGTACTCACCTAGTTGAGGTTGCGGGGGTCGAGTCCGAGCTCCTGGCCCCGCCTCTTCACTGATCGCTACTAGGTCACTCTCCCTGAGCCGTGAGCTTTATCATACCTCTGCTTAAAGCTATGTATGGATCCTGCCTCCACTACATCGCTTCCCAAACTATTCCACTTACTGACTACTCTGTGGCTGAAGAAATACTTCCTAACATCCCTGTGATTCATCTGTGTCTTCAGCTTCCAACTGTGTCCCCTTGTTACTGTGTCCAATCTCTGGAACATCCTGTCTTTGTCCACCTTGTCAATTCCTCTCAGTATTTTGTATGTCGTTATCATGTCATCCCTATCTCTCCTGTCCTCCAGTGTCGTCAGGTTGATTTCCCTTAACCTCTCCTCGTAGGACATACCTCTTAGCTCTGGGACTAGTCTTGTTTGCAAACCTTTGCATTTTCTCTAGTTTCTTCACGTGCTTGGCTAGGTGTGGGTTCCAAACTGGTGCCGCATACTCCAATATGGCCTAACATACACGGTGTACAGGGTCCTGAATGATTCCTTATTAAGATGTAGGAATGCTGTTCTGAGGTTTGCTAGGCGCCCATATGCTGCAAGCAGTTATTTGGTTGATGTGAGCTTCAGGAGATGTGCTGGTGTTATATCACCCCCAAGATCTTTTTCCTTGAGTGACAGGTTTGTAGTCTTGACCCCACCTAGACTGTTACTCCGTCGTGCGCCTTCTTTGCCCTTCCCCAACATCTTCATGACTTTGCTCTTGGGTACCCGGGATTGAACTCAGGAGCAATTGCTGGACCAGGTCTGCAGCCTGTCCAGATCCTTTGTAGTTCTGCTGGTATTACGATCGAGTGATTCTTCTCATCAAAACTTCACGTCATCTGCAAACAGGGGAAACCTCAGAGTCTATTACCTTCCGTCTCATGTCGTTCACAAATACCAGAAACAGCCTGGTCTAGGACTGACCCCTGCGGGACCCCGCTAGGTCACAGGTCGCCCACTCTGACCCTCACCACGTACCATGACTCGCTGTGTCTTCCTGACAAGTATTCCCTGATCCATTGTAGTGCCTTCCTGTTATCCCTGCTTGGTTCCTCCAGTTTTTTCGCACAATCTCTTGTGATGGAATGTGTCAAACGCCTCTTGCAGGTCAGGGAAAATGCATCCACGCCACCCCTCTCTCTCCTTGTCTTATGCTGTCACCATGTCATAGAACTCCAGTAGGTTTGTGACACAAGGATTTCCTGTCCTGAAACCATGGGCTGCTGTTGATGAATCATTCTTTCTAGGTGTTCCACCACTCTTCTCCTGATAATTTCTCCATGATTTTGCATCTATACATGTCAGTGACACTGGTCTGTAGTTTAATGCTTCATGTCTGTCTCCTTTTTTAAAAGATTGGGACTACATTTGCTGTCTTCCAGCCTCAGGCAATCTCCCTGTTTCGATAGATGTATTGAACATGTTGTTGGGGTACACATAGGCGCCTCTGCTCCCTCTCTCAATACCCATGGGGAGATGTTATCTGGCCCATTGCCTTTGAGGTATCTAGCACACTCAGATGCCTCCTTCACTTCTTCTCGGTTGTGTGCACTGTGTCCAGCACTTGGTGGTGTGCCCCACCTCTCCGTCTTTTGGAGTCCCTTATGTCTCTCTGTGTACACTTCTATGAATTCCTTGTTGAGTTCTTCACATACTTCACGGTCATTTCTTGTTGTCTCTCCTCCTCCGTCCTTAGTCCTGATTACTGGTCCTTGACTGTTGTTTTTCCTCCTGATGTGGCTTGTACAACAGTTTCGGGTTAGATTTTTTCTGGCTTTCACTTGCTATGTCAATTTTACATATTGTCTTTGGGCCTCCCTTCTTATATGTGCATATTCGTTTCTGGCTCTACGACTGTTCTTCTTAGTCCCTGGGTCCTTTGCCTTCTATATTTCTTCCATTCCCTAATCACATTTGTGTTTTGCCTCCCTGCACCTTTGGGTAAACCATGGGCTATCCTGGCTTTTTCATTAATCCTGTTACCCTTGGTACAAACCTCCTCACTCAGCCTCCTTGCATTTTTTGCTACATATTCCATCATTTCAATTTTAACTGGCTACCCTGCCGTTCTCTGTCCCACTGAACCCCGTTCAGGTAGTTCCTCATTCCTGTGTAGTCCCTTTCTTGTAGTTTTGGCTTCATTCGTCCTGGCCTTCTGGCTTCTCCCTCCACTTGTAGCCTCTACTGTTGTATTCGAATCTTAAAACCACATGGTCACTGGCCCCAAGGGGTCTTTCATATGTGATGTCCTCGATATCTGCACTACTCAAGGTGAATACTAGTCAGCCTTGCTTGGTTCATCCTCTCCTCTCTCTCTTTTAGTGTCCCTTACGTGTGGCACATGAAGTTTTCTAGTAACCACCTCCATCATCTTAGCCCTCCATGTATCTTGGCCCCCATGTGGGTCCAAGTTCTCCCAATCGTTCTCCTTGTGGTTAAAGTCACCCATGATCAGGAGCTTTGCCCTGCATGCATGGTCTTCTGGGCCACTCTAGGCCAGCATGGTCAACCATAGCTCTATTGCTATAGTCGTACTCTTGCCTTGGCATCCTGCTGTTCTGTGGGTGGGTTATACAATCACTGCTATTTACCACCTCTGGGGGACCTCCAGAGGGAGTGTTCCCACTATGTATCACTTTCTTCTCCGCTGTCTCCTCTCTCCCTGCTCATCAAAATTCCAGCGATTTTTGATCAGCAACTCCACTCTCCACCCCCCTGTTTCCCTCTGTCTTTCTCAGGATTTGGTATCCCGTTTGGAAAGATGGCATCTGTTATCATACCTGTAAGCTTGGTTTCTGTGAGAGCTATGATGTCGGTGGGTATGATGCTTCTTTGACTTCTTTCATGCCACTCACTCCCACTTATTTGTTTTTCATCAGCGTTTGTGTACCATACCTTCAGTTTCCTTTCCAACCACTGTGGTTTTGGGGGCCTGTGAGGGGGGAGACTGGTGGCATACTGTGGATTCTATAGCTCGGTGTTGGGTGGAGCTGTGGGTATGGATTGTATGTGGTGTTGTGGATGGTGTGATTAGGTTGTATGGTTCTGAGAGTAGTTGTGTGTGTGTTGCCCTTGCTGTTCTGTCTGCTCTGACTGACCTCTGCTGGTTCCCCTCATTGTCTCTTTTCCTAGTCCTTTCGCCTTTTTAGTCCTCTCCCTCAGCTGCTGTCGTTCTGATTTTGTTCTGTCTCTGCTCAGGAACACCCTCTTGTACTCTTCCGAGAATTTCAATCGTGTTTATCTTGGAGGATCCGTTCCGCACTGTTTCCCGTCCTGAGAACAGCTTGATTGGTCGGTTTCTCCCCTTCGTGTACCCCCCTATTCTCGAAAAATTTACATCTCGTCATCTCTTCACCTATTCCGTTGATGATATTCTCAATCTCCCTTTCTTTCTTCCTGTGCCTTTCAGTGTGTGTCCTTTTCCTCTCTCTCCTGAAGCCCATGGATAAACACTGATTTTGCCCTTTTTTCTCTCCATTGCCTCACCCTCTGTGACTCTGGATTCTGCCATGTATGTGGTCAGTTTTCCCTGGATTTTTCCAGTGGCTTTGATAGCCTTGTTATGCCTATCAGCATTCGACCTATACCCTCTCAATACTGCAACAGCTGAATCTTCCTTTCACTCCTTTGGTCCTCCTTGGCGGACTGATGTTGACCTAGAATAATGCATATTCCTTCCTTCCCTGTTCGGCATCGCCAGCTTCATATGCTGTGTCTCTTCTCTGGTCACTGCCCCTGTAAACCCGCTTCAGCCTATTATCTCAACTTTAGGACCCTTATCTTGGCTACTGCAGTTTCGACTCTGTGCCTCCACCAATTCTTTGTCTCCTTCCCAAACCTCTTTTCCAAATTTCACAGAGAGCTCTTTCTCCATTTTTTTAGAAAAGACTCTGCTAATTTTAATCTTCCACTCTTGTTCATCCTTTTCCACTGCTCCTCCATCCACTCCTCCCTACCAGAAACCTTCTCATTCTGGATCCTTGGTTCCTGCGAGTCCCCACCATTTTTTTTTATTTTTTTTTTTTTTTTTTTTTTTTTTTTTTTTTTTTTTTTGTGAGAGAAGAGAGAAGGGAAAGGCCGGCTAGAGGGGGCGAGAGAGTGAATGGAAGAGTAGGAGAGGGGAGAGGGAGAAGGGAAAAATGGGGGGACGAGAGGAGAGCAAGAGAGAGAGCAAAGAGAGAGAGCAAAGAAGAGAGAGGAGAGAGAGAGAGAGAAGAGAGGAGAGAGAGAGAGAGAGAGAGATGAGAAGCAGAGAGAGAGAGAGATGAGAGAGAGAGAAGAGGGGGGGGGGAGAGGGAGAGAGAGAGAGAAAGAGAAGGCAAAGAGGGGGGAGAGAGAGGGGGCAGAGAGGGGGGAGAAGGGGGGAAAGAGGGGGGAGATGCCCAAGAGCGATGAGGGGAGAGAGAGGCTAGGGGGTGAGGGAGGGGAGGATTGGTGAGAGAGGTGGGGAAGGGAGAGGGGAGAGATAATAGGGAGGGGACAGATGTTAGAGGGGGAGAGATGTTAGAGGGGGGAGGTTGTTAGAGGTAAGAGATGTTAGAGGGGAGAGATGGGAGAGGGAGAGAGATGAGAGAGATAGGTAAGAGGAGAGATATAGTAAAGAGTGAGAGAGGTAGAGATAGGTCTACTTAGGGTAGTAAGAGGCGGGGGGAGAGGAGGAAAGGTTCAGATGGTCAGTTCACAGGACGGTGTGAAATCCTGTTGTATGTGTTGTTTGCGTGTGTACTACAGCTTTACAATGCTTGTCTCCTGTGGGTGTATGTGTATGTGTGTGTGTGTTGTGTGTGTGTGTATGTGTGTGTGTGTGTGTTACGTGGTGTGTGTGTGTGTGTGGGTATGAGTGTGTGTGTGTGTACGGGTGTGTGTGTGTTATGTGTGTGTGTATGTGTGTATGTGTGTGTTGTGTGTGTGGGTGCTGTGGTGTGTGGTGTGTGTTGTGTATGTGTGTGTGTGTGTGTGTGTGTGTGTGTGTGTTGTGTGTGTTATGTGTGTGTTGTGTGTTTTGTGTGTGTGTATGTTGGTGTGTGTATGTGTGTGTATGTGTGTGTGTGTGTGTGTGTGTGTGTGTGGTGTGTGGTGTGTATTGTGTGTGTATGTGTGGGGTGTGTATGTGTATGTGTGTGTGCGTGTGTTGCGTGTGTGTGTGATGTGTGTGTGTGTGTGTGTGTGTGTGTGTGTGTGTGTGTGTGTGTGGGTGTGTGTGAGTTGAGACCCACTTTAAGTATTCATACTGCTAATAAATACCGGTAGATACCAGTAATTCTATGCTTACCAATACTTGTAACACTTATCGATTCTCTTCTAAAATTCAGAAAGTAGTAGGTTGTAAATAATTTAGGCTTGTCTCTGCTTAAGGTGTCTGACATTTCCTCACTACCGCTTCTTACACTTGCACTGTCCTCTATGCTATTTCTACTTAATTTCTGGTAATGGTTGCAGGAGTGACGTGACCAGTATCTAACAGAGATGCAGGACCAGGGAACTCAATCTTGCAATATGCACCTCAACAGGTGGAATACTTGCGCTGACAGCGGTTGTTGTGTGATGACAAGTTGCCAGAAGCTGATGACGATATTGTCGGTTGTACATAGGCCTTCTCTCACTATTTTGTAAACTCCTTCACCGTGATGTTTTATAATCATATATGCTTCATGCATCCCGCGTTCTCAAGTGTTTCACTTTTCACTTTTACAGAATTCACTTCACATTCGGTGTTACACTTTATATGTATAATGCATACAAACTGTTGTGAGTTCACTGCTTCAGTAGGCTACTGCCACCTTCCTTGTTGTATATTTTATTTTTTCTTTCTCCTTTTGCTATTAACTTTTTCACTCTCACATTACGGTGCCCCACATTTCACTTGTTAACCAAACGCTGGTAATTCTTGATCACCCGTTTCCACACTCACTTTGATATTTTTATGTTTGTATCTGTGTGGCAACAGTGCCTAGTAGATCCACAACGGTTTGGCACTTTTAAAGAAAAATTACTGAATTTAGGTTTCCCTCGAAATTTTTCAACTAGTAAACTATAGTTATCACTCATAGGTTGTTTTCATGACTTTGTCATACCACTGATTACTGCTAGGGGTTTTTTGCACCCCTCAAAAACGAAGGTTCTCGGAGCCTTGTGTACCACGTCTGCACCCACCATGTGTGTGTGTGTGTGTGTGTGTATGTGTTGTGTGTGTGTGTGTGTGTGTGTGTGTGTGTGTGGTGTGTGTGTGTGTGTGTGTGTGTGAGGTGTCTACCTTGTGTGTGTGGTGCTTGTGTGTGAGGGAGGGAGGGTTAGGGGGGGGGTAGGTGGTTGTGGTTGAAAGATCCGTCGTGTAGGCCACAAATTTAGTCTCATTTATTTTTTCCCAATTATGCTACTCTCTCCACTTATTGCCCTTTCTGGATTTAGTATTAATTGTTGCTGGTTTTTAAACATTTTCCTTGTTCACATTGAGAGAGGACTTTCTAGCTTCCAAAGTTTCTTATGCTAATAACTACTGGTAGTAACACTGCCTGTGTGGTGTGTGATGTGTTGTGGTGTGTGAGTGTGTGTGTGTGTGAGAGTGTCTTGTGCGGTGTAATGACTGGCCGCAACTTCTTGTGACCTGACACAACCCTCCTGGGACTTGACCCTAGCACCGTCTTACAATGTTGCCCTGTTGTCCCACCTACCTTCTCACACTCGTTAACACTATATTCTCTATGTCTATGCTATTTCTATTCTAATTCTGGTAATAGCTTGCAGGAGTGAGTGACCAGTATCAAACAGTATGCAAGGCCAGCCAGGGCCGTCAACATGCAAACCACAAATAGGCGAATAAACTTGCGCTGCAATGGTGTGGTGACAGTTGCCAGCTGCTGATGATGAAGTCGTCGTACGTAGGCCTTAAATCCCTATTTTGGAGATCCTTCACTCGTGATGTTTATAACCATATATTCTCATACATCCCGCTTCCTCACGCGATTTCACTCTTCACTGATGATAGTATACACTTCACATTATATACACTTCACTTTATATGTATAATGGCACACAACTTGTTATGACGTCACTTCTTCAGGCCTACCGCTGCCAATGTGGATAAGATAAGATAAGATAAGATTTCGTTCGGATTTTTAACCCCGGAGGGTTAGCTAACCCAAGAAAGTCAGTGCGTCATCGAGGACTGTCTAACTTATTTCCATTGGGGTCCTTAATCTTGTCCCCCAGGATGTGACCCACACCAGTCGACTAACACCCAGGTACCTATTTGCTGCTAGGTGAACAGGACAACAGGTGTAAAGAAACGTGTCGAAATGTTTCCACCCGCCGGGAATCGAACCTGAGCCCTCCGTGTGTGAAGCGGGAGCTTTAGCCACCAGGCCACGTTGGTGTTATTCTTTTGTTACTGCTGTTGTTTCTTCTGCGATTTCCTTTCATAGCATCACTGAAGTAGATACTGTGAAGCTATGGAGGAGAAGGCTTTATTTCCCTGAGCTTGGGTTAAGTGTTCGTCTGGCAGCAGAGGCGGTGTTTGGGTTAGTTTAGTTTAATATGTTTATTATGCACCCCATACCCATCCTGTGGGCGGTAGTCAAAAGATTACAGAGGTACATAATGGGTCCAGGGACGCAGGGCTCTCTTCCTTAGATCATCTCAACTTCTCAAGGTCACTCACTAAGCCAAGCTTCTTCTGGAGAGTTACCAGTGTCACTAGGTGTGTGAAAAGTTGAATACTCTTGTGGAAAATTGCATTTATCTGAATGTATCATTATATACATAACAGTAAATGAACAAAGATAATTATTATTTATCAGTTTGACAAGTAGGAATTTGGGACACCTAGGTCGCAAAAAATGTCCCCCTTCATTACCTACCACTGTCATATCCACAAGTTGCTCTGGACCTATTAATTATAATGAAATATACATACACCAGGAATGCTGGTAAATATATAAATTTGTGGACTGTATATTAAATTAAAAAATGATTATATATAAACACATATACATAACAGAAGGAGAATATCTTAATATCACTCACCAATTTGACTGGAGATTAATGTGTCATGTACAGGACCCCCCTTTTGCCTACATTTATGAAAAATTTACTGGCCAGAATTTAAACATAAATTAGACAGCTTATCTGAGGTTCCTGGAGTTGTCCTGTCCTGTCGCCTGATACTCAAATTATGCAGGAATGCACATCCAACAATTTCGCCTCCTATTTGAGAGGTGTCAGCCCAATTTTAACCTCTAGAGCACGAAAAATTCTTCCCATTATTCACAACGTCTGTTCAATTCAAACAATAATGGCGACTGTCTTCTGCGCAGATGCAGGCTTTCCGTTTTCTATGAAATAAATGTTATTAAATACAGTATGGCCATCTATTTACATATAACTACTGTATTTCTGGAAAATATATACAGTACTTTCCACAACTCTAATCCAGTTACACAAATAATAAAAAACAATTTACACAATGTATATGTAGAAATATGATTGCAAATTGTTACTATCACAATCTTAACTAGGCGCTAAACCCTCTAGGTGAGATGGAAAGAAAAATAGACAGGCTGACTCTTGCGTAACACAGTTTAAAGGTAACTGAATTACTCAAGAGAGAAAATATTCATGAAGCATCATTGTGCAGGAGTAAGCTTGTTCACAGTAAAAATGCAATAATCTCAGTAAAAATGAAAACGGAAATAGTCATCTTGTCTGACTCATCTGGGATATCCCAGACAATCCACACACACACTACCATGCACGGCAACTCATGCAGCTGCCCCTATGTACATGTACCTGAACAAAATTTACACTCACACGACAGATGAGCAGTGTAATTTGAAATAGTACTCGGAATTTAGCAGTAAAGTTTCAGTCTGAACGAGAAAGTGTATTAGAAAACACAGCACTAGGACAAGCAACTTAATTGTGTAACCATGTTTAATAGCTCAGTTACACTGAGCGGAGAATGCATCATAATAATAATATAATAATATCTTTATTTACTGTAAGTACATGTACAAGGTATACAGTCCTAGCTGACAACAATGACATACTACTATATAGAGAGTCTCTTGTTATGCTCCACATTTCGGGCAAATTAGGTCAGTGTCCCAGGATGCGTCCCACACCAGTCGACTAACACCCAGGTACCCATTTTACTGATGGGGAACATAGACAACAGGTGGAAAAAAACACTTCCAATGTTTCTACTCTGGCTGGGAATCGAACCCAGGCCCTCGCCGTGTGAAGCGAGAGCATTAACCACCAGACCACCAGACCACCAGAGCTGTGGAAAATACTGTATATTTTCCGGAAATATGGTAATTTATAGGTAAATAGATGGCCTATATTGTATTTAATAAAAATTATGTTATCGAAAATGGGAAACCCTGCGCCTGCGCAGAAGAGACTTGCCATGTTTGAACGAGACAACACAAACGTTAGCTAATAATTGGAAGAGTTTTTCGTGCTCCAGAGGTAAAATTGGGCTGACACCTCTCAAATAGGAGGCGAAATTGTTGGATGTGCATTCCTGCATAACTTGAGATATCAGGCGACTGGACAAGACAGCTCCAGGAACCTCAGATAAGTCTTATGTTATAACTCTGGCCAGTGTTATTTTCATGTATAGACAGTGAGGTTTTCTGAGTATGACGCACCTTAATCTCCAGTCAAATTGGTGAGTGATATTAAGATATATTCTCCTTCTGTTATGTAAACTGTATATACATAATCAATTATTAATTTTAATATACAGTCCACAAATTTATATATTTACCAGAATTCCTGGTGTATGTACATTTCATTTGTAATTAATAGGTCCAGAGCAACTTGTGGATATGACAGTGGTAGGTATCGAAGGGGGGCATTTTTTTGCGACCTAGGTGTCCCAAATTCCTACTTGTCTAACTGATAAATAATAATTATCTTTGTTCATTTACTGTGATGAATGGTTTGAAAAACCGACAAGTTGAAGATTGAGACACTTATGCAGCATATGGGAATCTTTATTCAGAATAAAGATTCCCATATGCTGCATAAGTGTCTCAATCTCCGTTCATTTACTGTTATATACATAATGATATATTCAGATAAATGTAATTTTCCACATTTAATTTGCCCGTTGGTCTTTCTTGAACCGGAGGTAATTAGTGAAATCATTAATTAGTTAATTACTTATTAATTATATGTGAAATGACAGAAGGAGGTGGATGTTAAGTTCACAAATTTACTTAATATGTAGTGGATTTTAATTATTGCAATATTAATTTGGATAAGCCAAGTCAAGTATGACTAAAGATTATATTAATGTGTAAAATATTAATTTTGCTATGCCAAATTCTGGCAAGGATTTATATTAATTTGTATAATATTAATTTGATAAGACAATTCTGGCCAAGATTTATATCAATGTGTAATTGATAAGCCAAGTGTAACTAATTATATTAATGTGTATAATATTAATTTTGCTATGCCAAATTCTGGCAAGAATTTATATTAATTTGTATAATATTAATTTTGATAAACCAAGTCTGGCTAAAGGTTTGTTTGTATTAATGTACATTTAAAATTTATATTATAATTTTCTTACATGTAATTGCTAAGCCCAAGTAGCTAGGATTTATTCAAAGGTAAGTTGTATCAGTGTTGTAAGTTGTAATCAGTGATATTAATTAAGTTGAATTTAATATATTGCATCATGGCTGAATATGAGGAAATTAATATAGAAGACAAACATATGGAATATAGAGCAAAGAAAGCATCACTGCAAGCTAGAAAAGGACATATAACAAAAGCATACAATAAATGTTTGGAATTAATGAATCAAGAAACTGTGAATACTAATGATTTAAAATTGTATTTTGATGCTTTAGGGAATAGATATGATTCATATAAATTATATTACAACAAGTATGATTTGTTAGCAAACTGTGTAGATGAGACTGAAGTAGATCTTATGATTAATCAGTATTATGAATTAGAGGAAAAGATTCTTTCTTGTATTAGTCAGGCCTTGAATAAATTAAAATGTGTAAACCAGGCAGTTAATCAGTCTGCTCCAACAAATAATATGTCTTTACCAAAACTCTCAGAATTATGTTCACCTGTATTTAGTCCTGGAGAGAACTAGGAGGAGTTTTGGTCAATTTTTAAAGCAGCTGTGCATGATAGGAGTGATCTAGCCTGTGTAACCAAATTATTTTACCTCAAAGGGCAGGTAAGAGGAGATGCTCACATACTCATACAAGCCTTTCCCAATGTAGATGACTCTTACAAGGAAGCAGTTGACTTGTTGAAGGTCACTTATGGTAATCTAGAACAAAGTAGGTTGGATCTAGTGAATATCATTGCTAATTTAAAATCTCCAGATAACACTCACAAAGGTTTACAGCAGTTTAGAGTTAAACTGGAGAGCACTCTCAAAACTTTAAGTAATAAATATAATCTGAAGGAATCAGGCTAGTTATTGAGTGCCATGGTCCAGAATAAATTAAGCTGTAAAACACTTAAATGACTCTCAAACAAGTATCACAAAGGTTATTTTGGTCTGGAGGAAATCAGACTAGGTCTACAAGAATTAATTGTGCAGTTGCAGACCAGCCAACTAACTCAATTTAAAGATGCAACACATAATAATTCTGAGGTATCTGTCAAGTTTCACAAAGGAAATAAATATCCCAATGGTAATAATCAAAATTCATTTAATAAAAATAGTTGCATAGGTGCATAACAAGTAGCAGGAATCAGAAATAATGGTTCTCCACAAGGTAAGAAGAATAAGTACCCTCCTAAGAGTAGCCCAGTTAATAAGAAACCAGTCAAAGAAAAGAGAGATTGTCTTTTCTGCAAGGGTATTCATTTTTCTAAGAATAGCAGTGCATACAATTCATGGAATGATAAAGTTGAAAGATTGGAGGAACTTGACATATATATCTGGTGTTTAGGTAAGCAAAATGTAAAGGATTGTTATGCCAAATTAAACAACTGTTATCAATGTCACAAAGGAAGACACCATATAGTCATGTGTAAGGGTCTATATGATAATGTTGATAATAATGATAATGTTGACAATCCTGACACAACAGTAGCTAATGTAAAAATTGCTGCTAATGTTAATGATGATGGTTTTGCTGAAGTAGCCTTACCTGTGTTACAGGTAAAAGTTGATGATAAAAGGCATAAATCAAAAAATGTAACTGTATTATTAGACCAGGGATCTCAGCGTACTTTCACAAAACGTAAATGTCTTGATGATATGAGAGTACAGATTCAAATTCAATTCAAATTCAAAGTTTATTCTCTATAAGGATTACAATGCTGAGTTTACAAAATTTGGTTATTGTGTGGTTTACATGTAGTTAAATAATGATTACAGAGCACCTAGCATGGCTAGGCATTTCCGGCAGACTTACTTTAATTCTTAATTTAAAAACGTTACAAATTATGAGGTCCGATGACATTCTTCTTTGCAAATATACAGCGTCTAAAGCCAGCAACAAACAACAAAATACCTTTCATCCGTGGACTGCTTGCAGAGGCAAAGGCAATGTTCGCGGATTTCACTGAGACCCACATAAAGGATCACTTGGACAACGAAATATGGATCCCAGGTTACAACCTATACAGATGTGACAGAGTGAACAGGCAAAAGGGGGGGGGGGTTGGCCTGTACATTGCACAGACACTTGTTTGCACAGAACTGCTAAATGCCTCAAATGATGTAGTGGAAGTTTCAGCAGTAAAGGTCGAGAACCAAAACCTAGTCATTGTGGTAGTCTACAAGCCTCTGGATGCAACATCCCATCAATTCCAGGAACAACTGTTAAAAATTGACCACTGTCTGGAAAATCTTCCAGCTCCTGCACCCAACATCTTGCTCCTGGGGGATTTCAACTTAAGGCACCTAAAATGGAGGAATATAGCAAATAATATTGTTGCACTAATAACGCCAGGAGGCAGCTCTGATGAAAACTCACACTCACGCAAGCTTTTAAATCTCTGCACAAAATTCAATTTAAACCAGCAAATAATAGAGCCTACTAGACTGGAGAATACACTAGACCTCATCTTCACTAACAATGATGATCTGATAAGAAATGTCACCATATCAAAAACAATATACTCAGATCACAACATAATTGAGGTTCAGTCATGTATGCACGGAGCCCCAGACCGACATAATGCGATTAGTCACGAGGGAGCATTCACCAAATTCAACTTCAATAACAAAAACATAAAGTGGGACCAAGTAAACCAAGTCCTAACCGATATAAGCTGGGAAGATATACTAAGCAACACAGACCCCAACTTATGCCTAGAACAGATTAACTCGGTGGCACTCGATGTATGCACAAGGCTTATTCCTCTAAGAAAAAGGAGGAGTAGATGTAAAATAGAAAGAGACAGGCGCTCCCTTTACAGGCGACGGAAAAGAATAACAGAGCGGCTAAAAGAGGTCAATATATCTGAAATGCGTAGGGAGACACTGGTCAGAGAAATAACAAGCATCGAACTTAAGCTAAAAGAATCCTTTAGGAGTCAGGAATCGCGGGAAGAACTAAAAGCCATAAA
This sequence comes from Cherax quadricarinatus, assembly GCF_026875155.1. Taxonomy (NCBI): domain Eukaryota; kingdom Metazoa; phylum Arthropoda; class Malacostraca; order Decapoda; family Parastacidae; genus Cherax; species Cherax quadricarinatus. The sequence goes on along the minus strand of NC_069405.1, from coordinate 19,122,732 downwards.
TGAAATCGAAAGAAACCCAAAGTATTTCTTCTCCTATGCCAAATCAAAATCGAGAACAACGTCCAGTATTGGGCCCCTACTTAAACAAGATGGGTCCTACATAGATGACAGCAAGGAAATAAGTGAGCTACTCAAGTCCCAATATGACTCAGTTTTTAGCAAGCCGCTAACCAGACTGAGAGTCGAAGATCAAAATGAATTTTTTATGAGAGAGAGCCACAAAATTTGATTAACACAAGCCTATCCGATGTTATCCTGACGCCAAATGACTTCGAACAGGCGATAAATGACATGCCCATACACTCTGCCCCAGGGCCAGACTCATGGAACTCTGTGTTCATCAAGAACTGCAAGAAGCCCCTATCACGAGCCTTTTCCATCCTATGGAGAGGGAGCATGGACACGGGGTCGTCCCACAGTTACTAAAAACAACAGACATAGCCCCACTCCACAAAGGGGGCAGTAAAGCAACAGCAAAGAACTACAGACCAATAGCACTAACATCCCATATCATAAAAATCTTTGAAAGGGTTCTAAGAAGCAAGATCACCACCCATCTAGAAACCCATCAGTTACACAACCCAGGGCAACATGGGTTTAGAACAGGTCGCTCCTGTCTGTCTCAACTATTGGATCACTACGACAAGGTCCTAAATGCACTAGAAGACAAAAAGAATGCAGATGTAATATATACAGACTTTGCAAAAGTCTTCGACAAGTGTGACCATGGCGTAATAGCGCACAAAATGCGTGCTAAAGGAATAACAGGAAAAGTCGGTCGATGGATCTATAATTTCCTCACTAACAGAACACAGAGAGTAGTCGTCAACAGAGTAAAGTCCGAGGCAGCTACGGTGAAAAGCTCTGTTCTACAAGGCACAGTACTTGCTCCCATCTTGTTCCTCATCCTCATATCCGACATAGACAAGGATGTCAGCCACAGCACCGTGTCTTCCTTTGCAGATGACACCCGAATCTGCATGACAGTGTCTTCCATTGCAGACACTGCAAAGCTCCAGGCGGACATCAACCAGATCTTTCAGTGGGCTGCAGAAAACAATACGAAGTTCAACGATGAGAAATTTCAATTACTCAGATATGGTAAACATGAGGAAATTAAATCTTCATCAGAGTACAAAACAAATTCTTGCCACAAAATAGAGCGAAACACCAACGTCAAAGACCTGGGAGTGATCATGTTGGAGGATCTCACCTTCAAGGACCATAACATTGTATCAATCGCATCTGCTAGAAAAATGACAGGATGGATAATGAGAACCTTCAAAACTAGGGAGGCCAAGCCCATGATGACACTCTTCAGGTCACTTGTTCTATCTAGGCTGGAATATTGCTGCACACTAACAGCACCTTTCAAGGCAGGTGAAATTGCCGACCTAGAAAATGTACAGAGAACTTTCATGGCGCGCATAATGGAGATAAAACACCTCAATTATTGGGAGCGCTTGAGGTTCCTAAACCTGTATTCCCTGGAACGCAGGAGGGAGAGATACATGATTATATACACCTGGAAAATCCTTGAGGGACTAGTACCGAACTTGCACACGAAAATCACTCACTACGAAAGCAAAAGACTTGGCAGACGATGCACCATCCCCCCAATGAAAAGCAGGGGTGTCACTAGCACGTTAAGAGACCATACAATAAGTGTCAGGGGCCTGAGACTGTTCAACTGCCTCCCAGCACACATAAGGGGGATTACCAACAGACCCCTGGCAGTCTTCAAGCTGGCACTGGACAAACACCTAAAGTCAGTTCCTGATCATCCGGGCTGTGGCTCGTACGTTGGTTTGCGTGCAGCCAGCAGCAACAGCCTGGTTGATCAGGCGCTGATCCACCAGGAGGCCTGGTCACAGACCGGGCCGCGGGGGCGTTGACCCCCGGAACTCTCTCCAGGTAAACTCTCCGGGTTAGTTTATAATAAAATAAGATAGAACAGTCATGTGGTAAGTTGTAATAAAGGAGATAGATTCTGTAGATATTAAACACAATTAAGACTATGAGGTAGAATGGTCGTTGAATACAACAATGACAATCAAAAGTAGTTGGGGTATTAGAATTTTATGGGGGCACAAATTTATGACAATATAACGCTAACGGTGGACTGTGGGTATTATCTGCACTTTACTCTGATTCTGTTAGTCCAGCCTCTCTTAGGAATGTTTTAAGGTCATGTTCTGTAGAGATGAAGTATCTCTTCCCAGTGAGCTGTTTCCTAACTGCGATTTTTCCATCTCTCACAAAGCACTGGTGGATTTTTTGGGCATAGCGTAATTTTCTTACCCGATAAAGAAGGTTTTGTCTTGTTTTGGTAAGGCACTCATTGACGTAAACATCAGTTTTCATGGAAATAGATGTTTTTAGTAGGTTATTTCTTTGTAGGCTAGTTTGGAATTTTAACAGCACTGTTTTTTTACCTGCTTGGTAGCCCATCAGTTTGCAATCCTTTAGGTCATCACTATGTATGTTAAGGCGAAGGTGGTCCTTGATAAGCTGCAGGGTGGTCTCCATGCAGGTTTCTTGGGTGACTGTGGGTGGGAGATGTTTGCTGTTAACTACAACAGCGTCAGATAGCTGCTGTTGGTCATTATGGTCTTGGAAGTTGGTTATAACATTGGCAAGTTGTTGGTCCACTCTTGATCTTTCCTCTGTAATGTTGGTAGTAAGTAGGGTGACTTGGTCTTTTAGAGTGTTGATAGTGTCTAGGGACTGGGTGTGGGTGTTGCTTTTTTGTTCCAGAGTGTCTAGTTTATGTTCAAGAGCAGTGATCTTGTTGAGGTAATCTGCATTGCTAGCTTTTAGTTCCTGCATTTCATGAGTTAGTTTGGTGATCGTTTGGTTCTGAATCGTAAAGAGTTTAGCTATTTCTGGGTCGGTGATCTTCTTGACATCAAATACTGGGAAGGAGTTATCTTGGACTGTGGCGGTGGCCATGTTTGTTGTTGTCTGTCGTGTGTTGTGGTGGTGCCAGTGGGTGATGAGGGTTGTGTCCTGGCTGGCAGTACCACAAGTTTTCCTCGTGTTATTACTGCTCTCACCTTTGATGTTAGGAGTCCTTAGCTGGTTACTGGATCTTCTTTTATTGCTCTGACCCTTGTCCATTGGCTGTGGCTTCGGGTGAATAGTAGGCAATGGGTGATGGGTGAATGTTGTGGAGTATCACTTCAATGGCAGCGGGGTAGGAGGTGGTAGTACCAGTCCTATTAGTTGGTGATTTGTGGGAGATCCCACAACTTTAAAATTATCTGGTTTTCTCTCAGATAAAAGAGCTCAATTGTATGACACTGTTTATGTAACTGTCAGGTTGGGCAATGAGAAAAAACGTGTTAATGCAGTAATTGTAGATAGACTGTGGAAATTTATTTGGTCCCTAAAGTTCCACAGGACAGATATGATGTACGAAGGGGTCCCAGCATAGCCGTAATGGGACGGCTGAGCTGGGTGGCCCTTATAACCCTCCCAAACAAACAGCATTCTCTCTAGTTGGCGTGGATTGTTGGTAGGCATTTATTTAATTTATAGATTTACCCTTCAGGGAAGGAGTAGGTAGTTTTACTGTTAGTACACTAATGTTAGGTTTACTAAGGCAACTGTAGATAATAATAATGTAGACCTAAGACCTTAACATAGGTAGTAATAGGCCGATAATGTAGGCAAACACTAGGATAAGTTAGCTAGGGAGAACTGGCAGCCCTAGATTGAACGAAGAGACGAGGGTCTGTAAGAGAGACCAGCTCGTTCTTCTTAAGACAGACACCAACTGGACAAGACGTGCCGTGATCAGCAGACGGCACCCCCCACGTGTCTTCACATTTGAGACCTGGGGAAATCTGGTAGAGGCACCTCGATGTACCATAGATGACCTCCGTCAGGCCCATACAGTAAGACAAGACCTCCACTTTATCTTGTAGATTTCTGGCCAGTGTCTGGGGAGAATTGTGAGTGAGTTTGATCTGTGGGCCCGGTATGCAACAGGCAGTGCATGCCCAGTAAGTACCAGTGTCTCAAGGCAGTCTGGAAGCTAGTGTCCATGTCTGCATAGTTATACTAGGGGATACATACCCTCTTGGATATAGGAATTTCTGAGGTGCAGGCAGGTCACTAATAACGATTGAATATTGTAGGAATTAAGGCTCCCGGTTGCATGTGGTTTCTGAGGGGAAGTCCAAAGGGGCTAAGGCTAAGCTTAGGGAAGTTGAAGATCAGGATATATGCTGCAACACCAAGTAAGTTAGTCCTTTATACGTGCATGCAGGCGAGTTTCTTGCAACATCAATCACACTAACAGCACCTTTCAAGGCAGGTGAAATTGCCGACCTAGAAAATGTACAGAGAACTTTCACGGCGCGCATAACGGAGATAAAACACCTCAATTATTGGGAGCGCTTGAGGTTCCTAAACCTGTATTCCCTGGAACGCAGGAGGGAGAGATACATGATTATATACACCTGGAAAATCCTAGAGGGACTAGTACCGAACTTGCACACGAAAATCACTCACTACGAAAGCAAAAGACTTGGCAGACGATGCACCATCCCCCCAATGAAAAGCAGGGGTGTCACTAGCACGTTAAGAGACCATACAATAAGTGTCAGGGGCCCAAGACTGTTCAACTGCCTCCCAGCACACATAAGGGGGATTACCAACAGACCCCTGGCAGTCTTCAAGCTGGCACTGGACAAGCACCTCAAGTCAGTTCCGGATCAGCCGGGCTGTGGCTTGTACGTTGGTTTGCGTGCAGCCAGCAGCAACAGCCTGGTTGATCAGGCTCTGATCCACCAGGAGGCCTGGTCACAGACCGGGCCGCGGGGGAGTTGACCCCCGGAACTCTCTCCAGGTAAACTCCAGGTGTGAAAATCTGTCTTATAAGCCACTTGTGAGGCTGAGGTACCCACCTCAGAGCTCGGTGTCAACAGAGTTTGCCAGGGTAGGCGACTCACTTGGAGGCAGTCCACACAAATTTTCACATAGACTTCCAGAGAAAATATCTACAGTAGGGCTTAGTAAAGCTACAGAAAAACTTTCACATAATGTAAATTTAGCACCTTCTGGTGTAAGTGATGATTCTGTAGGCCCAATAATTATTTTGATAGGTAGTGACTATTATGCCTCCTTTGTAAAGGGTATGGTAAGGAAATGTGGTGTCACCCTTTTGAAGACTGCAGGAGGCCATGTAATGTATGGTAGGATTCCTTGTAATAATAATTCATGACTAGAGGAAACTACAAATACCATAACTGTGTGTCTTACTCATGAAGTAGTGCCCCAGTATAATTCTTCCATAGAGGATGGTGTTGAGCCAGTGCATAAATTGTGGGAATTAGACAGCATTGGAATAAATGTAAATGAAGAAAGTCCAGACGATTCTTTTACTCAGGAGCAATACCTGAGAGATGTAAAATTTGAATCTGGACAATACTGGGTACGACTTCCGTGGAAACTGAACCATCCAGAATTGCCCACTAATTACAGAATGGCATATGGACAATTAAAGGCTCAGCTCCGCGAACTGAGTAAGACACCAGAATTGTTAACTGCCTATAATGATACAATTGCTGAGCAGTTAATTAATAAATTTATAGATGTGGAAAATTGCATTTACTTGGATGTATCATTATATACATAACAATAAATGAACATAGATAATTATTATTTATCAGTTAGACAAGTAGAAATTTGGGACACCTAGGTCGCAAAAAATGTCCCCCTTCGATACCTACCACGGTCATATCCACAAGTTACTCCGGACCTATTAATTAAATGAAATATACATCACCAGGAATGCTGGTAAATATATAAATTTGTGGACTGTATTAAAAATAATAAATGGTTATATATATACACAATTATACAACAGAAGGAAAATATATCTTAATATCACTCACCAATTTGACTGGAGATTAATGTGTATCATACTCAGAAAACCTCACTCTAACTAAATCTATGAAAATAATGCTGGCCAGAATTATACACAAATCTATAGAGCTTATCTGAGGTTCCTGGAGTTGTCTTGTCCAGTCGTCTGATACTCAAGTTATGCAGGAATTCATTTCCACCAATTTTGCCTCTTATCTGAGAGGTGTCAGCACAATTTTAACCTCTAGAGCACGAAAAATTCTTCCCCATTCACCAACGTTTCTAATACAAATTCAAAAACCAAGATGGCGAGTCTCCTGCCCAGACGCAGGCTTTCCGTTTTCTATGACATAAATATTATTAAATACAGTATGGCCATCTATTTACATATAATACTGAATTTCTGGAAAATATATACAGTATTTTCCACACTGCGGCCGGCCAGAGTTTGTTGCTAAACGATTCAAATTATTCCTTCCTTTAGGAGACGATTCCAGCCAGTTCTGGCTTGAGTGGCTGTTCTCCTAGTAGGTCTTACTACGATTTCATCCTCCGGCATCACTTGGTCTGTGTTATCTTCCATATCACTCGTGTCACTTTCCCTCAGATTTTCATTTACGTTTGATTGAACACCTAATCCCAAGGGAATCAATTGTGCATAAACTTTCCTGGCCACGATACAATACTTTGACATTCCTGACAACACCTTGTGCATCTGGGTACAATGTCAATACTTTGCCCAGAGGCCACAATGTTCGATGTTGTTCAGTGTCAATTAACACAATGTCACCTGGTTGAATGGTCTGTCGATTTACTGCCTCTGTCGCACCATAAAAGTGTTCACATAGTGTAAGAAGATATTCCTTACACCACACATTAGACCAATGATCAATTACTTTATTTAACATTTTAAATTTATCACACAACACTGCCGCATCATTGTAATCTTCATCACTTTCTTCCAGATTATCTCTATAGACAGGGGAAAGCTTCCAATTTCTTTCCACATATTAGGTGAGAAAGTGTTAATACATCTGCATCAGGTGATCACTCATGAACGAGAGAGGCCTATTATTATACGATTTTCTGCCTCCACTAACATTGCACGGAATACTTCCAAATTAATTCTCTTCCGGTGTAGTAGTTTGCGGAGACACCTCTTCGCTGTGCCTATCAGTCTTTCATACAGCCCCCCCTGCCAAGGGGCTCTGGGAGTAATAAATTTCCAGGTACACCCTCGCTGTTAACAGAGATTGAACATCGTTACTATTATTTAATTATATCAAGTGTTGAGCACCTGCACAAAATTGTGGGATTATCCGAAAACATCAACCTCGGACAGGATCTCCTAGCTGCAAATTTTCGAAACAGCTGTATAAACTGTTCTACAGACAAGTTCTGTGTCACTTCTAAATGAACTGCCCTAGTAGCAGTACAGGTGAACAAACAAACATACACTTTCAGTGGAACACCATTTGACGTACCTGTTAAAATTATTGGACCACTATAGTCTACACATGTTACATCAAATGGTTTCACTAATTGTACACGCTCCTTTGGCAATGGTGGAGGACCTGGGTACATATAGGATCTGGCATCCACACGATGACATATTAAACAAGATTTAATCGCCCTTTTTACACTTTGCCGTCCTTGTTGAATCCAGAAAATTTCCCTAATACAATTTAAGGTATCTTGTACCCCACCATGCATTACATTTTTATGGGCATTTAGAACAATTAAATTTGTTAGTTGATGAGTTTTGGGTAGTAAGATAGGGTGTTTAGCATAATCACCCAATTCAGCATTTTGTAACCTACCTCTGCACCTAATTACACTGTTCTCTAAATACAGCCCCAATTTCTCTATTATGGAACCTTTCACAATTTTTTTTTTTTCCAACATCAATTTAATCTCATTTCCATAGATTTCCTCCTGTACCCTCTTTATCCAATATGCAAGAGGATGTAAAACTTATATGATATATTCATCTTGTTTAGAAATTTAAACACCAACATAGTTACATTGATTAGTTTGGGTAAAGAAGAATACCTATTTATATCAATGGCTAAGGGAGGACAAACTATTGGAGTGGTGGTCACAGTAATTTCAACAGGAGCAATATACACCTTTTGCACAGGCCAATTAGCTTTATTTACCAACCAGCTCGGTCCTTTAAACCATGATACAGCATTTACAAATTTAGCATAAGGTAAACCTCGAGACAAGAAATCAGCTGGATTCTCCTCACCAGGTTTATGATTAAATGTTAACACATGCTGACCCAAACTATTATACTTCTCTTGCATCTGATTAATTTCAGCGACTGTTTTGTACGTACACAATTTTACTGTTTCCTTTAATAATCTATTGTAAGGATACCTCATTATCAGACCAAATAACAGTGTCACTAATATTTATCTCCTGCAACTTATTTCTTATATAATTAGCTAATTTGACACCTACATAAATGGCTGTTAATTCCAACTGAGACAAGGTACGTGATTTAATTGGAGACACTTTACCTGGAGTTTACCTGGAGAGAGTTCCGGGGGTCAACGCCCCCGCTGCCCGGTCTGTGACCAGGCCTCCTGGTGGATCAGAGCCTGATCAACCAGGCTGGTACTGCTGGCTGCACGCAAACCAATGTAACAGCCACAGCCCGGCTGGTCAAGAACCGACTTTAGGTGCTTGTCCAGTGTCAGCTAGAAGACTGCCAGGGGTCTGTTGGTAATCCCCCTTATGTATGCTGGGAGGCAGTTGAACAGTCTCGGGCCCCTGACACTTATTGTACGGTGTCTTAACGTGCTAGTGACAACCCTGCTTTTCATTGGGGGGATGTTGCATCGTCTGCCAAGTCTTTTGCTTTCGTAGTGAGTGATTTTCGTGAGCAAGTTCGGTACTAGTCCCTCTAGGATTTTCTGGGTGTATATAATCATGTATCTCTCCCACCTGCATTCCAGGGAATACAGGTTTAGGAACCTCAAGCGCTCCCAGTAATTGAGGTGTTTTATCTCCGTTATGCGCGCCGTGAAGGTTCTCTGTACATTTTCTAGGTCAGCAATTTCACCTGCCTTGAAAGGTGCTGTTAGTGTGCAGCAATATTCCAGCCTAGATAGAACAAGTGACATGAAGAGTGTCATCATGGGCTTGGCCTCCCTAGTTTTGAAGGTTCTCATTAGACATAACATTGAAGGTAAGCAACTGCTCCATATGCCAATTTTGAAGCATCACAAAAAATGTGGAGTACATTTTTCCCATTTGGATTGGCCACCTGGTGTGAGAACTCCAACATTGGAATTTTTTCATAATCACCAATTAATTCATCCCACCTGTTAATGAATTCCTCAGGTAGTATTTCATCCCAAGCGCATTTAAGTTTCCATGCTTCCTGTATTAATAATTTCCCTCTTATAGTAAGGGGTGACACTAAACCTAGTGGATCAAAACATTTGGAAACTTCAGCAAGCAAAACTCTCTTAGTTAATTTATTGGGCATACTGTAATTATTAGGTTTTAACATTAACAAATCTCTCTCAGTATCCCAAGATAAACCCAATACATTACTACATTTTTGCACTTCATATCCAGGGTAATATTTACTTATTTTGTTCTTCAATTTGGACGAATTACTATTCCATTCTCTCAGAGGCATATTTGCACTTTGCATTATTTTATTAGTCTCTCCATAAGTCATTAACAGTTCCTCTTCAGTTGACGTCACACCCAGGAAATTGTCCACATAAAATTGTTTGCTCATTACTTTACTCAATGGACTTCCCGTACATTTAAGGTGTGCATTTATCGTCGCTTGAAGCAGGAAAGGACTGGATGTAGCACCAAATAATATGCTCCTTAATAAGTGAAAGGTTTTCAGAGGGCTAAGTGGGTCAATAGGATTCTCAGGCCATAAGAAGCGGGTACAATCCCGGTCAGCCTCTTGTAAACTCACTTTTAGGAAAGCTTTACTTATGTCAGCCGTAAAGGCATAATTCTTTACTCTGAAATTTAATAAGATATCTCCTAATTTTTCCGTCAACGACAGACCTGTCATCAAACAGTCATTTAAACTAGGTACTTTTTTGTTACTCTTGTCCAGTCGTCTGATACTTAAGTTATGCAGGAATGCATATCCACCAATTTCGCCTCCTATTTGAGAGGTGTCAACACAATTTTAACCTCTAGAGCACGAAAAATTCTTCCCCATTCACCAACGTTTCCAATACAAATTCAAAAACCAAGATGGCGAGTCTCCTGCCCAGACGCAGGCTTTCCGTTTTTTATGACATAAATATTATTAAATACAGTATGGCCATCTATTTACATATAAATACTGAATTTCTGGAAAATGTATACAGTATTTTCCACAGAAGAGGTACCTCCTGAGCATGTCAAAATTTATGATCACTATTTGCCACATCACGGAGTGAAGAAAGATTCTAAGACCACTCCTTTGAGGATTGTGTTTAATTGTAGTGCCAGGAGTAACAAAGATGTACCTAGTTTAAATGACTGCTTGATGACAGGTCCGTCGTTGATGGAAAAATTAGAAGATATCTTATTAAATTTCAGAGTGAAGCATTATGCCTTTACGGCTGACATAAGTAAAGCTTTCCTAAGAGTGGGTTTACAAGAGGCTTACCAGGATTGTACCCGCTTCTTATGGCCTGAGAATCCTAGTGACCCACTTAGCCCTCTGAAAACCTTTCGCTTTAGGAGCGTATTATTTGGTGCTACATCCAGTCCATTCCTACTTCAAGTGACGATAAACGTATAGGAAGTCCATTGAGTAAAGTAATAAGCAAACAATTTTATGTGGACAATTTCCTGGGTGTGAGGTCAACTGAAGAGGAACTGTTAATGACAAATATGCCTCTGAGGGAATGGAATAGTAATTCGTCCAAATTAAAGGACAAAATAAGTAAAGATTTCCCTGGAGATGAAGTGCCAAAATGTAGTAATGTATTGGGTTTAACTTGGGATACTGAGAGAGATTTGTTAATGTTAAAACCTAATAATTACAGTATACCCAATAAATTAACTAAGAGAGTTTTGCCTGGTGGCCTGGTGGCTAAAGCTCCCGCTTCACACACGGAGGGCCCGGGTTCGATTCCCGGCGGGTGGAAACATTTCGACACGTTTCCTTACACCTGTTGTCCTGTTCACCTAGCAGCAAATAGGTACCTGGGTGTTAGTCGACTGGTGTGGGTCGCATCCTGGGGGACAAGATTAAGGACCCCAATGGAAATAAGTTAGACAGTCCTCGATGACACACTGACTTTCTTGGGTTATCCGGGGTGCTAACCCCGGGGGGTTTTTAAAAATCCGAACAAAATCTTTTTTCCCTTATCTCAAGTTTAGGTCACCCTTGCTAAAGGAGGGAAATTACTAATCAGGAAGCATCGAAACTTAAATGTGTTTGGATGAAATTAAAACCTGGGGAATTCTTAACAGGGGGGATGAATTAATTGGTGATTATAAAAAAAATTCCAATTTGGAGTTCCCATCCAGGTGGCCAATCCAATGGAAAAAATGTACACCACATTTTTTGTGTTTTCAAAATTGGCATATGGACAGTTGCTTATCTTCAATGTAATAGTGTTTTTTTCTCTTTTATTCTAAGGCAAAAGTTCTCCAATTTAAATCACATCCCTACCTCTTGGGAAAAAACAGCCATTATGGGGTGTCAAATTAGCTAATTATAGAGAAATAAGTTCGGGGGGAAAAATATAGGCCCACTGTAATTGGTCTGATAATGGGGTATCATTAAAAAGAATTCGTAAGGGAAACAGTAAAATTGTGTCATACAAAACAAGTCCTAAAATTTAATCAAAGCAAGAAAAGTAAAATATTTGCGTCAGTTTTTAACTTTTAATCAATACCAGGTGAGGAAATCCAGCGATTTTTTTCTCGGGGTTTTCTTATGCAAAATTTTGTAAATGCTTATCGGGTTTAAAGGACCGGGTTTGGTTCATAAAAAAGCTTTTTTGGCCTGTACAAAAGGTTTTAATTTTGCCCTTTTAAAATTTATTTGACCACCGCTCCAAAATTTTTGTCCCCCTTACCATTGATAAAAAGGTATTCTTCTTTACCCAAACAATCAAGTAACAAATTTGGGTTTAAAATTTTTAAACAAATGAATTCTCAAAAAAGTTTTCACATCCCTTTAAAATTGGGGTAAAGAAGGTACAGGAGGGAAAACCCCTTTGGAAATGAATTAAATTGATTGGGAAAAAAAAATTGTGAAAGGCCCAAAAAGAAATTGGGGCTGATTTAAGAACTGAAAAGGGGCAGAGGTAGGGTTTCAAAAACTGAATTGGGTGATTATCTAAACACCCTCTTTCTACCCAAAACCCATCTAGCAAATTTAATTGTTCAAATCCCATAAAAAATTTTAATGCATGGTGGGGTACAAGATACCTTAAATTGTATTAGGGAAACTTTCTGGATTCCACAAGGACGGCAAAGTGTAAAAAGTGTGATTAAATCTTGTGTAATATGTCGCCTGTGGATGCCAAATCCTATATGTATCCAGGTCCTCCACCATTGCCAAATCAGCAATTTGAGTCGTTTTGCAACGACCTCCACCTGGCCGCAGTGTGGAAAATACTGTGTATTTTCCGGAAATACGGTAATTTATAGGTAAATAGATGGCCTATATTGTATTTAATAAAAATTATGTTATTGAAAATGGGAAACCCTGTGCCTGCACAGAAGAGACTCGCCATGTTTGAACGAGACAACACAAACGTTAGTTAATAATGGGAAGAGTTTTTCGTGCTCTAGTGGTAAAATTGGGCTGACACCTCTCAAATAGGAGGCGAAATTGTTGGATGTGCATTCCTGCATAACTTGAGATATCAGGTGACTGGACAAGACAGCTCCAGGAACCTCAGATAAGTCTTATGTTATAACTCTGGCCAGTGTTATTTTCATGAATAGACAGTGAGGTTTTCTGAGTATGATGCACCTTAATCTCCAGTCAAATTGGTGAGTGATATTAAGATATATTCTCCTTCTGTTATGTAAATTGTACATATATAATCAATTATTAATTTTAATATACAGTCCACAAATTTATATATTTACCAGAATTCCTGGTGTATGTACACTTCATTTGTAATTAATAGGTCCAGAGCAACTTGTGGATATGACAGTGGTAGGTATCGAAGGGGGACATTTTTTTGCGACCTAGGTGTCCCAAATTCCTACTTGTCTAACTGATAAATAATAATTATCTTTGTTCATTTACTGTTATGTACATAATGATACATTCAGATAAATGCAATTTTCCACAAGAGCATTACACTGAGTTAATAAATGTAAGGAGTCACAACACTGAAATACACTCTAAGTCTTTTAAAGTCTTAATACAGGCTTACAAATGTCTTGCCCTCACAGAAGATGACAACTCCATAAAGCGAAACACTTGCTGAAGGTCAGAAATAATCCTAGTGTAGAGGTGTAAGAAAGTTCGCGTAGTTACTCCGGGGTGTATCTGGCGACCTGCGCAACAACTACGTAACACAGTGTCTTTACAGGAGGCGACTTCTCTGGAATGAATATGTGATTTCTGACACCTCGCAGAACCTCCGGCCTTATCGTCGGCGCTCAAAATAGCTTCTTTCTTCACCTGGTCTGCAAGCAGTGGTGGAAATGTACAAGCATGGAGAGATATGTGGGTGATGGTGGTAGTGACACAGCTACTCTGCTCTCCCTAACATTACTCTCTCTCTAAACCCATCTGGTTTATCAACCCATACTAAGCCACTAGGTAAAAGTTTGCTTTTACCAGTGTTTTACTGGTAATGCAAAGCAATGCAGATACAATATAAGCAGATTTCACACTGGCTTCCTCGGCAGAGCTGTTTAAGTAGCTTTGCTTTCTGGATGCAGAAAAACAATGTTACGGCAGAAACACTGAAGAACGTTCACAGAGACATGCTGGGGGTCAGAACGGCTATAACCGCAGGCTAACTTGGCTTGTCCTGGTTGGCTTGGAGTGTTGCTTTCAAGCCTCCTTGAATGTGCTTGCTATACCTGTGTCAACCACTCAGAGATTTTATGTAGCAGGCAAATAGGCACACAGGAGACACATTCTCAGGAAGGGTGAGGGAGAAATCTTGAAGTGCTGGCAGGTGGACTCTAGGAAACCGTGTAGACTGGCAAAATCTGCTTCTAGACCATAAGTAAATAGAGGCAAATGGCCGAGCTCAAAATCGAGGAAGGAAGGGAGGGGCTGGCGTGAGGGAAGTGGAAATAGGCCTACTAGAACCACTTCAAACCACACTTTCGTGTTTCATGTAATGGAGGTAATGCCATTTGTATATACATACTGGTGTCTATTGGTAAGACAAGATTTTAAGTAATCAAAGGAATATCCTCTGACCCCATAATGTTCAAGTTTTAGGTGCAATAGGTCATGGTCAACTGTGTCAAATGCTTTTCGTAGGCCTATGAAAAGTCCCAGGAGAATTTAATTTTTTCGAGTGCTGTATATAGAAGTTCAAGCATATGGATAATTGCATCAACTTTTTTCGGCCTAAATCCAAACTGACAGGGGTTAAGTATGTTGTGGAATACTAAGTAGGAATAAACTTGCTTGTGAATTCAGTATGGATGGGAAGGTAGAAGATTCAATAGATTTGCTAAAAAGAGTTGCAGTAATTGGTGACAACACACGAGAAGCTTTTTTATACATGAATAGTGGTAAGTTATTTAGGTCTCCTGTCTTGTTCTTTAGTGTTTTGATGATGAGTGAGATTTCAGTAGGGTTTGTTGAGGAGAGAAATAGAGTATTTGGGTAGTTATCAATGAGGCATTCTTTTGGCTGAGTGTTTAAGTTTGGGATTTTGTTTGTTAGCTTTGTTCCTACGGTCGAGAAAAAGACTAAGTTTGTTGGCAGTATCTGTTGACTTGAGGAGAGGTTATTGTGAAAAATATTTTAATTTTCCAAAGCTATAGTGCCTACTAGGTGTTTAATGTGTTGATTTGGGTCAAAGAATGTATTTGAAAATGGAAGAGGACCAAGAGGTTCCCTCTGCACCTGTGCTGATGGGCAGGAGGGAGGTCGAGACGGGACATCTGGAGTGGGAGTGTTTGGGATGGAGTTAAGAGGCTGGGAAAACATGGGACCAGGAAATTGGCGCTCACGGCAGCCTAAGGATTAATATATGCCTCACTTCATAATAGGAAGTGTCGTAACTGTTCCTGGTGAAGAGTGAGGGAACGTGATTACGGAGCCGCAGTAATAAGTGGTAAAATGTGTGAATAATGGTAGATGCCATGGAGTGTGTTCAGGGGAAAATACCCGTGATTTAATCATCACTCATCGGTCTCAAATCTTAATAGAGTGACCTCTAACGTGTATACTAGTTATGAGACGTTAAACCGTATGGTGGGCTGTGAAATAATCAGTGATAATAGCACTAAGTTAAGGAATCGTTGAAGTGATATGAGCTGCCATTCCCAGAGTGAGTGAGCACATGTGTACCTCATGGTTCCTGTCCCAAGGATAGTGAAGTTTTTATGGAATCACGACATGTAACCAGGACAAACCAACGGATACCTCGTCCTGCTGGAATAAGAACCATGTCGGTGTAGCAGGACATCGAAATGAGATGGTGAATGGAGGAAATAAGGAGCATCAATCACCCACAGTTAAGTAACCTTTCTAGTTATAGCAGACTGATACTGGCCAGTTAGGTATGTTGTAATTGGATAGGTTTTGGGTGATCCAGCTACATCAAGTGACCACCAGAGAATATCTGGTAAGTGGTGGTATTATATACAAATGTTTTTTCCTTGATGGATATATACATGTGTAACCTACTCCCCCCTTCATTCAGTTAAACTAATATAATCTATACAGTCCACAATTAATTAGTAGCGCCGTACTTGTGGGTGCTATCCAATTCATACTGGTCTCGGATAGATATGGGTAAAATTGTGAGGCTGAAGGAGCCACCTGCAGTGACCAGGGGTGGCTAAGTTTTCTCACATGTCTACATGGGGTAACTACGGTAAACAATATGGTTGTTGTCTCCCAATGAGATTACTTGTATGAATGTAATGTTGAGGTACATACAGGTAACCCCTATAAAATTTATCATATCTGCCCACTGGTCTTTCCTGAGCCGGATGCAATCAGTGAAAAATTAATTGAATTAATTACTTAATAATTAAGTGACTGATTGAAGGAAGTGGGCATAGAGTACACAAATTTAATCGATCGTGTGGTGGATGATAATTAGCCCAATTAATTTATACAAGAGTAAAGTGCAAAAATTACTCTCATAAGGCATCTACTTAAGTTGTATAATCGGTGATTAGTAATCCTATAACCATGACTGAATCTGATGGAGTAAATGTGGCTGACAAGTCCGTGGATTTTAGAGTAATGAAAGCATCATTACAGGCTATTAAAGGTCATGTGACGAAGGCACACAGTAAGTGCTTGGATTTAATGAATCAAGAAACCGTGAACCCTAATGAATTAAAGTTATATTTAGATGCTTTAGAGAGTAGATTTGAGTGGTACAAATTGTGGTTTAATGACTGCGAAAGAGATTTGCTGGAGAATTGCGCAGATGGAAAGGAAATGAATGTTTTAATTAATCAACATTACGAATTGGAAGAAAAACTGTCTTGTAAAAGTAAGGCTTTGAATAAATTAAAGGGTGTAAACCAGGCAGTTGATCAACCTATTAATGCAAAGGGTGGGTTTGCCAAAACCTCCAGAGCACGGTCTGGAGGAAATCAGACTAGGTTGGCAAGAATTAATTGTTCAATTGCAGACCAGTCAGCCAAACAGTTCTAAGGATATAACACATAATGACTCTGAAGTATCTGCCAAGTCTCAAAAGGGAAAAATAATCCCAGTGGTAATAATCATAATTAAGAATTAAATAGGCACATATCAAGTGACAGGAATCAGTAATAGTGGTTCCTCACATCAAAGTGAGAGGAATAAGTACCTCAGTAAGGGTAACCCAGTTGATAAGAGGTCAGGCAAGGAAAAGAGAGACTGTCTCTTCTGCAAGGGTACTCATTTCACTAAGAATTGTAATGCCTATAATTCATGGGATATTAAAGTGGAAAGAATGGAAGAACTTAACAGATGTATCAGATGTCTAGGCAGTCATAATGTAAAGGATTGTAAACCAAATTGAACAGTTGCTATCAATGCAACAAGGGAAGGCACCATACAGTTTGTGCTGGGTTGTATGTAATTCTTATAATAATGGTGACAATAATGATAATGTTAATAACCCTGACACTACAGTGACTGATGTAAAGGTTGCAGCTAACGGCAATAATGATGGCCTAGCTGAGGTAGCCTTGCCGTGATGGATGTAATAATTCAGGATAAAGGGCATAAATCCAAAACTATGCGGCGTCACTCTCCTCAACACTGTACAGGCCATATAATATATGGCAGGCTACCGAAATTAAAAAACTAGAGGGAAATAGTAATACATCACGGGGTTTTTACTTAAAAAGGTCAAACCCGTACAAGTTACTTTTATCGAGG